>JAJLRJ010000001.1:12132584-12162084 GCA_024195265.1 Dendrophyllia cribrosa
TCCTGACAATTTTCCTTTCCTCTGACAAAGTTCGGTTGATGGCTCGATGAATTAGGAGAAGTGCAGAGGCTCAGAGCGATGCAGGAACTCAAAACAAGGACTGCTAAACAGCGCATTGTCATTATTTGTGCCAACACGATCCTGAAACAATCACCAATTTATTAAAACTGCGCTCTAGATAGAGTGACCTATTGATTGAAATGATTTATTGAACAATGAACGGATCTACGTCAGGAATAACGTACGTGACCCGGAACATGCCAAAACACGTTTTGACTTTTGGCTTTATCTTTAATAATAACCGTGTGACAAGGAGCACATTTTAAAACACGAAGGCGCACTATAAAAGGGCCTATGCTCCTCCCCTCTGTCACGAAATCACTCCTTTAACGACTTAAACAAAGATGGCCATGGCGGACTCCGCGAGCAAGAAGGGGGAAAGTCCTTGTCCAATAAACGAAGTCTAAATCCTACCTTCGGCTGTTGAATTTTTGATATAAACTACTTACTTTCGTGAATTAAAACTGAAAAACACCATTGACGCCTTTTCCGTAGCTGTTCCCCAATCGCGAGATGCTGCACGATGGTGTTTAGACTCCTCTCAGCTCAGTGTAGTCTTCTTGAGCTTTGGCCGCAAAATACATGGGTTGTGGTCTTTTAGTCTTATTGGAACATGCTCGATCCGTTGTTTAATGGTTAACAAAATAACATGAGTAATTAACAAACTTGATTGTGAACAATGGCTGTTCGACGTAGCGCCATTCTTGTATAAATTAGGCAACTTCAACCTTTAGTTGAATTGGACCGCTTACCGTGCATGCATGCTATTACTTTTCGTTCAAGTTTTTAAGTTTATGGTCAATCCAGCTTTACCTGTCGATTTTCTACGGCTTATTCTTCAGAGAGAAACCTAATTTAGAGATGTTTTTGTGCACCACGAATGTACTGACCTCGAGGGTTGAACACCATGCGAGAGATATTTACACAAACAGGGTCTATGTTTCCCTTACGGACCTTGTGTTTTGGCCTGTGGAGAGAATATTGGGGATAGTGGACTCAGTTTCACCAGTAAACCCTTCGTACACTTTTTAATTGCGTGTTACCCAGGCTATAAGGTCTTTTGACACTTAAATAAAGTTTCTATCTATCTATCTATCTATCTATCTATCTATCTATCTATCTATCTATCTATCTATCTATCTATCTATCTATCTATCTATCTATCTATCTGTAATGACACCTTACAACACAGAATAAAAGCACAGACGAATACACAATGTGAAAGTGTAGTGCTGTCTACGACGCGTACAGTTCGACATGTATCGAGCGTACATATAACCTGAATTACACTGCTGGTGATTCTTTGAGGTGGATTACTAGATACATAACATTAATGAGATACAATATATAAAACAAACCGCTTTGATTTCATATTGAAACATGCACTCTGAAATTGTATGCCCGTGCCTGATGAATATATTTTAGCCGCATGCATTTGGCTTCGCAGTTTGTACCCGGGTAGTATGTTCTGGTCGTGAATATCCCTTATTGTTTGCTCCTGTGAGTATAGTAAAAATATTTACTACAACTCTGCTTTTACTTTAAAATTGATTTGCTTGCTCAAAATATTTCAGGTTCATGTCTTAGATATCTGCGGAAACAGATAGTTCAAAACGGCATTAATTTGTTTACTACATGTACTTCGTGTCGTTATGAAAGGGAGCGAAAATTCACAAATTTTGCATCGCAAAATGGGACTATTTCAACAAGGAACCGAAAAGGTGAAACCAGATATAAAATGTGTTCAACTTATTTCTAAAACTATTTGGTGATTATTAGTACAGCCAGTCACAGAAAATGTGTGCATGAATTTATTTGGCGAGTTTGTTACGGTGAGTCGGTGACCTGACTTCTCGCACGTCTGTACGCGAGCGAATTGATTGACAAATGAGCCTTGGCTTCCCACGGAAGCGTCCCTTTTATAGCGCGCCTTCGTGTAAAATACTTTCTGATGTCGGCGACAAATTTCGTCACGTGATATGACGTCATAAGTACGAGAATTTAGTTTTATCGACTGAGTCGATAAGGTAAATTGACCACCGTAAAAAGATTCAAATAGCTGACGTTTCGAGCGCTAGCCCTTCGTCGGAGCGAATCAAGGAATTGTGGGTAGTGTGTGGTTTTATATAGTAAGCGGTGGAGCTACGCTATTGGTGGAAATTTGGTGACGTGAAAAACAAATGTAGATTAGTTGAATGAAAAGCGTTCGTTGATTCCGTGGGGTTTGAGAGTGCCGATTTGAAAGATGATTTTTTGTTCTAGGTTTTTACGGCTTTCTGTGTTACCCTGGTGTAGGGAAACGCCGCAGATTGTCATGTGTTGTTTAGAATGGTTAGTAAGATTAAAATGGCGCGCGACTGGTTTGGATGCGTCTTTGTCATTTTTTTCAACGTCTCGGAGATGTTCACGAAAACGGTCGCCCAGTCTCCTCCCTGTTTCGCCAATGTATATCTTTTTGCAAAAAGTACATGTAATGCAGTAGATAACATTTACGGAGGTGCATGTAAAATGATCAGTGATTTTAATAGATCGTTTGGGTCCTGTTATTTTGTCCGCGTTGTGAATGAAAGGACAAGTGTTACATCGTGTGCGTGTGCATTTGAAAGTTCCCGGTACATCGTCAGATTTCAGAGCGCTCGTAACTAGAAAGTTGCCTATGTTTTTGTCACGTTTGAATGAAATTAGTGGGGGTTTAATGTTATCTACTGCACTTATTTAATGTTATCTACTGCATTACATGTACTTTTTGCAAAAAGATATACATTGGCGAAACAGGGAGGAGACTGGGCGACCGTTTTCGTGAACATCTCCGAGACGTTGAAAAAAATGACAAAGACGCATCCAAACCAGTCGCGCGCCATTTTAATCTTACTAACCATTCTAAACAACACATGACAATCTGCGGCGTTTCCCTACACCAGGGTAACACAGAAAGCCGTAAAAACCTAGAACAAAAAATCATCTTTCAAATCGGCACTCTCAAACCCCACGGAATCAACGAACGCTTTTCATTCAACTAATCTACATTTGTTTTTCACGTCACCAAATTTCCACCAATAGCGTAGCTCCACCGCTTACTATATAAAACCACACACTACCCACAATTCCTTGATTCGCTCCGACGAAGGGCTAGCGCTCGAAACGTCAGCTATTTGAATCTTTTTACGGTGGTCAATTTACCTTATCGACTCAGTCGATAAAACTAAATTCTCGTGTTTCATCCCCCCACCGACGCAGCACCATAGTTTCTCTAGAAACTAACCCCATTCAGACGTCATAAGTACCTTGAGGTCAAGCCATTTTTTAATAAAAATGTCTATTTTTCACCTGTCTTGCTGGAAAAATCAGTAAACTGCTACCAAAAGTAGCATAATGTTTAATTATAGCGGAGCACTCGCGGGCCGAAGGCCCGGCTGCGGAGCCCCATACTCATAAAACCTATGCACTCATTTTTCATGGTCATGGCTAGCGGAATGTTTCGCGGGCGCTGTCTGCAACAAAAACATGTGTGTCGGAGATGTGTGTCGCGCAAGGCTAGCGCGCATGCGCGTATGACGCCACACAACATCCGGGATCTTAGCGGAGGACTAGCTCGCGGGCGCGTATGACGTCGCAAAATATGCGCGTACGACGTCATGTTGAAACCAAAGCGAGGCTTTTTTTTCGCGCGGTTACACGGCCGAATGTCAAGTCAGCTGGGAAAACACTTTGATGTTTTGCTGTGTTTACTGAGCGGAGAAAACGGTTTAAATTAAAGTCGTTATTTTCCTGCATTTTTTCGTGGTTTGCTACTCAAGACAGGGATGCTAATTAAGGGATACTCAGGAGCCGCTTTAGTGGAAAAAGAAGAGCTTTCAGGGATAAAATCTTGCTTCGAGGAACTATATACGTTTTTAGCAATGCGAGAGATGGGTTCGTTTTACGGATTTCAGCACCAAAGCGGAGATTTAAAGAATTTCCAAGCACAGTAGTCGCCGGAGGGACTTAAAGGTAAAACAAATTACATTTTTCGATGGAAATTTATCTAGATATCAATCTGTGATTGACTTTTTGTTAATGTGTTCTCGTTAGTTTTGGAGAATTGTTTTTAAACGTGTAGCTTAAATTCAGTTGTATTAATTTCTTGAATTTCATCGAAGACCGGCACGGCTCGGCCTCGATGCGCGTTTTCCGTTTTGCTTTTCAACATAAACTAATGGAGATTTGAATAAAATTTATCGAAAGAAGATTGTGTTGTCCATTTTTATGTGTTTGTTCATTCATTACATAGGTTGAAAAGCGATTTTATGTAAACAAAACAAGACTTGAATTTTATTATAGTTCTAACTTCACTCGCGTGGCCGTATGCAAATATGTTTGTATTTTTGGCAATTTTGATTTCCAAATCAGTTTCTCAGGCATTTTTTGACAAGCTACAACTGTATTTTTTAACAGTAGTCGTAATAGTTATTCTAGACGGAGAAAAAGTTGTTTTTGTGAACTTTTGTACGGTCTAAATGTACTGTGCAGACGGTCGGGTAATACTGTTTTTGAGAATTGCTAAAATTGAAAAATAGCCCGGTCGTCAATATTAATCTTAATTCTTGTGCTTCCGACCTTTCACCTATTAGTTAAGTTTCATCTTAGTTAAGCTTGTTCAGAGGGTCTTCAGAGGGCGCCGCTGTTAGGCTAAGCCTAACTATATATATTATCATATTTTACAACTCTAGGAAAAAATATTTCCATTTTCCGCGTTTAAAGTTAATATACTTTTGAAATATTGTGACACCGCAAAAATCCAAGAGCGCAAAAATCAACAGCGAGTGCTGGATGTCGAAATGGGTCCTTTACACCTCTAGTCGTCTTTGGTACAAACGGCGGAATGGGGGTTGAATGTCGAATGTTCTTGAGAAACCTCGCGGAGAAGCTGTCAAGAAAGAATGGAGAGCCCTACGCAGAAGTGATTACATGGCTAAGAACAGGTTTAGCTTTTAAAATCTTAAGATATCCTTGCCGAAATGAGTGTCAGGGTCTCTAGAATGCCATTTCGTAAGGCCAATGAGTTTTTAGAAGATTTTGGATTATACGTAAACGACGCAGAAGTTTTTACGATGCAAATTAGATTTATTTTTATCTCTAGGTTTTTTTGGTTTGTTAAGTTTTCTAATTGTAAATTTACATAGCCAATACACAACACTTCTGAAAATAAGTCCGAACACGTTTCGTAAAATTTAGAAACAAATAGAATATTATTTATTTGTTAAATTTTAAATAGTTTAATAATATTTTAATTTTCTACGTCAACGATTTTTTCCATTTGTGTATTTTAAGATTTCAATAAAGTTTGCTTGTTTTAGGTAAAATAAAAGGGATGGTTACAACCACGATCCCTGCCATGACACGTCAGGGAAAATAAGAAGTTCTAAACACCCGTTTTTGAAGAAAATTTCGATTTTAATTTTGTTCATTACATCTGTGTTCTTGCTTGCTCCGATTACATTACTCTTAAATGTTTCTTTTTAGTGCAGCCTTCATTTAACTTTTAGTTACTATGCGTACCAATAGAGCTGTTCTAATAATGAAATACAGTTAAACCTCCTTAATACAGACACCAAAAGGGCCGACCCAGGTGTCCACATTATAGAGGTGTACTTATGATAGAGGCAGAAATCGTATGAATTGTGGCATCTTGGAGACTAAATGAACTGTTTACAATAGAGAGGTGTTCATGTTATGGAGATGTATGTTAGGGAAGGTTCTATTCACAGTAGCGGATTCAGACTTGCCTATAACATCATTTTGTGATTACTAATATTGTGGTTGATTAAATTTGACACTTATGATTGAATAGTGTACGCTGTCCAGTTTAGTTACAAATTTGGCCGGGACCAGCCAACCATGTCTGCCTTAGAGAGGTGTCCGCTTAGCTTTGAGAGAGTTGACCCTGCTCCGTTTCAAGTGCACTCCTATCATCTATGTAATCTGTTTACTTCTTGTTTTAGCAAAGTTACTATGATAATCATAATTTAATTTAACTTCTAACATGTTTAAATCTCCTTAACTTATACTACCCTGCAACAAATCATTCAACACAGCTGGAAAAGCAGTTTACAGCTACGTGTAAGTATCCGATAACGATTTCCTACTAAAACTTATAAAGGGGCAATGTCACCTATTTTTAGCATCACTTTAAAAAGACAAAACACATTTTTTGTATCAATGGAAACTTAGACTGAATTAATGCTTAAGTTTTGTTAACGTAAAACAATTGTGCTATACCGGTGCACTGAAGCTATAAACAAGTGTCTTTGGCTGCGGCCTGGATGGAAATGGATTGCAACTTGGCCAATATTTTTTAAATTTTCTTTCTTTGTGTCTTGGAAAAATCGCTTAACTCTCATTATAGTTTGTTCTTTCTTCGTGAAATTTATCACTTGATATTTTCCTCCGTATGTACTCTAACAACATTTTATGAGGGGGCAAAAGTAATTGGTCAAATATTTAGTACAGTTTTTACTTTATTTAAACCAAATGGAGTTTTGGCCTGTTTTGCACCTAGTGTTAGCAGTATGCCACCCGTAATGCATCAGGCTGAAAAGTGGAAGACATTGAACATTTGCCGTGTTCAGAACCTGAATGCACACTAAGGAAGAAAGGGCCCGGAGTACTAATGAGGCTAATTAGTGCCTACTGCTGCCAAATTACAGCTTTTTAAGGCAGCAATTCTTCCCTACACGAAGATGGCAATCTGTTATGATGTGTCATGCCGTGAACAAAATACTCCACGATTCTTGAAGTACTGCTCGTTCCGCCATTTTGAAAACGGAGAAGGCCCAACTGTTAATGGTTTAATTATTGACTAAGCAAACTCGCTGAACGATTGTAACGGTAATAGTTTTTCCTTTTTCTTCGCGTGACGGGAAAGGAAATCATGGAACTTCGTTTCGTTGTGACTACAGTTGAACCTCTCTAATATGGACACCGAAGGGACAGAGCAAAGTGTCCGTATTAGAGAGGTGTCCGTATTGTAGAGGTCACCACATTGACGTGGTTTTTATGACTTCGCGGTGTCAGAGTAACTAAAAACAGGCACCTACTCGTCTTTTAACTTCATCTAAATTGATTAATATACAGCATTGAGACACTGTCTATCACTGAGTAGCGTACCACACTGTACATACTAGTATAAAGTAATGAAAAGTATAATTCTGAAAACGTCTTTCGATACAAACAAGAAATTGTAAAACATGCACAAACTATTTTAGAGATTAAGTTTATATGAATTTGCTCTCTCGAGGGCCGAGATTTAGTATCCTTTTATAGAGGTATTTTTTAACGGAAAATATGTGAGAAGTTTGTCGGGACATCAGTAACTGTCCGTAATAGAGAGGTGTCCGTAAGAAGAGGTTCGACTGTACTGCGATGCTTGACAATTTAGCTGAGAACGATTGCCCGCCTTGATTGCAGCGAGGAAAGAGGCTCATGACAATTTCAGGTTCACAACAAAACTTCAACACCAACACAAATTTATTCTGACCAAGAAAATAACCAATTGAATGTTGTAGCCAGCGTAAGTGTGACCAAGCAATATTTTTCAGATTTGTTGACTTATATAGTACAGAACACATTATTTAGATTTTCTGATTGTTCAAAGTACATATATGTGGCAGGCGACCGGCCACCTGTTGTAAGGCAAAGCTGATAATGCTAATGATAATCGTGTCTTAATTGCATCGTGGAATGCAACTGGGAAAACTAGTCGAGATGTGCATCCCGGCATTAATCGTAATGAATCAAACTTGTTTATCTAAAAACTATTCTTAAGCTCATTAATAACTCATCAAGTTTGACCAAAGAATGATTACAAGATTTAAGATCACAAGATTAGCGGTTAGGCAATCCGATCTTAATTAGGGAATGAACAGTTTGTTTAGGGGGTGGGGGTGGGGGGAGGGGTTGGAAAATTTTTCCGAAGCATGAATTTTTTTCCGTCTTGTGGCTGTGCAAAAATTTTTTCGAGATTGTTCGGCTCTTGTCAAATTAAAATGGTCCATCCCTTAGCACATATATTGGCGATTTCATTCGGCCTTCGTTTTCTCTGTATTTAATGATCAGTTTCAGAAACTTATAAAAAACGAGGAAAAGTGTCCCATCAGGTATCCAAACCCCTCGAGGTCGATGAAGAAAACTCGGCTGGGCCTCGTTTTTTCAACCCACTTCTCGGTGTTTAGAAATCCTGATGAAACACATTTCCTCGTGTTTCATATATATTATTACATGACTTCTAACAGCTTACGGCAAGAATATGTCATCTATTAAATATATATATATAAAAAGCTTACTCAGCCTAGAACAAACTCCATCTGACATTCTATTTCGACCTTGTTCATAAATGGCGGCCGATTTATTATTCTTTTATATTTATGTTAATTAGTCCCCTTGACCTCGTTTTGAATAAGGCCTGTGACGCATTCCCTACGGCTCTTTAATTCTACTCTTTCGAAGGAACTTGTTTATTTAAACCAGATAGAGGTTTGGCCTGTTTTATCCCAACCGTTTGCAGAAAACCACCCATGATGTGCGTAGTGTGGGCATCCGTTTGTCACATCAGGCTCGAAGGTAATGGAACCAGAACATTTGTTCCCCCCTGATCCCGAATGCACACTGGGAAAGAAAGGACCCTTGTTGAAGCCCGCATATGAAGCGTTCTGGTCGTTAAACCCGTAACCGGTGGGATATGAGTCGGACCATGTCACCCCCAGGGCCTCCCCCAAGGAATACCTTGTATATGTACCGCTCTCTCCCTTCAAGGCTTCAACCGCAAAACTGGTGACGTGCATACGACCCGGCTGTCCGCCATTATAGCGGTTGTGATTTGCAAAGGTTATTTTATAAGGGTTGGCCTTAAGGAAAATACGGTACACGTATGCGTATTGATCAATTCCCCCTGTAGCTGGGTTGTTTCCTGCAGCCATGATCATGTAACCAGCATTGTTTGCCATGTTTACAGCGCCGTGCGGTAGATTAATGAGGCCATTTGAGGAGCTACGTTGGTTAGGAAGCCAGTTGTAACCAAAGAGATTGTTCATGTTGGGTATAGCCTTGTTGTTTGCGTCGAATCCGGATGCATGGGTTCTCGTTGTGTGAACGTATCCATAACTTGCTAGCATCCACGCCCCACCAGCAAAACTCATATCACAGTAAGTTTGGGCCGGGACTGTTTCACCAGGGGGCTGGATCCAGTACATGCCGCTGCCCTGGCTATCGCCGGCGTCAAGGATTGCTTGGGCGTTTGGTGCCGGATTCTCTTTGGTTCCCAGTCTTTTTAACGTGACAGAACAGGTTGGACCAGAGTAACGAGGTGGGCATGCACAACGGTTTTCTCCAATGCACGTGCCACCATTTTTACAGGGCTTTGTTGAACATTCGGCTTAAAAAGAACAATATAATTGTACTTCAATATGCCTGCAAAATATTCCAATGAATATTACTGTTAATGAAGTTATCATGTTGTTAAAGCATACCGCCTTTCAATAACTTCGAAACGTAGCTGGGTGTAATCTAAATACACACTGATTGAAACCAAAAAGATTTTGACGAATAAATTTTAGACTAATCACTGCTAATTTGTTGTTCTGGACAAAATAAGGACCCATTTTCGGACACTGAAGGTTTACCACAATAAAATGCCTTTAATTTTTTTTTTTTCATGTAATGTAATACGTACTTCTTTGTTTCTTTTGACAAAACGCTCCAGTGTATCCTGACGGGCACGCGCACCAAACAGCAGTAGGACCAGCGGTACACTTTCCTCCATTACGGCAATAAAAGTCTTTGCAGACTGAAAATAAACATATTACATGTCATTACTACCAGCGCTCTCTACTTAAAAATTGTTCGTATTTCTATGGATTTCCTGTGGTATCGTCATGTACATCCAGACACCGAATAAATCTTGTAGAGTTGTACATGTCCCGCCATCTTGTGGAGTTATGATCGTTACATGGCCGCATAGAGGGTTGGTGGTAGTCCATCACTTGGAGTATTGCTAATCACCTAGATGGGATGCTAGTCCTGACGGGATACTATATCTTTCAGTTTGTTTAAGCCTTTCTCACTCTGACAAAGGCAAATATAATGGGTCACTTAAACAAATGCAATCAAAATGTAACTGACCGTCGCATTCTTTACTGCTGCAGTACTTGATAAGAGAAGCTTTTGTTTCTTCGCATAGCTTGGATGTGGTATTGAGTTCACAAGGAGCCATCTCTGAGACGTTTTTACAGTTTTCCACGATATTTTGCATTTTGTCGAAGCACTCCAGACAAGATGCTAAAATTGAGATAAAAGTTAACGTTAAGACTCATGTAAAATGACACTTGCACTGGATTTATTTACTATCCATATTCGGGAAAGGATTTTGTATAAAATATTGCACACGATTTAAAGAATGGGAGGCAATTTGGTCGTTGACAAAGAAGAAGAACGGGAAAAATTAAATTTACAACTTGGAATGCATGTTACGCCGCGGTAGATCAGACAGGGCTCCCTATTTAACGGCAAGAGGACTAAACTTAAGGAGAATAGACAAAGGGCAACTGTAAACACTGTGAAAGCTAAGTGCTTCGATTGTTTACTATCATTAAGGTACCAAAACCATAGAACGTTTCATTCCGATCCTTATTCTATTCACCCACTGTTGGCCCGAATTTTCTTCGTTACCAGGTACACACACGTGTTTGAGAAAAAGTTGTCAAGGGATTCATAGCGGCTAACCTTTTGCACAATGATTGATGCAAAAATTCTTCCACTTTTGTTCGTACTCGTCGCAAATCTTATCAACGTTGAGATGTGAGCTGTTTGACCGTCGACAGTTATCAACTACTGCAGACGTTTGCTTTAAACATTCCTCATAAGTCAAGTACTATAAAGAAAAATAAAAAAGACAAATAACACATTTAGTAGATATCCCCAGGGAATTGGAATTCCCAGGCACTCTCGTTTGGCATCCCGTGGGCTTCCTCCTTTCCCCTTTATCCTTATGGGTGCAGAAAGCCTTTCCAAAAACAAAATCGCCAAGAGCCAAGAAAAGCCTTCTATTATAGTTCAGTCCCTTATTTTGAAAGTCGATCATCGGAAATTTTGAAAAGAATCCAGAAACCTGTTTTGTGGGTGTGGCTCTCATTATTTTTACCCCTAAGAGGTACAATTTCATTCTGAATACCCGAAAAAGTATCACACAAAAGTATCTCTGACAGTGGTCGTTTTCGATTCGTGGTACTAAACAAGGATTTTTTTTATTACCCCTAAAGAAGGTATGACGATCGTCCACGTCATAATTATATGTGAGTTAGCAACTACCAATTGATTTTCAATCTGTCTCAACTCGTTTTGTAGCTTATTATTAACAAGAACTCTACGAGTTGTGAAACCGGGCTTTAACCGTAATCAGACGTGTAAGTTCGTTTTACTTGATATGTTTCGTTTCGTCATTTTCCTTTTTCTTATGTGGTTGTAAATTGATTTTAAGAGTTTCTATTGAATCGATTTCTTTTTCTTTCTTTTCGAGGAACAGATCAGTGGACCTTCTAAAGTTAACTTGCATGCACGAGTGATTGCGAAAGACTGATTAAAGGCTTCAAATAACGTAGTAACGTGCGTAACGGATCACCTTGTGTGACCGGAAAAACGACTGTAAAACAAATCATAACAATTGAATTAATTCTCGTGCCTTAGGGGCACTTACCAGGCCAATTTCACTACTCATAGAGTTTCACTACTCATAGAGTTCTTGTTGTTATATATATATATATATTCTGCTATACTTGTACGGTATATTCAAGGGTAGGTGCTAATACTGATGGTTAGATATACTTGATATAATTTAGCAAGTGTTATTCCGACTATTTTAAGTATCCTGAGGATAGTCTCTTGTTTGCACAGCAAAGCTCGTTACTGACTTCTACTTACCTCCTGACAATTTTCCTCTCCTTTTACAACGTTCAGTTGATGGCTCGATGAATTAGGAGAAAAGCAGACACTCAGCGCCATGCAGGAACTGAAAACAAGGACTGCTAAACTGTGCATTGTAAGGTGAGTTTCCTGTTGTTGTTGTTGTTGTTGTTGTCCTGTTGTTTACCTGCAATAATCACAGGTATACCGAAGACTGAACTCAAGATCTGAGTGTTACGTATAACAAATACCAACAAAACAAGTGAACACCTAACTGAACATGTCACAACATGTTGTTTGTAAGATGCATGTCCAGCCTCTTCTGACCTTTTCTAATCCACAGTTATATATATAAATGATAGCCGAGTGAAAGTAACGCACGCTACCGCATACGTGATCACTCCACTTAGGCAACTGATCATGATTGCAGTTACATCCCAAATTTAAAAGTTTAAGAAAAAAACGCTTTTGCAAAACACTAAAAAAACAGTTACGGTTTGTAACATTTATCATGTCAATCGGTATAGCGCAATCATATAGGTTTCATTTTAATAGTCACAGTTTATAACTAGGATTTTCTTTTTCATTCTACAGTCTCAAACGTTTGTACCACATTACATCGCTCTGGGTGTAGTCTTTTGTACACTTTCCTGTGTTAAGAGTTTCGGCTCATCCAACTTTCGGCGACAACAACGAAACTACGTTTTTTAAACAGGAAAATGCAACTTACCTTGGGAAACTTATCTCTAAGCAAGTCGCTTGATTTGCGGGATGAATAAACTCGTCCCTATTGCTTAAATGATGGTGAGGTCAAAAGTTGTAGAAAGAGATGTGAAAGCAAAGTTACAGACATAGACAATGTCGGCTAGTTCTAGTCGGCAAGCCTATTCAAAACAGCTTTACAACAAAAGAAATACATGCCGCCGAAATTAAGTTTACATTGTCGTAAAATTAGTTACACAGACGAACACACGATGAAAGGTTACGCCGTCGTACAGCTAAGTTCTATTCATAAATCGTGAAATAGAGACAGCAGCTGAGACATATTCCTAAAACGTCTGTTCTATTCAGTAACCGGCAACTCTATTCAAAAGTTCAAAACTACCAGGGCAGCTACTAACATATTATAAGAATGCAGTTACATTTTCCAGAAACGTTTTTGTTTATGAAAGAAATCAAAGTTCAAAAGGGACAATACGACTTATGCAGCTAAGAACATATTAAAAACAACAAGAGACTCTGCTCTGTTCAGTGGGAAGATAAATACAGGACTCAAATTATCTCTCGCAACAGAGTCTGAGTAACTCGAAGTCAGTTGCGTTCTATATTATCAAGACTCACCAGGCATTCAACTGACGAAGGTAAAGTACGGGTAAATTTAAAAAGAATAATACCTCGGGGTATCCCAATTGAAATCTCCATTCCTCTATTCGATTTCGTATCTATGGAACCTAAGTCCTTTCCCGACATTTCTCGTGACAACGAAGTGACGCCATTGGAGTTGGGTATATACTAACATCCATTCCCACGGCAGAAGTATTTTATAGCGCGTAAACACCAGTTAACTAGCTGCCTGCGTGGTACGGCGCTTTAAAGAAGAGGGCCGGAAGTAGGCACTTTGGGTGCGCCAGCACGTGGAGAAAGTGCTCTCCTCTCGCTTCGCCCGCGTCCAAAATCCTCGGTCTCTTCCCTTCCCCTTTCTAGCGCCTGCCACGCGCAGGCTATGCAACAAACGCCGCGGCTATAATTATAACTGGCTTGCTGCCTTTCAGCAATCACGATAACAGACACAAATACTAAAACAAACATCCAATTTTAGTTTATTTGTAGTTAAGTCCCCATTTGAAGAGCCGTGAGGTAAACAGTACAGTCATTAGCCCAGATCAAAAATCTCTGTTTTTTTCTAATATCCTTACATTACACAAACCGCGGTGATAAACATATTGAACTTATTCATTTTTTATAAAACTTGACGTTTCGTATGCTACTACATACATTTTCAAAAGTGACCGTTACAGTGTTGAAAACTATGCTTATATAGTATTGAAAAGGGACTGGGACCGAGATTAAGTACAAAACTTAACAGATGATCTATAAAAAGAAACAGCTAATTAATAAAGCATCAGCTTCTCGCTACTGACGTTTGCATTAAAAGCTGGTTTCAGTTCTTGTATAAACAATGTTTCTTTGATTTTACAGTGGAAATCAGTTTTGCCCGACGCTAAGATATCAAATTTTGAAAATGTATGTAGTAGCATACGAAACGTCAAGTTTTATAAAAAATGAATAAGTTCAATATGTTTATCACCGCGGTTTGTGTTCTATTTCTTATCAAGCTACGATGGCCCCAGAACAAAAGTCCTTACATTACAATTGACTTTCAAGATTTTTAATCAGTTTCTGTGAACAAAAATTAAATTGCGTATTTTATTTATGCCTATATTAAAGAAACTAGAAATCAGTTGGTTTGGTAGTTCGATTTGAATGGTCACCGGGCACTTTTTGATTCTGTCTAGTCGATCTCAAAGCTAACTTAAGGTGTAATGCTAGGACTGAAACCGATTGAAAGAGTTAAAAAAAATAAAAGATTGACGCATTGAAAGACCAAGTGGGCTCTTTCATTTACTTCGGTGTAACACAGTAATATTAGACTGCAAAACAGTCGGTTTTTCTCTCTTAAGCCACGCGAGGTTCGAAGCAAGAGGCGCGAAGCGCCGAGACACGCGTGGAGAGGCGCGAAGCGCCGATCCGCGCGCGAGCCTCACGCGCCCGCAGGGAGCGTGAGGCGAGGGAAAAACCGACGCAGTTTCAGCGTCTCTCCCCAGCCTCACCCTACGTATCCACACCCGCTCCAGATCTTTTCGGTCGAGCACTTTTTTCGGAGAACTCGCGCAAAAATACGGACTGTTTTGCAGTCTGCAGTAATATATGAATTTATTACTGGCATAGACAGAGCTGATTAACTCATATATTATATCGTTTACTTAGTTTAGATAATGCCAGTCTCTTTAAAGAAATATTAAAAAAGAAATCTCTTATTGTTCAATAAACCTCTTTACAATAGCTGCAAGTCTTGATTTTACAAGACATAAAAGGGATATGTACTTGTAGTACAATCACATATTAACTAGAAGGGAAAAACGCTGGGAACGAAGTTGCTAAATCTTAAAATCTAAGTTTCAATCTAGTTGTCTTCTCAGGTCAGTTAACTTAAATGTGCCTTCACTTAAACCAAATGGAGGTTTGACCCGTCTTCCCGTAGGTGGTAGCGGTATACCACCCACGGTGAGTGTAATGAGGGGACCCGCCCGGCACATCAGGCTCGAAATTGGTAGCGGTGCAGCCAGAACACGGGCTTCGTCCCGATCCCGCGTGCACACTAGGGAAAAATGGACCCTTGTTAAAGATCGCATTTGGCGCGTTTTTATTGCTGTAACCGTATCCGGTGGGGTAGGAATCGGTCCATGTCACCCCCAGGGCCTCCCCCAGCGCAAATCTTACATATATCCCACTTTCACCTTTCAACGCTTCAACAGTGAACTCTTGGACGTGCATACGGCCCGGCTGTCCGCCATTATAGCGGTTGTGATTTGCAAAGGTAATGTTATAGGGGTTATCTTAAAGGAAAATACGGTATACGTATGCATATTTGTCAATTCCCCCGGTAGCTGGGTTGTTTCCCGCAGCCATCATCATGTAACCAGCATTGTTGAACATATGAACAGCACCCTTTGGAAGATCAATCACACCACTTAACGAGGTACGTTGGGTCGGAAGCCAAGCGTAACCAAACGGATTGTTTATGTTGGGTATGTCCTTGTTGTTAGCATTTATTCCCGTTGCGTGAACGTAGCCATAACTTGCTAGCATCCATCCTCCACCAGAAAAGCTCATATCACAGTAGGTTTGGGCCGGGGCTGTTTCTCCAGGGGGCTGGATCCAGTACATACCGCTGCCCAGACTATCGCCGACGTCAAGAATTGCTTGGGCGTTTGGTGCCGGATTTATTTGGGTTCCCAGTCTTCTCCTCTCACAATGAGCACCAGCAAAAAGAGGTGAACATTTGCAGAGGTTATCGCCGACACAAGAACCACCGTTTTTACAAGGTTTTCCTGTACATTTGCCTTCAGAAGAAAATGAGAATGTTTTCAGTATAGTGACGGAGTTCATGCTGGCATTACTTGTTTTTTAGATCTTGAACCCAAATATAGCATCCAAAATAGCTTTCTTTACCCAGCTTCCGCCAATTACCCCATCCCACGTACATCCTACGCCATTGGGCGTAGTGCGAGTCGACTGGATTAACTACGTCCCGGCAAACATTTCCCGTAACAAAAATCCCGTAATCCCGTGACAAAAGAGAGTGCCCCGCCCCCACACCCACCCTTCCCTTTCCCTCTACCCGCCACGGTATTTTCACCCGCCACAATATTTTGATACCTCCTTTTTACCTCCCGCTAAACGTATGTTAGACCCTGGAATAAAGTGGTTGAAATTTGGCCTGTTTCAAAAAAAGCTCATTGCCTATATTAAACCCAGGATTTAAGCCAAGGTTCCTTTCCACATATCCTTTACCACAGGCCCAATTACATAGCTCACGATGTAATGTAATAAATCTTAATAAATTAATTATTCTTATAAAGCAAGGAACTCAGCGCTTACTCTTTTGACAAAAGGCTCCGCTGTATCCTGGTGGGCATGCGCACCAAGCAGCAGTAGGACCAGCACACTTTCCTCCATTGCGGCAGTAAAGTTCTTTGCAGACTGGAAAATCACGAATAAAATTAATGCTACAACATGTGCAATAATCTGATCTTTCATTGTCTGACCTGAGGCTTCGTAGGTATGAAATTTTATTAGTATGCCGCCTAGATATTGCTTTTTTTTGTGAAAAGTAGTTTGGTTGTTGATGAATTTGCCCTTGCAGAGCTGCTGTACGCGAGCTCTACCTCAACCAATCGAGTGTTTGCATACTTTCCCGCACTAGTCCGCTTCGTTCCTGTTGTTTCCCGTCCTAGGCTCGGTACCACGCTTCCTGCTCTTGGCACCGGTTGCGTTTTTTCCCCCCGCTTTTCACCGGTTTTGTGTTTCATTCCCGGTCTTTTCAATTGAGTGTCGAAAGTAATTTCGCAATTGCTTTGTGATTGGCTAAAATATCTAGCGCTGCTTTCTCAACCAATCAGTAGTAAAACCAATTAAAAACCAACTGCGACTTTCTCGCACGAGATTTCCCCGCGCTTTACGGCGGCTACCTGTCTTTGCTGCGAGCTCTGATTGGTCCATTGGATTGTCTGCCTCTGTTTTGATTGCGAGAGTATTAATTTTGGTTTTGGTTTTACAACACTCAAGTGAAAACCGCGCTCTACTGTGCCGCACTCTACCGCGCTCTACTAATACCCCCACCCCTCCACCCCCCTCCCTCCGTCCAACCGGGCTATTTCTTTTAATACGCCCACTTATAAAATGTCGGGTTTTTTTAGGCATTTTATACATGGCTGACATCTTCCCTTCTTCGACAGTCGCTTGAACTTTGCCGTGCTGGGCAAAAGCAAAATTAGCAGACAAATTTAATTACACAAAGAAACGAAAGAGATATTATTATATTCGTACACTTGACAATAAACAGGGAACGTTAACAACATAAATTCGTGTGCACCTAGAATAGCAATGAGAAAAATGGCCAGAAAAAAGTCCCCGAAGCCCGTACACTCGAGAACTAAATTACCGGAAGTCAAAATATCATTTCTGTAGTGTCCAGTACCACTCTCAACTTTTTTGTGGTGTCCAGTACCACACGGAAAGCGGCCGCCATCTTGAAGTGGGCGTAAAAAAAATTAGCTGTGTGTCGCTGGGAATCGAAAACTCTTTCTCTACACCAAACTACGTTCAGCTGCACTTGGCAACCCTATTCTAGACTAGCTATAGCATATCTCAGACTCCTATTTCCTAGAAACTTTATCTTCACACCGGCCACTAATAAGTTTACTGGTAAATGATACCATATTCTAGACCAAAACTCTTTGATTTCTATACCCAGACTAAATTGTTTGAAAACCATATCCATCACAGCGACACATAGCCATATAAGTTTAGTTAAACATGAAATTCTCCCTTCCCCCCCCCCCCCCCCCCCGGGGGGGGGGGGGGGGGGAGCGGGGAGGTAGTTACGGTCAACGTAAATTAAAACACTTTATAATAAACCATAACCTGCACATTCCCTTTGGCTGCAGTGTTTGGTGAGAGCCACTTCTGTTTCTTGGCATTCCTTGGCCGTGGCGTTGAGGTCGCAGTTAATCTTCTCGGAAAACATTTTGCAGCTTTTCATGACCTTTTCCATTTTGTCAAAACAATCCAGGCAAGAAGCTGAAAATTGATCAAAAAAATGAATAGATAAATGAATAAGGCATCGTAAGCGCACTATTTTATCCCATTCACTGCCATGTAATGTAATTCTAAAGCCTCCGGTTTCCATATACATGTAGTTGTAATTATTGTATTTCAGTCGGCGACTGGCACCGATCAAGTCTTACAACAATTACTACTTTTAATGGCAACGCAAGCTGTAATTGTTGTAATTCAGTAGGTGACGATCGTCGATTGTTGTAGAAACGTTGAACCAGGTCAACCTCTACAATAATAACAACAGTCGCTGATAGAAACATTTGTCGCCAACTGTCAGCGACAGGAAAGTGCAACGCGATGTTAATAACCAATCAGCATTACTGAGTTTCGTTCCCAGGCAGCTACATTATAAAGTCTAATTTCAGTCTTGTTCACTTCACGTGTTTGCAAGTCAACAGGATAGCTCAAAGTCGTAGTACTGTTTCTGTAAAGGAAAATATATTTTAGATAATAATAAGTGAAATCAGAAGCTTATCACTGTTGTGAGCTTCTGCTGAAATTCATAGCCTAAGTTCTGAGGGGTTGTTCGCGAGTACCCAGCCATCTACGCAAGATCGTCTGTTGATTTTAACATAAATCGGCGATTGCTAAACCGAGAAGTCCTGTTTGCTAAAAGGAAATCGGCGTCTGAATTACATGGAAACCAGGCTTAACTTTTGAATCTATCAATAAAATCCTATGGTGTGACCATTCAAATGAAACCACTTCGGCGGTTCTTTTGTATGATACCATTTGTTACATGAACGGTCAGCTCTCAGTACAAATGAATAGAGAGGCACATGGTGGAGTGGGGGTAAGGTGTGGCTCTCGAACTCGGCTGATACACACGCGCACGTAATTTAACTCATACCGGCTTTTACCGGAAGGTGGGTGGTGTTTGTTGCGACTGTTCAGATCGGAAGCATTTATCCATAAGGCCGGATGCATATTGTTTTGGGGGGGGGGGGGGGGGGGGGGGGGGGGGGCTACTTTTATTAAGAGTGATCAGGAGAGGTTCCAAGCATTGTTTTCGATGAAGTATTCTCGATTTTTGAATCTTTTGTCTTTTGCGATTGTGGCAGGAAGCGCGCTTGTCTAGGTTTAACCGTTCTAGGATATCAAAAAACAAGGCATGGGGCGCAGATTATCTTTATCTTTATCCAAACCTCCCCATCATTTTAAGCCCGAGTACCAACTCCCTCCTAGAAGAAAACAAACTACTGTCAACTTTCTCAAAGCGGACATCCCTGTCAGGCGGACGCCAGTGGCTGACTGGCCCATCCGAATTTCACTTGTTTGTCTGTAACTAAACTCTTTGTAAGGCGGTCACCTCTCTAAGAAGGACAGCTAACGCTGGTTCGGGGGTGTCTAGCTTAGAAGGAGTCAGAACGGTATTTAAATGTCACGTTATGTAAGTAATTATTTTACACAAATGCCAATGAGTTTCATGGCAACAAACCTTTCGCGCAATGAGCTAAACACAGCCTTTTGAACTTGTCTTGATATGCATCGGGGGGGAGGGGAGATGACTCTTGCGAGTGTTTGAGAAGAAAACAAGAAAACAAGGGGGCAGGCGGTGGGTATTTGTTAAATGAGTAAAAATAAATACGAAGTACTGAAGTTGTATTAAAGATTTAAAGTTGTAATTTGAAGCTATTAAAGAATACACTGTAAGTGTATAAGCACACTAGTAGACCGGAACAATCCCGGAGTGCTAATGTATGAGTATCAATTGTTTGTTGGTGTAGTTCTATTGTCTTCTATCCTTTCTCCAAAACTCTACCTATTTCATAAAAAATAAATACTGACAAACGCATTATTATAATACCCCTTAAAGTGCCTATGAAATGAAATTTATTTTTTGATGTATCGAAAGTTTCACCTTTTTAGACCTTGGAATAAAAGGTTTAAAGTCTTAGGGACGATGCGAAATGCTTTTTTTATGGTCTCAAAGTTAGGTTGTTGGCGCTAAAAAGTGGCTCCAATTTGTGCGCGGCCAAAACCAGTGTCATATTACACTGTGACGTAAATAGTTGTACAAACTGCTGCGGGAATATAGAGAACAAGAGAGCTGACAAGAGACGTCGCTAGAGGTGGACCAATATTATGTGGCGAGCGGCCTCAAACATACGAGATATTAGAATTCTTCGATAACAGAGGGTGTAACAAAGCTTTATTTTGCTCCAGAGGAAAATAGGCCGGCGAAATACACGAAATTTGTTCGTCGACATCGGAAAGGGTACGTCAAGCGATGTTGTTTTCAATGAAAGCGCTTATTGTTAAGATTAATATTATTTTGCAAAAGAAAATAACATTCCGGCCGGTGAGGCCGTTTAATCAAGCATAATTTTTCCAATCCATATCCTGTTTGGAAGTTCCTTCAAGCCTCGGCTTGACTGGAGAGCCGTCGAAGTCAGTGAGGCCTACAAAAATATACTGACTCGATCGGCACTGACTGGCGAGTAATATAAATGTTTATACGGTATTCCGAATTATAAAATTCAAAGTGCAGCGCAAGTGTTCACTGGAAGGCGTCTATTCTACGGAACATCTATCAAAAATCTACACGTACAAATGCTATTCGAAACAAAACACATCGCTGAATCATTGCGTGTTCGATCAGATCAATTTTTATACAATGAAATATAAATCAGACATAAATGTAAACACGATACTTTGAACTCACTTACAAGCCGCCAAGTGGTTAAAATTTCCAGAAACGATCAATCGCTGGCAAGACACTGAACTAAGAAGCATAATTATTACGTATATACTTGAGTTCAAACATTTTGAATAAATAAATAAAAAAATACGCTATCAAGGCACCTTGCCGCTAAAAATACACCATTCACATTCAATTCAGCAAGCCGCCTGAAAAACACCACCTCGGATATGCATAACATATCAGTATAATTTAGAAACTTTCAACTAGCAAGCCGCCAAGACATATCCTTCGCATTGAAAAAAGAACTTTAAGTAGACGAGCGAATTGCCAAGCCGATAAAATAAGTTCATAACCTCCACGCGCGATCAATGAACTTCAGAGAAGACCGGTCGAGTCGCTAATGCGCTAATATCATGATTGTTTGTACTACAAATATATCGTTCGCGTTCGATAAACGCTAGTCAACGAGCCACTAAAAAGAAATAACAAAAACGCCTCTGCGTTCAATAAGCTTAAAACTCAACTGGCGAACCACTGAGACGCTGTGCTACTGAAATGTATACCTTTCACGTTCAATAATCTAAATGATCAAAGTCCGTCTTCTTCATGTTCACTACCTTCGCTCAAGCGGCACAGTCGGTTCGTCTCGCTACGGCAAAACTACAGTGGACACGATCATTTCAGTTGATCAAGAGTGATCCGAAACTGATCCTCTTCACCTTCAGAGGACTGTAAAGAAACAAATTAGACGCTGTCTGACATTTGTACAGCCAAAAACGTTGGCAAAATGACCATCACGCTAAAGGATTCCAAGGGAATTATAGCGTAAACAAACCAATGTGTCATACTATTTACGTAATTTACGTCATCACGCACGCCCACTCGCCCCCAGGCTCTCCAAAAATTGGAGCCACTTTTCAACCGGAGTGACGCATCTTCGAGGGGCTAAAAAACCGATTTTCTTTCTTTTCCTCGGGAAATGATTATTGTTTTCGTTCTTTGGACATAATAAACTAATGAAAAACGAAGAAAAAAAATTCATTTCATAGGCACTTTAAAGAACTGTGTTGTACTGATAAATTGAAAATAATTAACCTGTGATATTTAGAAGTTCTCTTCCTTACGAGCTATGCAAAGCTTACGTTTTGCAGGTTTATTCAGTGGCAATATGGTATATCATTCTATACTGTTTTAAAGTTTTAACTTGTCTTTCGCCTTATCGTGGTTAGCTAGCTATGGTCGTATCACAACTTGAGTAACTAATACCAAACTCGCAGAGGTCATTACTTACATGACCCACGATGAATTTTAACTAATATTTTTACTTACCCCTCCGCAATTTTCTTGCCTTTTTATAAAGTCCTGTTTGACGACTAATAAAGGCAAGGAACAGAGGCCCAGAGCGATACAGGAACTGAGAACAAGGGCGACAAAACTGCGCATTTTACGTTGTCTTTCTCGAACAGCTAAACACGCCCCGCAATACACACACGGTTGCCTATACTGACACTAGAAACGCAGGGCAGTGTCGTTTAATAGTCACAGTGACTGCTCGTGCATTAGAGCACGTTTTGTCCCTTTTTACAAGTGCCAAGTCACGTCCAATACAGCTGTCTTTCGATGGACAGGTGTAATCAGTTTCTCCATCTATACATCACTTCCGGTCAATCAGATCGCAGATTCTTAGCCTTTTTATTTACTGAAAGGCAACATACCCCTAGCACGTCACGAATATACCTTAAAACACGGATAAATGGCAAAAACCGCATACGAGAATCCCGCAGCTGCTTGTACGCTGGATCCTTGAGGATCTGCTTCAGCCAAAAAAATTAAATGCAATTGAAGAATAGCATTAAGCAAAGCTGAAAACAACGTATATTTCAGTTTCCAACATTTCAGCCGGCCAGACCAACCTTTTTCAGGTACAAGATGTTACTAAATTTCACTCAATGTGATGTAGAAGAATTTTGCAGTAATATAGACAAATTTTGTAATACAGAAAATCAAACCGTGTAAGATAATGACAAAATCGGAAATATGAATTACATTTCATCGTGCACGTTTGTTTATCCCGCTTGGTTCTGACTTCATAGATAAGCCTGGCTTTACGTACGTAAGCCTGGTGGAAGTTTTGTTTCGTGTCAGGCATGCATAACTATAAGGTCGAAGGTCGAAGGCTTAATACAACTGTATCAAAAAGCAACGAAAGGCCGGTGGATACTTGAAAAACTATCGGTCGGAGGAAAGTAATGAAAGTAAGATGTTGAAATGGTTATACATCATGATGATATTAAAGGTGTGAGCAAGTGTTGGGTTATATATAATGTAACAACAAATCAGTGATAAATGATCAGTCGGAATGGTGATGTTTCAGATGTTTAGCTATATAGTTGTAAGGCGTTGTACGGGAGATATTAGCGGCTCGTTGAAATTGTTGGTTAAGAAAGTCTATCTTTAGCAAGATATAGTCATACCCAATTCTAGCTCTGGCGATCAAGTCAGTCTTTTCTTAAAGTAACTGATTTCGTTTTGAATAATACTGGCTATTTTTTGAGTTAGTGAAACTTGCTCGTCACTAAACGACTCCAGTGGCCGGTCTTTATATAACATTTAGCGTCCCGGGAAAAAAAAGGGAGGGGGGAGTCACTCCGTTAAACGCGCATAGACTGGTGCCACTGAATATAAAGGGTATGGGCTTCCGACTCTTCTGTCTTGCACAAGGAATACAAGACAACACTTCCATATGGAAAAATACATCGAGACATCAAGAAAAAAACAATCTGGAACATTTATACGACAGCAATAACTTCTAACAGGCAGACTTCCCACCAGATGGATGAGTGAATGTTTAATTTATTTCCCATTATCGGAGTACGGCTTAATACAGATATGACAAACATTATAATTAAAAAAAAAAAAACTCATGGCCTTTTACAAAGTACTCTCCCTTTAAACATACTAGCATAGAATTCCAATAATGACGTCTAGCTTTCTTGGAATTTTATGAATAAATTGACAATAATCATATTATTTCATTACAAGTACACTACTGTTTTTAATTTCCAGCTATCGTTTATCTCATTCCATGCAGCATGTTCCATAATTTATTCTCCTTAAAATCGTATGTATATGCTTTCATTCCCTAGCGTTATATTCAAGGATCGACTAAAGGTTTTTCTATGCAGAGGTTGTACTATAAGAAATCTGGTTGCAGCAAGTATCACTCAATTTATCATGCTCAACTCCTAGTATAGTGCGTTCACTATTTGTGAGAAATGACCGACCAGGTCGTTCAGTTCGTAAATTATGCCATTATTTTTCAAACTGGCCGTCCAGACTGGCAAATTCGCAAATAGCATGCATAATTTTGATGACGATGAATCCTGTTTACGAACTGACCTCTGTCTGGCCGGCCATTTCTGACAAATGTTAAACACCCCATAGTTTAGGCTCTATCACAGGATTCTTCAAAGTGCCAGTAAAACCAAAGATTTCACCCGCACTTTGACTCCATGGACTTCCAAGGGCAGCTTTCCGTCTGCTGCGGCTGAGGCAAACTCTTGGATGATATGGCTGAAGTTAACTGGCTCACTCACTTCGCTGAATGCGGTACCGTCGTTGACGGTGCTGAGTGCTTTTTTGTCTGCCAAGGCCATGATGATGTAGAAGTCGTTAGGATCATCAGAATGTGTCTCCCTATCGGGATAAGAAATCCAATCCATTTCATCTGAGTTCCAGTCCAAGACTTTAGCAATGGCTGAACCTACGCCATCTACGAATCGATTGTGGGCATCAGCTTTCGGAAGGAGATCGAAGGAACGCCGATTTCGTTGGTCGAGCTTCTCTATTTTTAGTTTGGTGACTTTGATTGAACGACCAAACAGCAGATGTTTAAAGCACTTTCCAACCTGGGTTACCACACCACATTTGCGTCCTATGTCCCACATCCCTTTAATGGATTTCCACGCCGTGTCCAACGCAGTGAAAGATCCCTTGATGGTCCAGAAGATTTTGAAGTATTCATGGCAACCGAGATCGCAGATCGATGGCACATCTTTACCCGGATTTAAGTAGCATGGTGTGTGAGAGGCAAACGCTTTCTTTCGTATCTCTTGACAGGTTGGCTTGGGTAAAGAACTCAGTAAAGGTACCAGAGTAACCTGAAGGCACTTACGAACACCATCGATCCATTTCTGTGCATCGGAACTGAACCAGGAATATCGCTTGTGGTACAACTTGCAAAATGTCTCAGCGTATCTAATTGCGTAGGGATTGCTGGTAGATTCACAAGGGTACTTCATTTCCAAACAGTCGCGGTACCAGTCGCAAGAGTTTCCAGATGGGCTGTAACATTCTGCAGGTAAAGATGTGGTGGCCCATCCATGCTGTGCAAAGACCAATAGGACAAATAATGACCACATCGCAAATCTGTCAAACAGAAATAAAAGGATCAGAGTATGGCAAAGCGAAAAGAAATATAAATCAATGTGGAGGGTCACGTTTCTCTATATGATATCCAATTAATGTGCGCAATTCAAGTTTTAAATTTTACTCGTTCTTCAACATGGCACACAGAACTAGGACCCCGAATTTTCTAGGGAAACGTCAATTTTTTTCGAGAAATAGGAGGACTTCATCACTACTCCTGAGATCTACTCTAAATGAACTTCTAACGATCAGCGTCATGAATTGCGAATTAGATCTATACCTTTTAATCTCCAGTTGGGCAAAAATCGCAGACGAAAATGTGGAGTACAGTCAAAGTTACCAGTAATCACAGGCGAGGTTCCAGTTCTAGTCAGCGAATCTCTTCAAAACAGCTAAACAACATATGAAATAATATAAGCTACATCAAAATTGGCGCAAAAGGTCACCTGATTACACAGTGGAAAACCTTACCCTGTTGTTAACCTAACTTCTATTTGGAAAGCACGAAATAAAGACAGCAGCTAAGAATACAGTTTCATTTCCCCAAAGTTTTGTTCTGTTGTATAAAAGAAAACTCTGTTCGAAAAGAACAAAACGTTTAGGGCAGCTAGGAACATATCTGCACAACGAGAAATTCTTCTCTATTATGCGAAGATAAATACAGGTGATCTAACTTATATGTAGGCTTTTGTTAATAAAAGTGTTGTGAGTTGCACAATTTCTATTGCAAATAAAACCTCCTATCATGAACAAAAAGAGAAAATAAAATGAACCTCGATAAATGACCACTTTACCAAATGTTATGCATGTTTTAATTTTCATCAAAAAGCTGAAACAAGTTCATATAGATCGATTAATCACATTAAATTTAGGAAAACATTAGAGTTTTGTTTAGATCTCCCTTTTAGAGTGGTTTCGATCACACCCTGAAATAGACATTAGAAAACTAAACACTATTAGAAACTAATTTCATTGTTTTCTTTCTTTTAATTTTGACAATTGGACAGTGACTGCATGACTAATTTTGTTTCAAGGGTTTTGTGAAATCACTCTACTCGCTCAAAAAGGAAAGTTTCTCCTTACAAAGCTAGTTTGAGTAATCGAAATAACAGCCACAATTGCACATGATAAAAAAGCTACAATTTGTTTTCATTGTTATTCAGACCTCTACTTCATTGCTTTTTCTTCTCCTTGCGACGCTGTTTTAAAAAACAAGAAATTGCAAGCGCACTATTGATCTATTCGGCGAGAAATTATTCTGGAACTGGTTCGGGACGCGATGCAATCTGGCCAATCTGTGGGAGAAGAGAGAAGGGATAAAGCCCTGGGAACGAGGTTGGGAGTCATAAGCTCGGCGGAATGGGAGTTGGAAGAATCAGAACGGTTCCATTTTCTTCCGATTCCGCTTATGACCCCGTAATCTTCTTCCGATTTCGTCGGTTTGATTTTCACTAGACCGTATCGCTCTGCGCTCTTCGATCACGACTCCGACTCCGTCGTTAGTGAAAACCAGCCTTTATCATCTTAACCGGTTGAGCTTGAGCGATTGGCTGTTTCAATACCTCGTGGGCGCCTGCGAGAAAGACGCATGCGCTCAAGGGTGGTAGGAGACGAGGAAACGACTGACACTTCACAGCATCTAGGACTAGCCAATTGATTGTCTACAGGGTCAATTGGTTCTCGTGTTCAGACCACAGCGGCTAATTATATAACAGGTTAAGAGGGACAGAGTGCAGTTGACTATCTCGTGCCAACCAGAGCGCTAAAAACACTGTTTACTGGTTTGGTATATACTGATAACAATTTATTCATGAATGCAGACGTATGCCGGAATCCTGATGTAATAAGATGAGTTCATGTTGGACATATATGAGGTTGTTTTGGGGAAAATCGAAATGCATATATAGGTAAGTAATGAAGGGATCTAAAGAAACATTTTAATGATACAGGAACGTTTTTTTTTAATATACCATGTGGAGTGGAAGGTCTACCCAATCATCCGGGTGGTATTGTATTGATGTACGAAAAAGAAACCTACCCAAGAGCCACAAACTATTCCGCCCAAGAACTAATGCACAACAATTTTCACAATCAAGGGGTACCCTCTGAACTCATTTTGAAAGTTTAGAGTGACATTAAAAAAGTAAGAGAAGGGGTCGCTTCATAATCAACCCAACTTATTAGTGCCCTGGGTACGCAGGCCAATGTTGTTTCGTTCTTATCTACTCAGGTTCTTGTTGTTGTTGTTGTTGTTGTTGTTTGGGTCTACCTTTACTTTATTATTGCTCCAGCTTCGTTCTGGTCTACGTGTTTTAACACGTAGACCAGAATTAAAATTAAAAGTGGTCTCGCAGTGTCTGTTACTATTCATTCGTAAAATATGCCTAATCGAGACCATGTTCAATTCCTGACTGTTTGTTACGACCATAACAAAAGAGGGACCTAAAGACGACATTAATTAACATTGAATTAGTCTTAAACTCTATTTCGCCTTGGCAGTTTTAGTTCCGGAGCCTGCCACATTGTGCCACCTGCCCCCTTCGTAACTTCAAGACCATGAAAGCTATGACAATGACATTTGGAGGGAATATAGTACGTTTATTATTTATATAGGTTTTGACATCACATAGTTAGCATTTAGTTTTATAATTTATATTTTAATATTTAGGTTTTTATATTTATATATATAAATAGGTTTAAGACTTTTTGAATTGTATATATATACATGTATGTAAAGTGCATTTGGGTAATTTTGGACAGTGTGCTATATAAATAATAGATTATTATTATTATCCAGCACTGTTTCCTTTGAGGTCCATAAATGGTCATCCGTTGTCTGCACAGCCGTCTGCACAGCCGTCTGCACAGCCGCCATATTAGATCCACCATTTTATGATTTCTCGATTTCTCAACAATCTCAGAAAATTGTCCAATTTGACTCAGATATAATCGAAACCAATAAAGAAACGCTTAAATGGTATAAAAATGCAAACGTTACGACGATGAACTTAATTTTTTTCATTGAATAGGTCACTAACAATTCATTAAATCGAAAAACATGGCCGTGAAAATGTTGTTGCCAAGGAAACATCAAGTCACATGAATAAAATGTCATATCCAATTGTTGCCGGATAAATGTTTTAAAAGTCACAAGGTTTGGTGGTGTTAAGTGATTAAAATGGTTATGAAAATTCAAAGTAAGCGCGGACACTTTGTGCCAACCCCCCCCTCCCCAGGCTGAATAGGAAAGCGCACTCTTGTTTGTCGTATCCAGAAACTGAGAGCATTGAAGCGGGCAGATCATAAGAACACGATTGCCGATTTTACGCTAACCTAGCTACTGGCGGAGTCCACAATTTTATGTTAACGTCATGCGATGCGATACGGTTGCTTGAGTCAGCAATACTTTTAAAGCTCGTAAACAATGTATGGCACTGATGGTCCAATATTGATATTTTTGTCAAAAACAACATTATGTTTGTTTTGATCTCGTCTGTTTATTCTAAATCAATAGTAAACGCCATACCTCCGTCGGCTTCTTTCGCATCTGTATTCGTAGTCACCCGGCAAACCTTCTGTGTGAGAGCTCTACATTAAAGAAAAACGTTTCCTTAAAACATTTCGTGCTTTTAATATATTTATTTCTTTTACAGGCAATTAAGCTAAAAGGTGATAATTGACACCTTTTAAGTTATAAACACAGTGACAAAATTTGACCCTCTTGTAGAATGGCGCCATACTCATATTGTTTCACTATTTTATAGCAGCTCTTAACAGCATGCATAGATGGCGTCTAATAGTAAATAAATATGCATGCTTCTTGTAGCTTTTCATCTTAATTTTACAGCTCATTCTCTCCTTTTTGCAAGAATCGGAAATATTGTGGGATCTCGATCAAAAGAGTTAAGGTCTCCGTGAAAAACGATATGTGCACATCATTTGTTCTGTGACAATTGAAGGCATTTAAATTTCCCAAGGCATGCACCATGTCAGTACTTTCTGGAAGCAGGACAGAATGACTAAGCATGACACACC
>JAJLRJ010000001.1:12162584-12585084 GCA_024195265.1 Dendrophyllia cribrosa
TCGAATTACCCTAGGCTCACGGTAACGCTGTTAGAAGCAGGCTAGCCAGGCATGTTTTCCGAGCCGCGCAAAGCGCGAGACAATAAAAAAACGGCGAGATGAATTGAAGTTTGTAAGTGTCTTCCGTTTGGGCCCTGAATGTCAGAAAAGCAATTCGGGAAGAAAACAGAGACACAGAATTATTTGCGTGACACTTAAGCCAAACGTGACCCCGCTCCTCCCTCGTCGGGGCCGTGTTCTCGCGGCGACCTTTGCCCTAGTACAGCTCCATGTTGAGTTCGATCAGAAAAATGTGTTTTCGTGGGAAAGTCAACATGATGGAAGTGTGATTTTAGGTAAGAATTTTTGCGCCATTTGTGTTTACCTTTCGAGTTGCCAAGACTTTCAGAAAATTGTTAAGCTTTTAATACATTTATTTCCATGTTGTTCCATTTAGAGCCACATAATTGTCTCAAATAAGAGTAAACTTCCACTGATCAACGCAACTGAAGAAGGCCATACATGCTATATAACCACATGTGAGTTAAAATGTAAAAGCCTTAAGTAAGCTACGGAGCGGCACTGAAATAAAAGTTCCGCCTGTCATTTCGACATATTTATCCTCGATCAAGACGTTTATAATGATCGGTCCGATAAAGAATGTCCACTCGGGAGTTCGAAAATTATAAAATAAACAGTTCAAGTGGAGGCAATTAAGGGCTTAAGATAAATTTTCCACCGGCTAAATGAGGGCGGACTTTTGAAAACATTTCTAATTAAGCTTATAAGCTTGTTTTCTTGGAACTGAATTTGCAAGGACAGCATAGGAGTTTCGCTGAATCGCAGAATCACTCACTTTTGTTCTGTGAGAGCAAATGTCTTGAGCGCTCATGCAGTGTTTAAGATTTTTTTCCGTGTTGTTCATCAAGGACATCAATAAGCTTATGTAAGATTGTCGAGCGGGCAAACGCTTATTTCTAACCCTGTGCCCTGTATATTACTGACAAGTCTAAAACAAAATCAAAAGGTCGATTAAACAGTTTGGAGGAGTTATAGTTGTCTTCAAGCTTTTATTTACCGAAAAACAAATAGGCGGCTATTAGAAAGCAGTTTATGAGCTTCAAATTAATCATTTGATGATACAATTGACACTTAAGCTTAAACTAGGATCCGTAATTTACAGTACGGACCGAGAAAACGAGGTTATAGTAAGATGTTTGTTATATATCTTGATCCGGGAGCAGTTCTCTGGAACAGCCTACCCTGTCATATGAGAGAAATGGAATCTCTAGGTCAATTTAAACGATCAGCTTATCTGAATTTTTAATGTAAACTACACACGGCATTCATGAAAAACAGGTTTATTTAGATTCTTGTAGTTAGCTTTGTAATTTGTTTAGGCTAGTTAGGTTAGCTAGGTTAGGTTTCCTGATGATTTTACCGTGTTTAAATAAAGATTTACAGTTTTCAGTTTACAGGGTAAAAGAAAATATTTCGAATGGGTAAATTTGACTGACATCGCACGTCAATGGAAAGAAACGAGCGCGAGTTAATGCTTTCGATCCGTACGAGGACTATACTGGAAAACAAAAATGAACTGACCTCTCTGTTGTTTATAATAAACAATTATCGGACGAGATTGAGCAAAATATCGTGATTTCTCAGTGGCGAGCAGATCAATTATTTGCTGATGCCGAAAGCAGAGGCAAATAATTGATCTGCCACGGACACTACGAGATACTGACAAATTACGATATTCAAAAACCGAATTCAATAATTGTTTTATCATTCAAACAGCGAACTTGTTTTTCAAATTTTGTTTAAACTTATAGTTTTAAGAGTACATCTTTTAACATGACGAGAAGCTAAGTGCACGCTGCCGCTTTACAGAAAAGCAACTGCTATTTCCTCACTTAGTAACGGAACTTTATTATTTTGCACCACGAAATGCAAATGCAATATAGATACAGTTTTCGCGACAATGTTTGAAAATTAAAAACCTCAAACTGTTCAACCAAGGACAAGAATTCCAGCCAGTTCACTTTTCAAATCAGTCACTTCACTCCCAAAAGTTCACTTACTAATTTATTCATTTTTGATGCTAAAAACTGCATTATATAACAGTTCTGGTTACCATTAACACTGAAATCAACTGATTTGTGCAGTCACGGACCGTGTCCAAGCCACTCCCGTCGCTGAAAATTGAGGGGGCTTGCCGTAACCCGATATGCTGCGACATAGCCCAGGGACAGGGCTAACAGCCGCTGGTTGTCTGGGGGTTGTGCGTCAAAACCACAGGGGTGGGGAGGGGGGAGTTTTGACACTTTGAGTGGAATTCAACCTGTTGGTCTGTTGTATTTCGAGTTGAAATCCGTTTTAATAAATGTTAGTGCAGTCAGTTTTAGTGAAAATTTTTTTAGCTGGCCTGTGGTTGGGCCGCCTTGGTCAGGGCTAACCGTGGGTGGGTGGCTGGGGAGCCGGTGTTGTGTGTCCGAGGAACAGGGGTGGGCAGAGGAGACTTTTTAAGACTTTGACTGAAATTCAATTGGTTGGCCTGTCTCAGTCTTGGCAGCCATGTTTTGTCAAATCCAGTTAGATATATATATATATATATATATATATATATATATATATATATATATATATATATATATATATATATATCGCAAAAAGGCATATCGCAAAGAGGTATAACGCAAAGAGCCATCACGCAAAGAGCATAACGCAAAGAGGCATCACGCAAAGAGCCATCATGCAAAGAGGCATAACGCAAAGAGCCATCACGCAAAGAGCCATCACGCAAAGAGGCATCACACAAAGAGCCATCACGCAAAGAGGCATAACGCAAAGAGCCATCACGCAAAGAGCCATCACGCAAAGAGGCATCACGCAAAAGAGCCATCACGCAAAGAGGCATCACACAAAGAGGCATCACGCAAAGAGCCAACACACAAAGAGGCATCACGCAAAGAGCCATCACGCAAAGAGGCATAACGCAAAGAGGCATCACGCAAAGAGCCAACACACAAAGAGCCATCACGCAAGGAGGCATCACGCAAAGAGTCCAGGCCTTATTTACTCGGTTCTTGTAAAATCGCTTTTAAAAGTATCAGTAGCAAACTACAATGGTTTTCGAACGAGAGATTCCTTCTTCGTCCCCTCGTGATGTCCTCAGTGATTCAGTACTTGAGGCGTGCTTTGATAGAGGTACTACAGCAAGTAAGAAATGGAATCGAAAGCGTGCTCTCACCTGAAATTATCCGCCACTCATTGATTTCTGTTTGGCTCTTGTGCTTGAGAAGTTTCTGCTTGATCTCCGGTATCGCCGAGTAGACGAATTGCACGGTTTAAAAGCGACGAAACCGCTTCACGATCTTGAGAGCTCGGACCTTTTTGTACGGGACCATGTGACAGTACCCTCATTGCCTGCTGGGAACGAAGTGGGGGCCACCGGGGGACTGGGAACGTGTAGTGCAAGTCATGTTGCACGATGGCTCTTTGCGTGATGCCTCTTTGCGTGATGCCTCTTTGTGTGTTGGCTCTTTGCGCGATGTATCTTGCGTGATGGCTCTTTGCGTGATGCCTCTTTGAGTGATGCCTCTTTGCGTTATGCCTCTTTGTGTGTTGGCTCTTTGCGTAATGTCTCTTGCGTGATGGCTCTTTGCGTGATGCCTCTTTGCGTGATGGCTCTTTGCGTGATGCCTCTTTGCGTTATGCCTCTTTGCGTGATGGCTCTTTGCGTGATGCCTCTTTGCGTTATGCCTCTTTGCGTGATGGCTCTTTGCGTTATACCTCTTTGCGATATGCCTTTTGCGATATATGCCTCCGTGCGATTTGCCTCTTTGAGCACTTTGTTCATATCTAAAATGACTATTTCTTCATCAGATTTGACTTGTTCAATGTACGATTCGAGTTGTTTTATTCCATTTTCTATAAATTGAATTTTGTCATACATATACCCCCATACAAAGCAGCCGGGCAAAATTGTGTTCACAGCCGGTCAATTTGCCCGTTGCCCGACTGCCCGGCCCTTAATGAAACCCCTGCCGATGGTCTAAAGGGGGGTGGCTAGCCACCCAATCCACACCCCCTGGATCCGCCCCTGCACTGGTTCTTTTGTTTCGTACCCCAGATCCGTTTACGTTCTGCCAAACTAACCTTATTGTGAACATTCAGTAAGAAAGAAGTTAGAGAGTATGTCATATTTTGTTCACATATGTTCCTCTTTACAATACATGATGAGGATGTAAAGTGGCACTGTGATTCACGCTTTTCCCCGATTTATAGGATGTGACATTCTGACATTGATTTACCTTGATTTGTTATTTCAGTCAAGAAATCAGAGGACCACCTGACTTTTTTAAGGTAAAGCAAAAAAGAATAATTATGATGAGTTAGAAAAGAAAAACAACGAAAAAAAGCATAAGATATACTACATCTTTTTCCCCGAGACGCTAAATAGTTGGCCTTAATTCCACCAAATGAATTAAAGCTTTAATTTATTAACTCAGGATGATAACTAAATAAACAAAGGGGGGCGTTAATATTAATCAACAGAGCATCATTTAATAGACGGTAAGCATTATAACATATTATTAATAGCAAACGTTTTTTCTTGAACCATAAAACTCGAATGTCTATCACCTTGATTCGTTAATTGTCATTTTTAATACAGTCGAACCTCCTGTGTCCGACCACATCTCCTAAGCGACCATCGCTCGAATGCGACCATCTCTCGCAAGCGATCACCTCTCCTAAGCGAGCACCTCTCTTAAGCGACCACCTCTCCTACGCAACCACCTCTCGTAAGCGACTAACTTTCGTAAGCGACCATCTCTTCTAAGCGACCACCTCTCCTAAGCGACCTCCTCTTCTAAGCGACCACCTCTTCTAAGCGACCACCTCTCCTAAGCGTCCACCTCTCCTAAGCGACCACCTCTCCTAAGCGTCCCCCTCTCCTAAGCGACCACCTCTCCTAAGCGTCCCCCTCTCCTAAGCGAGCACCTCTCCTAAGCGACCACCTCTCCTAAGCGACCACCTCTCCTAAGCGACCACCTCTCCTAAGCGACTACCTCTCCTAAGCGACCACGTCTCCTAAGCGACCACCTCTCCTAAGCGACCGCTTCTCCTAAGCGACCACCTCTCCTAAGCGACCATTTTTCCAAAATACCAAATTTCAATTCTTCCAGTCAAAACACTGCAGTCGAAACCTCTCGTAAGCGACCGTGACTAATTTTTCTGTCGTTTCTAATCTCTGTTAAACGACCACTCGCCCATATTTCGACATCACTGCCGATGCAAAATGAATTATGCGTTACGGTACAAGTCCCCCCCCCCCCCCCCCCCCCCCCCCACCCCGCAGGAAATTAGTCTGTCCACAGATGTTTATTTTTTGCAAAGAGTTATTTTTCTTCGAGCGCGCGAGAGCGAGCACGAGAGCGAGCGCCAGAGCGAGCGCCAGAGCGAGCGCCAGAGCGAGCGCCAGAGCGAGCGCCAGAGCGAGCGCCAGAGCGAGCGCCAGAGCGAGCGCCAGAGCGAGCGCGAGAGCGCGACAGTGGCCGTAAAGCGGACGCAAAAAAGAATACAGTGAAACCTGTATTAAGCGGACTCCATATTAAGCGGACACCCTCTGTTAAGCGGACATCAACTGCTTGGGTCCCTAAATTTTCTTCCCATTTTCACTGTAAAACGAACCTGCATTCAGCGGACCTCTCTATTAAAGGGATAGTATCACGAGGTCGAAACTTGAAAACGTCGGCCCACTTTTCAAGTTTGATTCCGCAAATTCAAAAAGGCCGTCGAGAAGTGGAGGTATTTGTGGAATCAAAAAATCCGTTTTGATAGCCAAACAAAAGAAAAAATCTCTTTTAACAGTGATATGTTTAAAATTCCGGTGCAAGAATAGTGAACAGTGCCGCGCGTGGAACCTCGTGATACTATCCCTTTAAGCGGACACTAGCGAGGGTCCCGAGGGTGTCCGCTTAATACAGGTTACACTGTATATTTGTCTTTCCCCAGGGCCACTCCTTTGCGTTCGCGCGCTTTCAAATCCCCCGCGGTTTCTATTTTGCTTGCGATCTCGACGAACTCTAGACCAAATAGAGGGTCTGTGGACAGACTAGCAGGAAATAAGCCCAGTGACTTGCTCGGTCTGCTCGGCATGAATTAGTATTTTATTTGAAGGGGTGAAGTGTTTCGTTTGTATAATATTTTGTTTTTTAGCTGATTTACTGCGTGTTTTAATGCATGAATTTACATATTATCAACCAACACCACTAAAATCTGACGTGTAACGATCGCTCCAGGAAAGGTGTTGAGAAGCATTCACACGCGGTGGTTCGCACCGCTGCCGCAAAGCTACAAAATGTAGTTATATACTAGGCTACTGTAATTATAACATAAATAATTTCAAGAAAAATAAATATTACGTGGTGCATTACGTGAAAACAACCACGAAAATATTCTGAAAGCGTAGCAATACCCAGAAGGTTTTCCGGACTAACTGGCAGGCTTATATTTATACCAATACATGCAACAAATACACAAGCACTAAGAATACATACTGTTCATTTCGCTTCCTGAGTCATCTGGCATACTTGGAAGCTCCAGCTTCCACTGGTCGTCCGTTGTGATGGCGAAGTTATCACTTTTCCCGCCCGGTTTCGGTGCCATCCGATAAAGCCTTTAATATATCGAAATCTCCAAGGCCGTATTTAATTGTTAGTACCTTCAGGCCAAGGAATTGAATAAGGTGCTTTTTGAGAGCATGTACCGTATTTAAGTCATTTATCGGAATACGGCTTCTATGTCTTTCGAATGCCGTATCCGAATTTACGCGGTAAAAGCTTACAATCGCTTTAATAACGCCAGCATTAGCAGCCAGCATGTAAGCTGGCGCGTGCTCGGGACTGGTTAGCGTGAGTTTGTAAATTCGAGATCATAGGTGACGTCATAGGTGGACTCCAGATGAAATGACCCTGATGTACATGGGTGATACAGTAAATTATTAACGAAATATGACACTCGAGCGTCCTGCTGCTTACCCTGGGTGCCAGAGGCTTCTCTCGCGCTCTCATCTCTCTCATATTACACGCCTTTTATGTCTCTAATAGTTTCGCCGACGGGGTTTGAAGGATATTTAGGACAATAAGATCTTTCAAAGATCTTATTGTCCTAATAAGTTGTCAGTTGTCAGTAAAACCCTCTACAAATGTCAGTTGTCAGTTAAATTTTAGGCTACTTGTCAGTTGTCAGTTAGAATTTTGGCCATTTGTCAGTTGTCAGTTAACCCCATCCAGACCCTCGATTAAGATTTCCGTATGTTAAGTAAAATTTGTAAATTGTGGTCTGATTTGGGCCTAGACAATATAGAAGTAGCACTGGAAATAGTAATAATAAAATCCTTACAAGAAATTTGGCATAATATGAGTATGTCATATGGTGTCTTGGTTTCGTTTCAGAGCATGTCAGCAACTCTTGTCGCCCCATGTAAGGTAATCCGGAATCCAGGTAATTTTGATCTGTGGAATCCGGAATCCACGGCTTTGGAATCCGGAATCCAGCTAATGGAATCCGGAATGCAACCATTGTAATCCAGAATCCAGGTTGCTGGAATCCAGTCTGTTGTGATAGTTTCAGGGCCTCTTCTTTTCCTTTAAAGACTGTTGCGTAAAAATCTCATGTCGCGAGGACGCGCAACAGGCATTTTCACGCGTGTTTCACTCGCAGGAACATCCCTTGTCAGTCATTGTGACATATCGGGTATCAATTCGAAACAATGGTCACATTATAATGACGTAACATTACTGTATATGGGATATTATCGGTCTTTATTAGACACCCTTTCGACCGTGCCTTTCGACCTTTTTCCTCGTTGCGCTTTTGGAGTCGGAGGTTTAGATTCTTTTCCTGTTTGCGCGCAATTGGAACTAATTTTTGCATTTCAGGTAACTTCAAAGAATAATAATATAAAGTATCCTTATTCTTGGCCGTAGTATCAGTAGTCGCGGTGGTTGCAGTTACTGGCTTTCAGGCACATGTCATTAGTGTCACTCAAAGAATCACATGTTGCACATGGTGTCGACGTGGTGTCTTTTTCATTCAGTCCAGATTCAATCAAAGATCTCGAGAGATCACTTTGACAACTTTGGGCGTGGAATGCTATTTCAAAGGAATGCGAGCAGACCACGACATGCCTACAGTGGCTAACTACGCTTACAGAAGAGCGCGCTGCGTGGAAGACGATATGCTGCGCATTTATCAGAAGGATTTCTCATATTTCACTGGGCCCAATTCATTTTATCCGGAGAAAATTATCAAAGGTGAACCCCCAAACATCAAGACGCGACCAAACAAGCAGTCATGAATCTTTGAAGGAACAGGTAGCAAAGAAGAAGACACAAGGCGAGAAACTGTGATGCGAGAATTTGCTGGGTAGTATGGAAGAGGCGTAAGACCACAGGTAGCCCAAGCTATATGTGTCACAGTAACCGTTACGAGCGAAATTATAAGGATTTGTATGAGAAAAAACGGTCCATTCTAGGAACTAAAAAATACGAACAAGATTTCAATAAACATTGCCTACCTTACTTCGCTTGTGTGTTTCCTTGTCTCCTGTGTGGTTTTGGGGGCGGTTTAGAGCATTTCCAGTGAGTTTTAGTTCCATTGCTTGAGAAAGCAGAAAGAATGGACCGTTTTTTCTCATACAAATCCTTATAATTTCGCTCGTAACGGTTACTGTGACACATATAGCTTGGTCTACCTGTGGTAAGACAGGAAAATATCCGCTCAAAAACGAAAGAGCTAACTAGCACCCTTCCTTATGCCCTTAGTATGTGTCCCACTACCATCACAGTCTCGTTAGAGGAAAGCGAAGACGTAACAACAGCCTGCCAAGTTGTGGATGCTAATGTGGCACTGCGGAGTACGGCTGTACGGGTGCAAACCATTTACCAGAAAGACGTCATATTGGCAGTAAGACACAACCGTAGAAGAGAGATCTCACCTTTCTGGCTTTCTTTCTGGAGGATGTACAAATAGAAGTGAATGGTGGAAAGTTTGTGCAGCAACGAGTATCCCTAAAGTGGCTAAACCAGACAAGTGATTCACTAACATACACCTCCGGTGATGTCTGTAATGGGAATTCCTCCAAGTGTATTCTAACCCGAGTACTCGACTTTTCTTCCGATGGATCAGACATCATTTTAACAACAGAGGAGGATAACAGGCTCTGTCGAATTGCTAATGGGGACTATGGTGACGATGATGACAATGAGAATGAAACTGCACCACCAACTGCAGAGGATGAGGGAGAAGTATCCCTCCCGATAAGACTGCCGGGAGTTAGTTTATCAGGACGGAGAACGACACGGTTTATTCTAAGATAAACGTTTTCCGTTGCCTGCGTAGCTGGTATTTTTGTTCGCGCAAAGTTTCGATTCCCAGCTTCGCAGCACGAGAATTCGGCATCGCGCGCCAACAAAACCGCCAGTTACGCAGCCTACGTTTTCCGGTAACTTAACTTTCTGTTACTTAAGTGCCCGTATGAAACTGCAGGAGTTTAATACCTCAACAAGTGAATACAAATCTTGCAAAGCTATTAGTATAACCTGTTCCAGGCGTTCAAGTGGTGGGGAAACGGGTGCGAAGTGAATGATGTATAGGAGAACGGCGCGAATAAAAACGAGACTACCTCTTCTCCCGCCTCCCTGCCTTTTTCTTGCTTTTTCTCTTCGCGCTTCTTCCCACTATCTGAACGCCTGGCACAGGCTACTTTTAGTATGGTGTAATGTTTATATTTTTATCTATACTGAGATTCGTTCTGAAGAGAGCCGTTAACTCGACACGCGAAAGACTTTCACTGAAATCTAACATTCTCAGTACTTGCATCATCGATGCATAAAATGATCATGAGACTTGGGCGTTGAACAGGGAATGTTACCTTAGCAGTAAATCGTTTCTTTATTTTTAAGAGAGATTTTCTCTGATCTCGACTGGCTTTAGCTGGTAACGATAAAGTCAGTTATGAACGATAAATTGCAAACTGATTGCAAGGCTGTACTATGAAAAAGGACCAATTTATTGGTCGATATTTTGACCTAATGCTTCTGCATTCAAAAGTTTGTAAAGAAGAAATTTGATGTTCAAAAGTATTTTAAGGAATGAATTATAAATGAATTAATGAATAACTTTATTTAAGTGTCAACGGTATTTAGCTAAAAAACTAATTGGGGACACTATATAAAGTATTCAATATATTAAAGTTTAAAAGTATAAAAAGTACTAAAACTATAATCGTGCGCACAGCAATACTAAAATTAAAGTTAAATATTTAGCTTTTTAGAATGTAATAGAAACTAGATGAAAATTATTCCTGAGTCAGAAAGGAAAACGGGAAACGTGCACCAGGGATTTAAAGCTATCGATATTTTAGTTCATCTGGTTTATTACTGTTTCAGTGTTCCTGTTCCTGTTTTTAATATTAGGGATCTATTCGAATCTATAATTAATTTTAAGAGATAATTGGACTATCTTCACGCTATTTGTTGGTAAGCTGTAACTGAAGTTTTACATTTCTGTGTGGCAATTAAACAATTCGGAGACGAATTAAGTTTGAACCTGAAAAGCACTGATTTTGGCAATGTGTACCTCTTTTGTTATTGTTGACGCCCTTGTTATTATTAAAATAAGAATAGCCCTTCCTCGTTAGTATTTCTTCAACGATGTGAACTCAGTGGACTTCAGAAACCGCTCCTATATTCACAATCCTCTCGGGTAAGGCCAAGAATTTTTTTACTTATATTTTATATAAGACAATATACACTTCCGGTAAAAAAAGAACAAGCTATTTTTTTACTCAAACCTGTTATGGAAGGCATTTTTGGGGAAAACAAAGTACAAAGGAAACGTTGAAAACCAGAAAATAGAATTATGAAATCTGGAATCCAGCCACATTCGGACATTTATGGAATCCTAAATCCACGGATGTGGAATCCGGAATCCACAGACATGGAATCCGGAATCCACAGCGTGGAATCCGGAATCCAAGACTCTCTTGGATTACCTGACATGGGGCGACTCTTGGACATTCAGGAGGAAAGAAAGGGTGCAGCGTCACTATTTGCAATCGCTTCAGTCTCCTTCGTTATTACGGAGGGTGAATATGTTAGCTTCCCTTTTTTCTTGTGGAACAGTTCCCTGATTCCAGTACAAACATAGGAGCTAATTTACATGTTTAGCGTAGCAATCAGCCTGCCGGACAAGAAAACGATCACGTGATCTTCTTTTGTCTCCAGGATCCAACCTCGTTCCCAGGGTCTTCTCGGTTTTCAATATGGCGGCGCTTCGGGAGAAGACCCTGGCACACAGAAGATCACGTGATCAAAATCTCCACTATTTCTGGTGATGTATTCAAAATGGCGGACAAGGAAAAGAGTGAGAAGATCTGGGTACGATATTGCAAACCAAGAGGAAAACAAACAAAATGGCGGCGAAGGAGGGATGTCTGTGGAGCGAAGTGGAACCATTTATCGACCTGTAAAGTTTTTCTTTACCTTGCTGTTTCAAGAAAAATGATACACAGGCAATGAAGGTAAAAATTCGAAACGCCGCAGCTTACGAAACATGTTTTTTTTTTTTTCAAAGAAGCACGATTTTTCAAAGGAAAGGAGTAAATTTACCGTCTCAGCTAAGACTTTTGGTTTCTTAATTATATTATAGTATTTTCGGCTTCTTTTCCCACGATCACGCCCGCAAGCAACAAAATAGCACGAAGTTTTTGTGGTATTTTTTTTTTTCGATTTAACCGTTGATGCTTTTACCGTTGCTCTTGCGCGGGTATCACCGTTTTGTTGGCATTTTAAAGTAATTTACCGTCTTCCCCTCAATAAAACACTTTTACTTGATCTTTTATTCGGAGATCAGATGGTTTGCTGATCCAGTCAAAACACTGACAACTGCAAAATATGTTAAATCAAGTGCTTTTTATTTACTCATTTCCGGGAATATATCTCCCACCAAGTTAACATTTTCTAAAAAAAAAAGAAAACAAAAGTGAAGACAAGTCAAAGTATTTTACCATATTTGTTAGAGGTGTTTGTCACAGTTTATTGTTTCTGAGGAAAACATGTACAATTTATGTTGGAAATGACAGCAGTGTGATTAGTGTATTTTGTTACCAAATAAATCAAATAAAACAGCAAAATTGAAGACTAAAGTCATTTACTCCATTTCCAAATGAAGCTACATCCGCCCTAAATGGTGACCAGGGAATGTGATAGTATTCTGAGTCTATTCTGAAAGCAGCAAATAAACAAGTCATGAGCCAACGCTACTCGTCCCCCAATTTAAAAATTATCATTTAACTCCCAAAATCTTAAATTCCAAATGTGCCGACTTTATACACACTTCCTGTCAATCCTTACCTGGATATTGCACATGAAGTATACATATTCAATTAGTTCATGTCAACTAACTGTGACTGGCATAGAAAATCCCCTCTGGCAAATTGTAACCCTGAGGATTAATTGATGAGGAAACCCTTCTAAAGTTAAAATAATATATAGCTTTGGTCAACTTTAGAAGCTGGGCTGGGCTTCCTAAATCTAGCCATTGTTTACAGGTAGAAAGGTTGGTCACTTGATTACCTGATTGTTTTAAATCAAAGCTTCCCTGTCTGATGTGGCAGGGATGCTTGCCCGGGGATGCTTGTAAGCCCTTACAACCCCTAAGGCCATGTCAGTGGGAATCTTATGCTCCTGACACATTTAACAAAGCCAGACTGGACTGCACGAGAAAGGCCTGGCCTGGTGTTAAAAACTAAAATGTTAATAAAACATCACAAAGAAGCTTAATGTGTCATACTTAAACAAGGATGGCTCCCAAATAAAAAAAGAAATCAGGAGCTATTCCTTCTCTGTTGGACAAGTGACAGAATTTCCTCATCAGACAAAAAAATCCACTAGACCTGAGCCATGATTGTCAAAATTCATCAACATCTCCCTCCTTCGTAGAGGCCTTTTACAGTAAAAAACTGAAATGTAGAAAATATAAAATGAAAAGGGGGTACACAGGGAACATTTCTTGTACACTTCACTTTTTCCTCTCCCAAGCCTCAGCTTAAAGACTTCTCATTGTGGCACGAAAGAATGTTTCACAGCTGATTATATCCTAGAAGGTTTTTTTTTATTGTATCAACCCAATGACTTGCAATGATTACCATTCTGAAATCCTGACAGTTCAAAGCCATATTAATCATATCATTTACTCATTCAAACATTCTACTCCACTGTTTTCAAGCAAACAGACCGGCTCTTAAACCATATGCTGACTAGAGGCAAAAACATGTTAACTAGCATTCTGCTGATGTGTTTCTCAAAGGTGCAGAAAACTTTAGAGGCCTAAAAGCTGTTTTGTGCAGAATGTTTGCCAAGAAAAATTGAATTTTTAATGACTTTGAAAGCTAAGCAAAAAAAAAAAACACCCTAAGATCATTGGTCCAAACAAGTTGGGATGTACCCTGCATGGGTGCCTCTCATCTCTCATAAACTATATGATATTACCGGTACATGCCTCTTTTGACTCTTACATTTTTGCCACAAGAAAGAGCCTCAGGGCAAAAGGCCTGCTGTAAGAGAACTTCTGGTATCCAGAGTGCCTGGGATGATTTGCCAGCTATAAACTACATTGCCATTTCATAGAAGCAAAATCTTAAAAACAGTTCTTGGGTCTGAAATGTGGTTGGGAATTTTGAGGGTAAGATTTCCATATAATCCCAAAAATTAACTATGAATAAGTTCTGAAGACAGAAACAAAAGCCAGAACAAAAGATTGCCTAAATTTAAAAAAAAAAAAACAATAGTACATACAAGCTGTCACAAGTGAATAAGTAACTGAATAGCAAACAATTGGCGGTAGGCTCGGCTTTATTTAGCCACCATAAATGAACTGAAAAACAAAGAAAACAAACTGTATAAAACAATAGGTAGAAAACAAGACATGTTTTTACACCCAGGTTCAGCCAGTATTCTAGACTCTATTAAATTACATTACGTCCAGCATTCCCATTCCAGTCATTCCAAAATTCTTTAAATTATCACGTACCGGGGGGTGAGTGGCGAATGGTCTTTCAAAAAATTAAGCTTATGGGTCTCACAGTCTCGGCTATTTGAGCGGTTCTCCACGTCCCGGTGTCTCGATTTATTTGGAAAAGCCTTTCCATATAGCCTTTCTCTCCGCCTCGCATTTTGAAAGTTTAAAAGTGTAGGGCTCGCAGAAAAAAATATCTCGAACTTACCATAACGCAAAGCTAAAAGCCTGAAAATCGGCGAATTATCTCTAAATCTAATACGCTTGTTGGATCATAGCCGCATCGTCAGGAACAGCTGCAGTTTTGTTAACAGTTACTCAGGAAAACTGTTCAACTTTCACGTCTCGGAGACCTTCGTTATAGCATTGTTTTGGTTTCTCGAAGAACCTACCGTGATCCGCCATCTTTGCTTAGAAAAACGTAAACCAATCAGAATAGATGTAAGAAACAGGATCAATTAACCAATCAGCGGTCGTTTTAGATCGCTATGTCCCAGGGGTTTCTCCTCTCAAATCGCCATTTTGAAAACCGAGAAGCCCCTGGGAACGAGGTTGTCCAGGATCGGCCATGATTTTCAGGGCTTTTCCTGTAGCTTGGGCGTCGATGGTTTTACTGAAAATGTTTACAGAAAATGTTTGTTTTATACAGGCTTTCGATTTCGTAAAATTAAAGAGATCGATACATAATTGCGAATTAACCGTTTTGGAGAATGCATTTTATAGAATAAGTTCCCAAACTAGTCTCCGGACATATACGGAATAAAAATAGACAAAATGATAGTGCATATTGTCATGTCCAAAGGATTTTGTTGCTGGTCAACATCCGTTTCAGTTTTACAAAGGACATTCGCGTGCTGTGATAAACGTAACCGAGGTCAAACTAAGGGGCGAATCATTAGTCTTCTGAGGGGGTGGGGGTGGGTAATCTTGTCTGTGCTAGAAATTTATTTTAGCTGTGTCGCTGCAGGATTTTTTTTTTTTTTTGGCTTAAAAAGCCAAAGCCTCAAGTCGGCTTTCGCAGTTGAAGAATGCCTCTAACCAGATATTTTAATATCACCCAACCACTTTGTCCCCCACCCCCTCCCTCGCCCTCAGAAGTAAAATGGGCAGTCCCTAAGATCTTATAACACAAGAAGTGAAATAGGACTGAATAAATTGGGCACGTCAGGAATATTACAACCGGAAATTCACTGACCGTAACGACAGCGCGTGCTATAGTGCACTCCTAATGATTACTAAACGGCGCGGTACTGCATTTTGAGTGTCAGTAAGTGAAATAGGACAATAAGTGAAATAGGACTGAATAGATTGGGGAGGGGGTGAATAGGTTCGCGGATCGGCGGATTTGGCCTAGAAAAGCACATGGATTGCGAATTTTAGCGATAAATTAAGCGCATGGATTCGCGGTCTTGAAAATTACCGTGGATCGCGGATCAGCCGAAAATTTTGGCCCAGATTCCGGACTTTGTCTGTGTAGAACTGGATCATTAATTTTCGGTCGGCCTTGGAAGGTATGTTTTTGTTTTTTCAACTAATTTATTCAGTTTCACCATCGAAAAACAAAACAAATATATATACCCGTGTGCAGTATATTTATATTGCGGAAAGTTTTAAAGTAATGCGGATCCGGATTTGAACGAAAATAACGTCGGATCGACGGATCGGGCCAAAAAATAGCACGGATCGGCGGATTTGGGCACGTCAGGAATATTACAACCGGAAATTCACTGACAGGGGAACGACAGCACATGCTATAGTACACTCCTAATGATTGCTAAACGGCGCGGTACTGCATTTCGAGTGTCAGTATCTGAGACCTATTGAATGCGCACTGTTCTTGTTCTGTTCTTGGTAGCCGAGGAAACTTAAAATGTGCAGCTTTGCGGTTTACGTTTTTAGCAGTTTAATCTTTGCTTTGGGCTGCTCTGCTCTTTCGTTTGTCAAACAACAGGACTTTATAAAAAGAATGGAAAATGACGGAGAGGTAAGAGAAATAACAACTATTATTTTGGGTTAATAACCATTTTGTATTTATTTAGGTTTTGAGACCATCAATCAGCTGCATGATACAATCGACTATGTGCTATTTTAAACGTAATTCTGAGTTACCTGGGCTCGTTAGCAAACACTATTTTTTATTTTAGCTTTAAGTCCAAGTATTCGTGGCAGCTCTCTGCCGTGACAGGAAGAAGGGTTGCTTATTCTTCTTCCACTTAAAGAAAGCTACCAATTCCCGTGAACTACCCACCAAACCCTAAATTTATTTAATTTCAAAGTTAAACTTGAAACAACTCATCTGCCACAGTATTTGACCTTTAACGTACTTTAATTGGTTGAGTTTCTCTTGTTTATTTCAGTACCTGACTTATGAGGATTGTTTGAAAGAAGCGTATGCGACTGTCGAAAACTGTCGCGCTACAAATGAGACACAGCTTACGGTTAGCATTTACGACATTTGTGATGCGTATCAAGACAAGTTGAAAAGACTGTGTTCAGCTCACTGCGCGAAAGGTTTGTTTATTTCACAACATTTTTATCGAAAATACAGCAAGCCTTATAGCTTGAAATGCATACAGTCAAGAATGCAGCAAAGATTATAACGTTTGTTACAGTCAAACCGCAAAGTTGCGCGCAAGGCAACATCCGGTAAGAGGCCGAAAAGTTATCGCGTTTTCCACAAAAAATGATTATATTGCAAGCGTAACAAACTGCTAAAGTTTTACATGTACAACAAATGCTTTGACCACTTAAAGGTGTCTAATGAAGTGTTGTTTTCTCATCAATTTTCAGCTTCTTGCGTGGGTTGTTTTGATAAAATGGAAGAGATCATCAAAAACTGTGAACTATTTTCAGAGAAGATTTATCGTGAAATCAATGCTACAGCCAAGGAATGCTGCAATGAAACGAAGATGGCCATCGTCAAACACTGCAGCCACAAGGAATGTGCAGGTTAGATTTTGTTAGCGGTGAATTAAAATACACAACAAATGAAGTGACACAAATAACGAATTTCCAATCAGAAATCAAAACTTGACACATGCAATTGACCGGCGCACAAAGCGCGCGAAAACGCGGGATGGCTTCGGTTGGGTTGCTATTGGCGGATTGCTTTAAAAAACTGCATCCGGTTTGCTTTTTTCATTCAGTGAATGTTACTCTGAGAAGGAGTTGCAATGGTGATGCAATAGTGACGCATTATTGCAACCGCTGCACGTTTACGTTCACGGCTCTGTTTTATAACCCATTTTCTCTTGGTGACATTTAAAGTATAAAAAATTACTGTGTGGACGCTATAAATATAATTTCGATCTTGAATTTTTCAGTCTGCAAAGACTCTTACTGTCGTAATGGAGGAATGTGTACTACTGGTCCCACCGCTGTTTGGTGCGCATGCCCGCCAGGATACACTGGAGCGTTTTGTCAAAGAAGTAAGTAGCCTGCGAGCAAGCTCTCGGGAACGGGGTTTCGGGTTTGGGGGGGCGGAGAGCGAGAGCTTGCAACGATGTCTCAGAAATTTGAATACCGCCCCAAATACTACCCGTGGTTCCCCATTGTCCGAGCTGTCAGAATTTGGCCAATCAGCGCAAACCGGAACCGAGCGTTAATGTAAACAGACATGTAAATAAAAATAGTGTTGGTAACGCAACATACATGTACTTTACGACAGCCAGACTGTTTGCTTCTCTGTTTTCTTTGTAGTGTATCGCTGGACAAAATTAAGATAAGTTTTTCCAAACTCTCTGCTTCACCAGTCTGAAGGTGTTTCTCTTTTGAATGCGTGTTTATAATTCTGTGAATAGCGAGATGTTTATATTGAAAATTACTTTCGGACTTATGCAAATTGCATGGTGAGCGAATGAAAGCAAAAATAAATCACCGGCCAAAACACTAGAGCTCTTTCGATAGCCGTTCAAATGGATAAAAATCTTTTACCTAAACGGTCTCTAAGAGAACGACTCGAACGGAAAACCCTTAGTATCGTTTTTGTGTTAGAGGTCACAAATGCTGGTCGATAATTTTCTTGGCTCACCCCAAAAAAAGCTGAAACTTCGCCGATCTTAATTCTTCATCGGCAACAAGAGCCGCAGACATTCCAATTCTTCTGGCTTCTGCTACCTGGTCGTCGATCGTCGATCAGATGCTTTGTAACGGACAGACAACCAACACTGTTTGATGCTGCCTCCTTTTAATATTTGCAGCCGCGGCAGCAAACAGTTGAAATATAAAGCTTTTGCCATAGCCCGTCGGCAAAACAGCGAGGACATCGCTACCTTTAAGTAGTGCTTCAACTGCTTGACATTGCTAGGATTTCAATTCCACAGGAAACTTCAGATATTTAGGAAATTCTCGCACGCTTTATGAATGCAATCTCCTCCTCCTCTCCGCTCTTCGTTTGTTTGTCTTGATCACGACGCACGAAGAATGACACCATGACAACGTCATCATCAAATTAAATTTCAACCAATCATCGTTTTCCGTCCACTTTTTGGACGGAGACATTCAAATTTCCGAGACATCGTTGCAAGCTCTCGATCCTTTCCCTCCCCCACCCCTTCCCCCCTCTCCCAAACCCGTCCCCGAGAGCTTGCTCGCAGGCTAAGAAGTAAGTATAGTTTTAATAGGTGCAGAGGTGTGACATGTGACTTACCACGGGTGCCGCCTGTTGATTTCATGACCCCGCGCAGAGGTAATTTTTTCGCCCTATATACCAGCGTGCAAAAAAGTACATAGGGCAAAGAAAACCTTGCTCGTGGGATCACTGTTCATAGCTACAAAAGACAAAAGTAAGCCGCAAGAAAAAAAAAACGGGAATCCGAGGAACCGAAGGCACAAAATATAGCTTTTGTAGAAAAAAAGGAAAACAGCAATCCGGCCTGGAATCATTTTCTTGAAAATTCTCAATCTGAGTGAATTTCACACAATCTGCGCTGCACTGCAATTTTTTCAAAGTGTAATCGCATTTAATTTTTCCGTACAGTGTATGATAAAGCTTTCAAAGTCCGTGAGAGAAGTTAAGAGTTACATGCATCATTAAGGGAAAAGGTTCCCTGTAATTGAACGTTTAGAGGTTCCTGGCATCACGTAACATCACAGTTAAACCAGTTTCTTTCAAAAGGTTTCTCTGCCTCTTTCTTTTGAAGGCAAATGTGCAAAGACGCCGTGTAAAAATGGTGGTACGTGCATTGGAGATAACCGCTGTGTATGCCCACCTCGTTATGGTGGCCCCAGCTGTTCAGCCATAAAAAGACTGGGAACCAAAGAAAACCCGGCACCCTTTGCCCAAGCAATTATTGACGCCGGCGATAGTCAGGGCAGCGGCATGTACTGGATCCAGCCCTCTGGTGAAACAGCCCCCGCCCAAACTTACTGCGATATGAACTATTATGGCGGAGGATGGATGCTAGCTAGTTATGGCTACGTTCACAAACTGGGCATAAATGTCCATAACAAGGCCATACCCAACATGAATAATCCGTTTGGTTATAACTGGTTTCCCGACCAACGTAGCTCCTCCAATGGTGTCATCAATCTACCACACGGCGCTGTAAATATGGCTAACGATGCTCGTTACATGATCATGGCTGCGGGAAACAACCCAGCCACCGGGGGAATAAGCGTCCGTGGATGGGTAAAATATGCATATGTGTACCGTATTTCTCTGCAGAACAACCAGCACAAAATAACCTTTGCAAATCATAACCGCCACAATGGTGGACAGCCGGGCCGTATGCATGTCACCAGTTTTACAGTCAATGGGTTATACGGGGACACAGGAACATATTCAAGATATGCCTTAGCGGAGGCTCTGGGGGTGACATGGGGCGACTCTTATCCCGCCGGTTATGGGTTTTACGACAAGAACGCTCATAGTGCAAACATTACAAAGGGTCCTTTTTTCCCAAGTGTGCATTCGGGATCAGGACGTAGTCCGTGTTCTGGCTGCACACCCACAAATTTTGACCCGGACGTCCCGGGTGGGTCCCCTCACTACAATTTTCACGGGTGGTATACAGCTAATGGACGGGATCAAACCGGCCAAACTTCCATTTGGTTTAAATAAAGGTAATAGATAATAAATAAGTAAAGTGATTTGGCACAACCCGTAATACAAATTATACGAAAGTAAACAAAAGAATAAGTGTCTAGTTGTCCAATAAATCCTTTGTGAAATCACTCTAAGACAAAATACATCTGCGATCGGTTTATACAGTTATTACTGGTGTTTTAAAACATCAAATTCTGGGAATTAACAAAAAACACGAATTTGTTCAGTAGTTTTACTGATGTCTACCTGGGGCAGAAAAGTAATATAAATCTCTGGTGGAAGGTTGAAAGTTGATCTAGCTCGTGATTTGATTGATCTAGTTGATCTAGCTCGTAATTTAACATCTCATAACTGACAAGTGATATTGGTGTAGAAAGAAACTAGAGCGTTCAGTTCAATAATTAATTGCCTCAGTATTATAGTTAATGTCCTTGCTGTATCATAAACTCTATTTACGAGTTTCTGGTTCAACGCACGATGTTAATCTCTCACACTTCTACTAACATTTTTCAGTCCAGGAGTATGCCAGTTTTAGAAAAAGCGAAAAATGCAATTTCTGACGACTGAGTGACGTAAAAACGAATTTAAGTCAGAAATTATAATTCTGACTGCACGGTATAGAGGCTCGCTTGTCCTTAAAGGAGAAGTTCACTCCAGAAGGCACTCTTTTTTTCTTTCCACTAATGAAAACAACATATCGAGATAGGATGCTGACCAGGGTTTCAGCTTCTAAAGAGCTTCCAATCCCAATTAAATCCTTGTCCAAAGTTGCCCAAAAATCGTTTTGAACGCCGCCATTTTTTAACCATATTTAGCAGCCTGGCCTTGAAATGTGACGTCATTCCGTCCAACTTGAAGTGACTAGTTTTGTTTACTATACTGAAATCACGGATTAAGAGGGTTTTCAAGCGTCCCGGCCGTATTTCTCGAAATTCACCGGAATTTTTCTGCCCGTTTAGGCTCGAAGTTTCTTTTCTCGAAAAGTATGAATTATCTTCCTGAGATTTTTTACGGACCCAAGTTTTTTTTAACACATCGCAGCATCGTACATGATCTTTATAAGACAATAATTCTTCGCTCTATGGCGCGGACACCAAAAGAAGAAGAAAACGTTTGAGACGGGAAAGAAAAAGGTATATTCAATAGCAATTTAAGGGACTTTTAAGCGATGTGAGATTTAACATCGGCACAAACAGGAAACGACTGAAATAGTTTCTCAAGCCGAATAATTATATATTTATTTGGTTTCGGCGTTTTTTTATATACACAGATCGAATTGTTTAGCCAATAGGTCTTCGGTGCAGAATGAGGTGGGAGATTTTTCAAATGAATTTCTTGCGTACAGTTCTTTCTCAAGCTTTTAAATGTTCTATTCGGAAATTAGCATGCATCGCTAACGCTTTTAATACGACGCTTTTATTTTATGCCGATTCTTGTTATTGAAGTAACAACAGGAGTAACAAGGATTGGTAGCGATTCCAAAGCAAATTTTGCCGATAAGCTGATGATAGAAGTTTTTTGCTTCTCATAATATATTTTTTAAACGGGAATAAGCTAAATGTGAGCAATCAAACTTAATTTTTTATTCGATAGAAATAGCTACAAAAACTGCATAGCAGCGTGCGTGTCGCGTTTCAACGCCAAAATTTGCATAGAGGCATAGAATTGGACAAGGTCAAAATATTTTAACACGCAATGAAAATAATAACTACAAGGACTATTTCATTGAGACTGATGTGAAACGCATATTATTGGAAGAAATATATTTCTATGTTCAGTTTGCTAGTGGAGTTTTCTTTCAAACTAAGTCACTGCTGAATGTTCTGATTCCTGTTATTTTATACGTTACAACAAAAACACCGGGAAGCGAAACAGGAAAACTCACTGAAATATCAAACAGTTCTAATAAACTATGTACATTTGACAACTGGCTGAGAAGGAGCGGTACTTGTACAAAAAGCAAATTGATTAAAAATTGTAGTTCAGTTTAATTCACAGTCAACCTGCTCTCGCGGAAGACCTAAACAAATCCGACCATATATATAAAAAATCCTCGAAGCCAACAAAATTCACGACTTGAGATAAAATTTCAGTCTTTTCGTACTTGCGCCGGTGTTCAGAAAACTGTCACATAATCGCTACAAACTTCGTTGAAAGCTATATTAAGCTTGATTGAATTTACCATTTTCTTTCCGGTCTCAAAAGTTTTCCTTCGTTTTGTTAAGGAGTAAGGAATTATTTTCTTAAAAACCAGGTTGCGTGGTTCGGTGCTGTGATGTGGTAAAACAACTCATTCTGCTTCGGGAAAAGAGAAACTTCGGGCTGAAACATAACTTATTAAAGGAACTTGAAGGGCAGAAAAATTCCGGTGAATTTCGTGAAATGCCGCCGGGACCCTTGAAAACCCTCTTAATCCGTGATTTCAGTATAGTAAACAAAACTAGTCACTTCAAGTTGGACGGAATGACGTCACATTTCAAGGCCAGGCTGCTAAATATGGTTGAAAAATGACGGCGTTCAAAACGATTTTTGGGCTACTTTGGACAAGGATTTAATTGGAATTGGAAGCTCTTTAAAAGCTGAAACTTTGGTCAGCATCCTATCTCTATATGTACTTTTTATTAGTGGAAAGAAAACAAGGGAGCCTTCTGGAGTGAACTTCTCCTTTAAGGGACAACTCAGGACTATTTAAGAGAGGATCCATCTGAAAACCATGCAATATAAAAATATGAGTCTACATCGCACATCTCAGATTTCAATAATATTTTACATGGGGTTATATATCGAGGTAATAGTACAGTGGGGTGAATATTATCTCAAAATTCTATAACGCGCAGAAGATATTAGAATCAACGTGATCCAGGGTACTTGTGGGTCGAAAACTACTAGAATTTTGACCCAAGTTTAGTAAAAAATATTTCTTAAAGTATTCAATCTTTCCAACTAAAATTAAGTGTGAAAGTAAAATAAGCAAATATAAATTCAACGATAGTTACAGTACTCTGAAGCATTATGTGGTTTAGTAGTAAACCTACTTTGAAAATCAGCCTTTGTGGACTTTGTGTGGCCGTAAAGGTTTTAGAGTAAAATTAGCTTTGAATATCGCCGATGCAGCGTTGTTTACAAAGATGGAATAACAATTATTTTTTTAAACGATCATTGGGAAGAACGCACATGCAAAAAAAAGTGTGTAAAGTTAAAGCGGCAGGCAAAATTTTAGTGGCCAAAAATGTACTACATGCGAGTACCAAAAACAATGATTAGAAACGAGGTCCATTGGAAACATGAATAGTTTGGCAAGCTACAAAACAAATACTTGCTCCAAAGAGAAAACCAATCAAAATTTAATTTCCAAAGTAACTATAGATATGAATTGTCTAGCTACTCACTGCCTCGAGAGCAGACTTACATTTAGAAAACGGAAAATAAGCCACTTGCCGTATGTTTATCGTTCGGATCAAAGCCAACACGAGCGAATAAACAAAGAAAATAACAAAATACGAACCTTTCCTTGGGCAGTGTTGTCTGGTTCTGTATTGTTATTTTCATAAGCAATTATATAAGACTTATACACATAACTGTTTTGTGTTACAAACCATGCAAAGAGCATCGAGGAGAAAGTTATTTTGTTCCGGCGCCATTTTGTTTATCACTAGTGCCCAGTTTCTACTCGTCCATGTACTGTCCATCCCCGGACTGGACTACCGACTACCGGGAAAGACGGGTATAAGCATCGGTCCAGACGGTAATCGGCCAAAATATTCCAGATTAATTAAACCAGGTAACATTTATATCATTAGCTCAATTACAGTACAAATACAACCTTAACGTCTGCCCATTGAAATACAACGGACTTTTGTCAGCTCTGAAATCCCTTTGGAACACGGGTAAAAACAACTGTGTTAATACAGACAATAGTAAGTATGAAAACTTCGCGGCAAAATTAGCTAAATGCCATCGTGCAAGTAAACTCGTTTATACTAAGCTACTCTCCACAAAGATTATGTCTCCAATCCGTAACCATGAGAAATGGCTCGGGGATTGCAACTTGAATTCTATGGACTTAATTAACTGGCCAGAAGCTTACCAACTTGCCGCTAAATACACTAAAAGTGCCAGAATCCTTGAATTTCAATACAAACTGTTACATAGACGAATAGCAACCAATGACTTTCTTGCAAAAATTGGAATTGAAGAAAACCCAAATTGCTCTTTTTGTACTGAGGAGCGTGAGAAATTACTTCATCTCTTTTGGTCTTGTCCTAATGTGGCCTCCTTCTGGCATAATTTAACTGCAATTCTGACTTTACATAATATTACTCCAGAACATCATACAATAGATATGCTTGTCGCGCTTGGTTTAAAGCCAGACTCGTCCAAAAATCATCCACAGATCAATTTTTGCTGCCTTTTAGCAAGAAATTATATATGGATTAGCAAAAGAAAAAGAATTGTGCCTAATGTAAAAGGTTTTCAGCATTATCTTAAATCGATTTATGGCATTGAGATTAACTCAGGAAGCACGTGCACTCTACCATCAAAGTGGAAATTTTTGAGTACAGTATTAAAGTAAATTATTCTCTTTTACTATATACATGTTTATACCTCAATTCTCTGTACATATCCCCCTGCCTGACCGATGTACAACATACCGATGTATTGTAAGAAAAAAATAAATAAATAAATAAATAATAAATAAATAAAAAAAAAAACATTTATATCAGATACCGTTAATTCAAATAACTTCCTATTTTCAAGATGTGCTTTTTTATGACTGTTCTTGGTAAGCCGGAATTAAAACAAGGATACAATGATACAAGTTGATACAATGATAACTCGTAAATGTAAACAAAATACGTTATTATGCTTCTTTTGTTCACATTTTTCTAACAACATCGCCCTTGTGTTACGTTTCTGCAGACTGCAGAGGAGGGACGACTGCCGTCCCACAATGCATTGCATTTCCAAGTATATTATCGAATCTCGGATGACGTCATCAGTACAGTTTGGCATTGGATCAGTTCAGAACCCACGCGAGAGCGGCGCCATTGCATAATGGCGCTGAGAGCGAATCCGTCCTACGCGACCTTTACACATGGTAGCAACTGACGAGGTTCGCCAAAGAACCGATTAAGGACATAAAGTTGTGTTCATTCGTTGCTTAAGGAAAGAATGTTAGAATTTACTAGCATCCGTGAGATTTACAAAACAGCAACCATGCTGCAGATTATCTGTTGCATACCAAATTAAACCCTATTACAAAACAACGGAGGTTTATCCTAGCTCCACTGAGACACACTACTCAACTACAGAACTAACTAAGGAACTAAAAATTATTGCAAGAATTCATGATTTCATTGCAGTGGAATTGTAGACTACGGCTTTTTGAGACTCGGATCTAAAGACGCCTACATCCGTGATGCCGGAAACACTTTCTCACAAGTCTTGCACACCGCAGACTTTAGACATTAATTAAATCACGGTCTGAGAAATTTAACGATCCTAGCACTTTCAAAGCGATAAGAATTAGCCGCTAAGTATTCATCTTGCAACAAAAGTGAGCCAACGAAACCGCAATGTATACTAATAGAGCTAGCACCGAACAACGGCATAAAGAAATAAAATAATTTTAACGGCTCTGGACAGCATGAAATCCTCTTATCAATTTAAAGTGCCTATGAAATGAAATTTATTTTTTGATGTATCGAAAGTTTCACCTTTTTAGACCTTGGAATAAAAGGTTTAAAGTGTTAGGGACGATACGAAATGCTTTTTTTATGGTCTCAAAGTTAGGTTGTTGGCGCTAAAAAGTGGCTCCAATTTGTGCGCGGCCAAAACCAGTGTCATATTACACTGTGACGTAAATAGTTGTACAAACTGCTTCAGGAATATAGAGAACAATAGAGCTGACAAGAGACGTCGCTAGAGGTGGACCAATATTATGTGGCGAGCGGCCTCAAACTTACGAGATATTAGAATTCTTCGATAACAGAGGGTGTAACAAAGCTTTATTTTGCTCCAGAGGAAAATAGGCCGGCGAAATACACGAAATTTGTTCGTCGACATCGGAAAGGGTACGTCAAGTGATGTTGTTTTCAATGAAAGCGCTTATTGTTAAGATTAATATTATTTTGCAAAAGAAAATAACATTCCGGCCGGTGAGGCCGTTTAATCAAGCATAATTTTTCCAATCCATATCCTGTTTGGAAGTTCCTTCAAGCCTCGGCTCGACTGGAGAGCCGTCGAAGTCAGTGAGGCCTACAAAAATATACTGACTTGATCGGCACTGACTGGCGAGTAATATACATGTAAATGTTTATACGGTATTCCGAATTATAAAATTCAAAGTGCAGCGACGCAAGTGTTCACTGGAAGGCGTCTATTCTACGGAACATCTATCAAAAATCTACACGTACAAATGCTATTCGAAACAAAATACATCGCTGAATCATTGCGTGTTCGATCAGATCAATTTTTTTTTAATTTTATACAATGAAATATAAATCAGACATAAATGTAAACACGATACTTTGAACTCACTTGCAAGCCGCCAAGTGGTTAAAATTTCCAGAAACGATCAATCGCTGGCAAGACACTGAACTAAGAAGCATAATTATTACGTATATCCTTGAGTTCAAACATTTTGAATAAATAAATAAAAAAATACGCTATCAAGGCACCTTGCCGCTAAAAACACACCATTCACATTCAATTCAGCAAGCCGCCTGAAAAACACCACCTCGGATATGCATAACATATCAGTATAATTTAGAAACTTTCAACTAGCAAGCCGCCAAGACATATCCTTCGCATTGAAAAAAGAACTTTAAGTAGACGAGCGAATTGCCAAGCCGATAAAATAAGTTCATAACCTCCACGCGCAATCAATGAACTTCAGAGAAGACCGGCCGAGTCGCTAATGCGCTAATATCATGATTGTTTGTACTACAAATATATCGTTCGCGTTCGATAAACGCTAGTCAACGAGCCACTAAAAAGAAATAACAAAAACGCCTCTGCGTTCAATAAGCTTACAACTCAACTGGCGAACCACTCAGACGCTGTGCTACTGAAATGTATACCTTTCACGTTCAATAATCTAAATGATCAAAGTCCGTCTTCTTCATGTTCACTTCCTTCGCTCAAGCGGCACAGTCGGTTCGTCTCGCTACGGCAAAACTACAGTGGACACGATCCAGACACGATCATTTCAGTTGATCAAGAGTGATCCGAAACTGATCCTCTTCACCTTCAGAGGACTGTAAAGAAACAAATTAGGCGCTGTCTGACATTTGTACAGCCAAGAACGTTGGCAAAATGACCATCACGCTAAAGGATTCCAAGGGAATTATAGCGTAAACAAACCAATGTGTCATATTATTTACGTAATTAACGTCATCACGCACGCTCACTCGCCCCCAGGCTCTCCAAAAATTGGAGCCACTTTTCAACCGAAGTGACGCATCTTCGAGGGGCTAAAAAACCGATTTTCTTTCTTTTCCTCGGGAAATGATTATTGTTTTCGTTCTTTGGACATAATAAACTAATGAAAAACGAAGAAAAAAAATTCATTTCATAGGCACTTTAAGAGATAAACCGCCGAGATCAAAAAGTCCATATCATCAAAGAGAACAAATTCATAACTGTGATCTAAAGGCGCAATTCTTTCTGAAGTCTTTCCTACCCCCAGGAATGACACGGTGGAATACCTCTTACACGTGAATGCACCGCTGTCGACACTTATCGACAACAATCATTTTCAATTATAGGTAATTTTCTGCACGAGTTAGTAATTTAGCGCTCAAACTGAACACGATTTTACGAAGAGAGTAAGCGCCTATTTGCATGCAAGGAGGATAATTCTAGCACTAGGTTCTTTCCAGAAAGTGAATTATCTGAATGCGACATTTTTTTTCTGTTTTCAGTTCACAAGCGAAGGATTATAGCACTAATCAAGTGCTAACGCTAATATGATCCTAACGCTAGAATCATCATAACTTTACAACCCTGAGAGTAGAAAACATGTCGCTCTTGGATGATCTACCTGCTAGGACGATCATATTGCTGGAATCATCCTAGCGCTACAACCATTCGCATGTAAACTGAAAGCAGAAAAAATTCAGTACATCCTAGTGCTAAGGTCAGCCTCTTGTTTTTCTTTGCAAAAGAGGGTCTGGCGAAATGAACAATTTCCACATAATCCGTGAGCTGGAAGCGTAGATGTGTAGATGGTGGAATTACAAAGTTAGTTTGTTGTAAACCCTTTGGTCTACCACTGCTGTTGGTAACTGGTCGATTTTTTTCATTGCAGCCAATCTCGAAAAGTAGCTGGTAACTTGTTGAGAGGTTAGCCACTCGTCTTTGCCAAATACCCGAACGCCATCCTTGTTACGGAATGAGCGCTACTGGGGTTACTTTTCGACCGGTTTCTTCGCCAATCATAAATTGTTCCAGCAGGAAGCTCTTAACGTTGGCGGAAAACCTGTTCCTGCGCTTCGATTTTGTTTGCGCCCACCCAAGAACCAAATTATTTTCCGTTTCTTCAGAAGACGAGTTTGCCATGGACGAACACGAGGGGTTCTGTGGTTTCCAAGATGAGCAATGCTGGGCCCATTTGCGTCTGATTTGATCATACTGCGACTCTTCATGAAGTTTAAATTCATGGCTTCCAAAGTCCAGGTGCCGGTGAAGATTTCTATTGGTTCTGAAAACCTTGATACATCCCTCTTCAGGGCAGTTGAACCAGTCATGGTCCTCGTCGAATGTAGATGAAGTGACGGGTTCGGTACCTGGATCATCAGACACCTTCTTGGCAGTTTTCTTTAACATCCCAACCGTCTCACCTGGTTCACAAAAAGGCAGTATGACGTTCACCCCTGTCTCGCCCTGGGGCCTACCCATCTTTATCAGCTCTTGCTTCGAAATCTTCCTACCCTCTCCAGCCTCAAACGCCTTCCAGACAGTAACCCCGCCATCTACAGTATACTCAAAGTTGTTCAGTTGGCTGATACCACTAAACTTGTGTGTGGTAGCCGTTTGTTTCTTTGTGTCCAGTGCAATAACCGCCACTCGGCAGCCCTTAACTTCCCCATACGAATTAATGGCTTCCTTTAATTGTCGTGCTGTTATGACATCGTTACCTACAATAACAAATCGTTATTCCATTACAACTCAACAAAATAGATTACAAGATTCTATAATTCTAGTTATGTCATAAATTGTCTCGCATGTAGTCAAATGGACATGTACAGTGGCTTGAAATGTGATCAGAGTCTGGAACAAAAAGTTCATTTACCATAAACGTTGCATGCATATTTGAGTGTAGGTGTTATGGGTAATAATAACTTATATCAGACAAGCGAAGAAGCTTTCTATTTGTTGAAAAAGCACGTTAGCTTCTTTAGATACAATCTCATATTCACAGAGGGGCTAAAAATATTAACCTTCATTAAGGTATCTTGTAATATGTATGTGCTTTGAGTGGTGCAATCTTTCTGTCGCAGACGTCTTTACCACTGTTTGCCTCACTGAAGCTGTAGTTTCTAAGAGTCAAACCTGCTCTTGTGATAATCGTTGGAGCACTGATCAACAATGGCGCATTGTGCTAACAGCCAGCGTTGTCGCTCCTGAGGAATCTCATCATTCATTTCATCATTTTTATTAAACAAATAAATTATTTACAAAATTATAGGCACCCGCAGGTAGCATCAAGCTAATCGAGGCTGGTGCTTTTAGAAATAAATAGATAAATAAGAAATCACATTACAAATAAAATACGGAGATAAATAAATTGGTACATAGATAAATAAAGAAACTGAGTCTTACAAGATTTTGAGTGAGACATTTAACAAGTCGGATAATTATTTCACACGTCAAAATAAAATAAAACAAAGGAGAATGTCAAGAAATCATGTCTATTATTGTGGGCACGTTAATATACGAATCAGCATTATCAAGTGTTTTGAGGAGTAATTTTCAGCGCTCGCATTTTTTTCTTCGTGTGCGCCATCTTACCTTTCCTCTCTGTTAATATACGAACGCATGGAACAGGCTAAATCCATCACTCTAAAAAAAGGTGCTATAACAACTGCTATAACTACATTATCATAAATCAGCACATTGTACAGTTCCGCGTTTTTCTGATTTCAGAGTTAACTAATATATATCTGTTCGGAGAGAAGGTGGAATAGCATCTTGGGCGTCATCTGCTATTGATGCATAGCGTGTAAGTCAACGTAAGACAACTAATAGAAAACAGTCCTTAATTTCACCTTATATTGGACTGACTGTTCAAGAGTGACGTAATATTGCTTGTTATTATAAACAAAAGCAATTTTGAAACGATCAGAAACCGGCAAATAACAAGCCTGGCACAGTACCTCGAACTCAGTATCCTCGTTTTCTGCTCTTGTAATACAGGCAGAAACATGCCAGCTGATTCCCTTTTTACCAAACCACTCTGTCTGGGATTCACGGTAGCTTCTTGGGAGCCATTTCATGGCCCAATCCATCACAACTAACACCTGGTGGACAGTTAGATTTTCAAGAATGTTTATTTTGGCCTTTTCCTGGTTGGTAGCTCTTACAATGTGTTATTTCCATGTCAGAATTTTTTCTGTGGCTATCTCGACATCATATTTGAGCTCCTCCTTCTGGTCTTGGTGGCTGAAAATAATAGGTCAATTTTGAATTAGTGTAGAGGTGTAGAATATTAAACTAAATAGTCGGTTTTATTACACATTATAAATCAATGTGGGGAGCGAGTGCGCGGGAAGAGAGCGCGACAACCAGTCCGCGCTCGTTGTCGCGCGTCTTGCCTGTGCTTAATTTTATTGCACACTCCCTTCCCACTCCTAATAAAAGGAAAACTGATGTGAACAAGCCAACACAACAGCAGAGGCCAGGCCTTCAGATCAACAGGCCAACGCGTATTTCTCAGTTCAATAGATAAGACACCCTGTGTACTATTATTGAGCAATTAATTTGATGAAGCTCACCTAAAAGAGATTTCTTTGGACTCTAGTCCAGCAATGATATCATCAGTAACCTGTTTGCAATCCAAGCACGATCACACTGAATAGTGTGTTCATGGTCACAGGCTGACTTGAACTGAACATCGTCGGAGGATAATGCGAAGTGTATACAGTGATCAGCACAAGGACTTTCCTCCAGCACATGGAGTTTGTAATCAGTTTTCAGGTATCGTTTAGCTACGCGCATCCTTTGTTTCACGTTATCAACCCACTGAAGGGACGATCCTACAAAAGACAAAATGAATGACTTCGATTTTACAGCGTATAGCTCCTCATGCGCCTGGCGTGACCCAATGGTATAGGTAGATTGAAAAGCCTGTCGTGGGAACTAGACAATTTTACATCGTTGTACAATACACAAAATACTCACGTTTTTGTTCCGGCGGACTACCATGGATTAAACTTACCAATGGAAGCCATTATTTGTACAATTTGTTCCATGGTATCAAACGCTGATGCTCCTTCACTTGTGACATTGTCAAGGCCAGCAAGGGATTTTTTCTTGGAAGCTGCGCATATCTGCGACAAATATTGTTGCAAATAATTATTATAAAGCAATAACTCCCTGCCCCATAGCATGTGAAATATTCTACTATTAAAAGTAAAACCAGCAATGTTCACAACTTGTTGTAAAAATTAGCCCAACACAAACATTGGCGATTAACTTAAGTAGAGCAAAACGACTCTTTTCTTATAATATCTGTTCGTTCACTTGCCATGCGAAACCTAGCAAAAATCTTCGCAAAACATATCTTGTTTTGATAAAACTAGGATCTTTCTGGTAACGTAACACATTGTATTTCTTAATCTTAAGTTTCTTTTGTTTTACATGATTCGTGCTCCGTTACAATACAGAAGAAACCTACCACCTGTTGCGCAGTTCAAAGTTAATATTTTTGTAGATACCGCTGCTTTCGATCGACATTGTCTGATCAAAGATTCAAGCTTACGCCACAAAATTTCAAGGTTTTTTTTCAAATCAGCAATGCGTCGACCATATGAAAAGTTAATTCGCGTTCATGGCATTTTCTTTCATGCTATTGCACTGACCATCGCGCAACTTAAACCGTCCTCTTCCTGTCTTGGCGCGTATGCTTTTATCCGAAAATACTGTTCACGTGATTTGTATTCACCTTTAACATAGCAAAAAGTGTTGATCTTCCAAGGGGATGAAAGTCGACTTCACGAGAGTACATCTGATAGAGCTTAACCAATCGGGAATTTATAACTGTTCGTACTAAATTAGGTTTCTCCACAGATTCACCAGTTGACATCTTCAGCTTCCTTGTACCATATGCTACGTCTTGTAGGTAATGTGGACTACGGATGAAATCCAAGAAATGATCAACTTTCTCTCCGTCTAGACGGTAACGTATTACGGGTTCTCTCTCTTCAGAAATTCCTGCACCCACTACCATAACATGCTCTCTTGCTTGATCAATGCGCCATGTCGTTAGGCCTGGCACCATCGCTTTCAACTGTGTTTTAGTGTAGTGCTGTACAAAGACTGACAACATTGTCATTTTGGTGTACCATGATGTGGCTCCTTCGTACAATGAAATCAGGGTCGCCATCACTTTGTTTTCAGGATCAGGTTCTTCGGTTGTTGGAGATGATGTGATCATAGAAAGTAGTTCAGCAGATTGTCCGGGTGCGATGCACTCGAGAGTTGTTTCCACCGCTTCCTTTGACTTGCGTTTGATGTAAGAACGTGTGCTTTTCGCAACATTTAAAATTGGCTGGTTTAACTGAAAGCGCACTGGACTGATTCTTCCATCACTCAAACTGGCAATATGCTTGTTTAGAACCTGAAGTCCGCGATTTGCTTGAAGTGTCGGAAAGTATTCTTTTTCATCGAGACACAACGACAGCATTATTGAAGGTATTGGACTCATGATATCTTCATGATGACTCTCGATTTCGGTGTATTCCCCTGGTTGAACCTTTTAACAAGAAAATAGTCAATTTTAGTTGGCTCGTTGAGATGCAGAGATAAGTGCAACACTTACAATGCATGTGAATTTGCCAATGCACTGCCAGGATAATTTAAAGATATATATACTAACTACTTACCGAAGGCATTTAACCGAAGGAACGAACGCTGAACTCAGTTTTGTATCATACACTATATATGTCATATATTATTTTTATCTTATGTTTACAAGTGCGCTGTCTACATGTCATGTACATATATTAGCCAATCATTTATAACCATGTATTTTTCAAATTTTAGGAGCCGTTACAATATTTTCTTTCAGTATAGCCCTGGCCCTGAGGAAGGCTAATAATAATATCATAATACTTTTATTTACTCATTATTATTTTTTTTACAACTATATTTTAAAAATACCTACACACATTTTATTAACTAAATACTGATAATTTAAATAGTTCTATTAGTCGAAATATTGGCCACTTAATAAATCTGCCCTTTGCCGTAATGCCAGCCTTGCATTCAGTTTTGTGTTTTTTATTAATCTCCTGTACATGTACAGGGAATAATATTGCTAGTAGATAACGCGCGGTTGGGATCGCTTTAAACAGGGTGCATAAATAATTATGAAGGCGTAAATAAGAGTTTAAATTATATCAGTTGCATACCTGCACACGTTATGGTCTCATCGGGGTTGTTAAAAGTTCCTCGTCACAGTCAATTTCTGGTTCAATTTCTGGTTTATCTGGTTCCTAATTCATGGGGTGAAGTAATAAATCAGATGAGGCTATGGCGCATTATATCCACTGTATGCAATACTTAGAAAATACCTTTGTGCTGTCTGCGCCAAAGCGTTGGGCGGGGTCGCGCAAATAACCCCCGGGGGGTGGGGGTACTCCCTATAATGGACTATACGGGGAAGTTCCGCCCCTAAGGAGCAACTTTTCCAGACTGGAGGTATATAAAAGGGTAGGGATTTCACGAGCTGATGTAAAGAAAAGGGTAGGGAAAACCGTCATTCAGATGTTCAAAATGGTCTTTTAAAATAAAAATTTACAAATTTAAAACTACATTAAAATGACAAGAAGACTTTCTGATTTTGCCGTTGATTCATGAGATGGGGCCAGGTTACAGCAGAACCGCGCAACAACAGTGTATGTGAATTAATAACCCGCTGTGTTCTTGTAAAAGAACCCAAGATACATTGTTCATCTTTGAAAATATCGCATTACACTCTATCCTCGCCATTTATCATGTTGTCATCGCCGTTCTTCAGTGTAACGTGAATGCCCTTCTGCATCAATGTGCGCTTGTAGGTATACTGTAGGTAGGTGAGAGGGGTACCATTTTCTATGGAAGGTATACGAAGGGACTACCTTTTCTGTCTGGTTGGACCTGTGGGCGGAGCCTCGCCGTATAAAACTTTTTTTGAGTACTCCCTCCCCCCCCAGGAAATATTGGCCCACATTCGATACATTAAAATTCAGCTTGAAACAATAGACATCACTACGAGGCTTTCGGGTATAAACCATACAAATCCTTATATTATATATACCCGAAGGCCTCGTTGTGATTTCTATTATTTCAAGCTGAATTTTAATATATCGAATGTGGGCCATTGTTCATGAGTATATAAATGCGGAATGCTAACTGAAATGGTTAGCATCCAATGGCAGTCATTTCTTTTAAACCAAAATTATAACATAGCTAGCAGAGCCGCGCAATCAAATTCAGTATACGTAAGCGTGCTCAAAATCCCGATAGTGCACACTGATAGCGTGAGTTGCCCTCGGCTATCGCCTCGGGCAACTCTTACGCTTCTTTCGTGCTCTCCAAACTTCCCACGTGCTCCATAACTCGATAGTGCACGCTAAAGCATGAACCAATTGTTAAATATAAAATACTTCTCGTTGCTTTCTATAACGAATAGCTAACTTGGTAATAGCTAACTTCGCTCCGACGAAGGGCTAGCGCTCGAAACGTCAGCTATTTGAATCTTTTTACGGTGGTTAATTTACCTTATCGACTCAGTCGATAAAACTAAATTCTCGTGTAACTTGGTAATAGCCTGCGAAGCTGGCGATACTGTTTGCCCGAGCCTGGGCCTCCTTCTTAAGCCTCTCCCGGCCCTGCCGCTCGTTTTAATACGCGGCTACACCGACTGCAAAAGTATAATCACGTCTTCGTGCAAACAAACCGCAAGCAAGGCGTGCTAACCGGGCCATAGTATTAAATTGTAAATGGTTCGCAAGGTATATATGACATAATAAAATCACCTGTATTTTTGAGCTCGCAAACGTCGTTGAATGAACTCCAAGACATTTCATACAAATACCTAAAATGGTCAATAAAATGGATTTAGGTGACTTTTAAAAGGACACAAATTTTCGCAATGAAAATGAAAATAAAATATAAAATTGTAAATAGTTATAAACGTTTTCAGCTAACCTTGATCTCACACAAGATATTCCACTTCTGAAATATTTGCTGCGACATAAGTTTTGTGACCTCTCTAGTTGGTTTTTGCTTACTGTCATGTAAGGGGTGTTGACATGTCTTACTTGGCCGCCAGCCTAAACCTAATTCATCCCTATGTTGTGGACAAATAGTTAAAGAGTCTGCGTCTTCTTAGAACAACCCACTCCTGTACAGACAAAGTTTCCATTCAAGTTCGGCTCCCTCAGTCGTAGTTTTGTAGCAACCCTTTAGATGACTTGCAACATCTTTTTTGCAGGTTTTTAACGGCACAAGTGTTGTCTGTCCTTTATATCGGCTAGATATGCCGCATTCTTTTTTCGAATAAGCTCTAAATGAGCACTGAGCCATGATTTGAAATCTCTGAAATCTGATACATGTACGTTGTGAAAATGTTACACCTGCAATTGGGTCACAGGTCAAACTGTCACGCAATTATTTCTTCCAGGTGTCAGTTATCGTAAAAACACTTAAAATCGCTCGTTTCCAGTAGAACAGAGAAGAACAAGTACTGTTTGATTTTCTTGAGTAGAAAAAAAGTTAGTTTCCTTTCTGATGAAGAAAATGAGTTTTATACTAGGCTGTAAACTGCAGTGAAAACGCTAATTGCTTGATGTATTGTCTACTCGTTGGATCACATCTGTTCATCGATCACCGTGGGGGCATGTGCTAAAACCAGGAACACCTGGAACAGCCCGGAACACCGTGGAACACCGGAACAGCCCAGAACAGCCCGGAACACCCCGGAACAGTCCGGAACGGTCCGGAACAGCCCGGAACACCGCGGAACACCCCGGAACACCGCGGAACCGTTAATAAAAATAAAATATATGTATGCACTGGATTTTTGAAAACCAGGTCCCTCTGAGTAAGAACGTGGGAGTGTGTTTCTCGTTATTTTTTGTCGTTCAAAAACTATGCCTAAAAGTTTACAATATAAAAACAAAACCCTTTTGTTGGTCTTTTTTCTCGCTCTCGCTTCCTTTCGCTTTCCTCTCTGTTGTCTGTGATTTTCGGACTATTCGGGGTCATAGAAAGCCTTGTTCGAGTTTGTTGTAGTGAAATTGCTGTAATTTTCGTTTCATTAGCCACGTTTTCAAAAATTCAGCTATTACATAATGTATAGTGGTATTTTGTTAGTACATGTGATAATATGATATAGTGGTTAGCACATTACTCGTGCCGGATACGGCAACGAGGTAAGGTTTGCCTCCGTTTTTCTTTTTATTATTGTGTTTATGTTTTCGTGTCTCCTTTTGTGTATAGCATTAGATTTGGGTACGAGAATACGCACGCATACACTGCGGGAGACTTTTGAGAAGAAATAAGAGAAGAAAGTGCTAAAATGTTAGATAATGCCATCCAAAGAAACACACGCTTAGCTTCAAGCGGAGAGGATCGAAATTTCTATTGTAGAGCCAATAGAAAACGAGGAAATTCGATCCACACCAAGGGTATAAATACATGTTTGAAAATTATGCCGAGTAGAATGGTTTAACCGCAACAAAAATATGCGTTGCTACCAAATACAAACCGGGCAACTGATGAGGTTCGAGAGGAGAACCAAAACCATGGTCAGGTCTTTCCCCGTAATAGACCTTCAACTTCAACTTTATTGAATCAGTAAAGCCAATAGGCATCACACTAACTGTAAAACTATATATACAATATATAATAAAATACGAATGAGATATGTACAATTATGGATAAAAAATAAATAACTATAAATTAATGTGAACAATTATACAATAATAAATAAATAATAAAATAGAGATAAACAAATAAATAAGTAAAACTATTCAATTAATTCAATTAAGATAATATCTTGGTAAGTTAGTCTAAACAGCGAGCTCCACGCAGCTATTAAGCGTAGTTAATGAAAGCTAAATTACAGCCTTGACTGAGACAAACTGAAAATTGAAATCCGGCAAAGACAAAACTAAAATAGCTGGGCCCAGCGTGACATTAATAGCAGGAAAGACATTCACGGCCAACAGATCATTTCAGACACATTTCAATAAAGAAGGGCTAAGCCCGAAACGTCTGAAAAATTTCAAATTTTCGGCACTTTTCAACATTAACATTTTCCATCAGGGACCTGGTTTTCAAAAATCCAGTGCATACATATATTTGATTTTTTTAAAGTTCCGCGGTGTTCCGGGCTGTTCCGGGGTGTTCCGGGCTGTTCCAGACTGTTCCGGGCTGTTCCGTGCTGTTCCGTTGTTCCGGGCTGTTCCGGTGTTCCGGATGTTCCTGGTTTTAGCACATGCCCACCGTGGGAAATGCAACAAAATGAAGCTTCTACACTAAACGAGGTATGATATAACTAAACTGCGAGAAAATGCATTTATAACAGTAAGAGGTTCATGTCTTTGCTTTGTGGTGGATCGATACGACCAGAAGTCGGTAAGTTCTTTATTTGTTTTCCTTCAAATTGAATTAAATTTACGTTCAAGCGCAAAGTTAACAACTCGGATAGTGACAATTAAAACGAGCGGATCCGTGCGGATAGTTCGTAGTTAATTTTGAGTTAGAGCCCGATTATATGAGCCGGGCTGGCCCGGTTAGCCGAGATGGCCCATTTTGCCGAGATGACTTTCAGCCCGGTATTACATGAAGCGAGCCAGCCCGGGCGACAACTAAATTTAGCATCAACGGTTTTGGCTGAAAGTTGTTGTTTTGAAAATGGCGCAAAGCGTAGAATGTTTCAATTAAGGATTTTTTCTGCATTTTAGCTCATTTACTTCGTGCTTACGCACTCTTGTGTACCTCTTTATTATTTAAAGAGAAAAAGGGCCACTTACAGGCGAGCAGGTTTGCTCAGGGGCAAATTTTTGTGCTGTCCCGGTTAGCCGGGCTGGCCCGGTAAACGCGATTACATGGAAAATTTTCAGCCCGGTTAGCCGGGATCCCGGCATCGCGATACCGAGATCCCGGCTAACAGGGCTGACCCGGTTGTCATATAATCGCAAAGTTGATTTTTGTTGCGTTTAACAGGCGTGCCGAGATCTCGGCAAAGCGGCCCAGCTCGGCTAACCGGGCCAGCCCGGCTCATATAATCGGGCCCTTAGTGGTATTATTTTGTCCATGGGGGCCTGTGGCCCTGTGTTGAGTTGAGCATCTTAATTTGAAAAAAGGTTTGCGCATGGGAGGGTGTTTAGTTTTGAAATATATTATGTTTAGTTTTGAAAACAGCCGATGAAATCCATTTTAGAAACCATTATTCCATGTAACAAACAGAAACAATCGCAAAATCATCTTCAATGCTTCAACTGATTGCTAGACTGCGTGTCGCCTGTAATGAGCATTTGGCGACACGCAGTCTGGCGATCAAACATTTTTCTCTGAAAATCATAAAAAAATACATCAAAACGTAAAGAAATCACAAGGTGAACAAATTAAACCTTTGCCTTTAATTGCAGCAAGGTCGACAATTTTCCTTCAGTTCTTTTGTCGCACTAATTCGAGCAAACAACTCCCTTCGCTTTGTTGCCGTTTTAATTTCTACAAAAGCAGTACTCGAAGAAATAGCGATGCAATAATCATGTTTGTTTTTCATCAACGCTGAGAAATTCATTTCTACTGAACAAAATCTACATACACACTTTCATTTCGCTTCGAACATATTATTTAAACTCTCAGTATAGCACTGAACAGTGGATCAAAATTTACACAACCAGCACTTTCATTTGGTTTCGTGCACTAGCTCTTATTTGAATAAAGTCCCCCTCACTCATAAAGAAATGTTTACACTAGAAACGTACATAACACCGCAACTATTATCGCACAAAAGTTAGTTGTTTCCTCGGCTTAACTGCTGAATACCCTGCCATATGTACATCGACTATATTTTAGGCCTGTTTCAAACGTCGTGCTACTGCCGTGCCGAACTCAAATGAATTCGGTTCGGTAGTGGCGCGATTACAGCACGGCAGTGGTTTCAAACGTCGCGCCGAACGTCGCGCCAAATTAAAATTATGTAAAATCAAACATTTCATACAGCGGTATTACCCAATCCAAAATGGCGGACATCAACAGAGGCGAGAAAGTTGAACGAGGGAATTTTGCATTCCTGAAGACCCTTTTGCAAGCCAGAAGGCAGCGACGCCGGATGCAACAGTCCATATTAAGTCATGTTATTGCAAGGAGAAGATCAATACTTAAAATATGTGCTTATATTTTCCTTCTGCTTTCCATTCATGAAAACAAGAAACATGCGGCAGTACGATCGTGCCGTCGTTTGCAACGAAACGAAGGTTGGTGGCATACTGTTTGGAGCACCTACAGTGACAAGAGATTCAAGCAGGCTTTTCGTGTCTCAAGAGATACATTCCAGTTTATTCTGGGGCGAATACGACATGATTTAGAACGTGATGTAGTTACTGAAGATCCCATCTCTCCCGAAATGAGGCTAGGCATCTGTCTCTATCGCCTTGGACGCGGTGATTACTATTTCACCTTAGCAGAAATGGCTGGTATCGGTCTCTCAACGGTTGCAACTATCACCCAAGATGTGAGTGAGGCCATTATTAACAATCTTTGGAATGACAGTGTTGTTTGTCACTTCCCGAAGAATGAAGAGCAATTTAAAAACAAAATGCTTGACATGGAAGAGATGTGGCAATTCCCCTGTTGCTGGTCGGCTATTGATGGCTGCCACATCCCTATCAAATGTCCTCCAGGGGGATTAGAGTCAGCAAAAGAATACCATAATTTCAAGAATTTTTACTCTGTAGTATTAATGGGGATGGTGGATTCTAGGTACAGATTTATCTGGGCAAGCTGCGGCTATCCTGGTAATTCACATGATTCGATCATTATGCAATCAACTAGTTTGTGGGAAGAAATAAAGCAAGGTAAAATCATTCCTGCAATCGCCAAAGATGTTGAGGGGGTTGATGTTCCTCCTCTCATTGTTGGTGACTCGGCTTTCCCCTTGCAAGCATGGCTTTTGAAACCCTTTACTAATGCAGTTCCCACAGAGAAACAGAGGTACTTTAACTACCGCTTGAGCAGGGCTAGAATGGTAACAGAGGGGGCCTATGGTCAACTGAAAGGGCGGTGGCGAGTGCTGCTACGGAAAAGTGAGAGTGGTCTGAAAAGTGTGAGAACTGTTACCTTAGCTTGTATTGTGTTGCACAACGTATGTATAGATAGAGGAGACTCTGTGTCTCGTAAAATGGATTTGACACTAGACCCTGTCACTGGAGAAAGAAGAGACCGAGCAGTTATAAGGGAACTTTTGCAAATGACTCAATGCCCACCCGTACGGGATACCTGTCGCCAGGCTATTGCAATCCGCAACTGCCTCACTGATATGTTCTGGAGAGAGAAAGAGGGACAAAGTGTTTGTTGAGCAAAACGTATTTGAATTATCTGAAATGAAGCTGTGCATGACTCTCAACAAAATATTTAAAATTTTATTTGTTGTGTTGTTCAATTGAATTGGTTATGTTGTGGTGCAATGTTATCCTTGGTTCAATTTTTATTTTCCTTTGTCTTTTGGCATTGTAATGAATGATAATGATATGATAGTGAGCTTGAAACAAAGGAAAATGAAAATTGAACCAAGAATAAAATTGAACCACAACAGTTACACAAATGAGACAATTAAAAGAAATGTTGAAACCTATTATCAATGTCTCGACTGTCTGTTTACAAAATAAGAGATGACTCCAATAACAACACAACATATTTATTTGTAACAAAATAAACCATACAAAATATTTTTATCAAAAATAAATGTCTCTATAATAATGCTTGCAAAATGAATATTTTCCCAAAAGAGAAACAAAGCATTCTTGATGTCCATCCTTATTAAAACACAAACACTTGGGACTTTCTCTGGTTTGATGAATTAATCTTGAAACAGCAAAAACTCAACTGGGGAATGAAAACTCAAACACATTCTTTTTGACATACACTCAGTAATTGGGTGAGGATAAACATGTCACTATCACTCCCTTTGTACAAATATATTGTTTCATAGGTTGTGATAACTTTGGTATTCACTTTGCGAAAACACAGGGTACTGCTGGGCTTCTTCATAAAAAGGGCCTTGAGCTGTATGCACCATACATGGGTTGGAAGGTTGGAGTGAATGTGCTGCAGGATAACTTGCTGATGTTGCAGGATAACTTGTTGATGTTGCAGAGCTCCTGGGGGTAGACATGAACATTTCCATAAGCTTCAGCTCGTGCTCACGGGCTCTCTGGTTCTCTTCCTTGAAAAAAGATATCAGCTCTGTTGTTGGATCGTTCTTAACAACTTTTTCAAAGAGTTCTACGGCAGTGGACGAAGCACCAGAAGAGTTTTGGGATTTGGCTTTCTTTCTTCCACCCTTCTTGATGGGCACAAATTGTTTGGCAGAGTCATCACAGTCAATATCGTCACTTGATTGCTCATCAGTTGGGGTTCTCTTACCTGAAGATTTTTTCCCTGCTACCTCCTCCCCACCAGATAACTGTAGTGATTCTGAAGACTCAATTGCACTCTCAGGGTTACATGAATCCCTTGTTTGGATCAGTGGAAAAAGTCTATCAAACCAGGCTCCCAACTGCTTTTCATCTTGAACTCTTTTTATGCCAGTTGCAGTCTTGACTGTCAGGGCAATCTTTTTGCATTCAGAAATGCATTTCTTAAACTTGTTTCGTAACTGAGCAAATGTAAACGGGAAGCCACCCTCATATCTTTGGCCCAATTCTTTCAACACATTAGCATAAATTTCTGCGTTTTTGGAATTTTTCGTGTTCGTGAAAATCAACTTTTTCTTATAGTACTCACTGCTGCAGATAACATCAACTAGATCATTCACATGTCGTTCTTCCCAAACGCTCCTCCGTCCTCCCTTTCGCTTCTTTTTACCCGGGTTTTTAGTGACTTCTGCTTCCGATTCGCTTGAATCAGTCTCTTTGTCAATATCTGGAGAATAACTGTCGAACGAGGCAGGTGAATATCTCTTTGAAAAGGCTTCGGAAATGTCGTTGGAGCCACTGTCGACATCGGAGACCTCATGTTCAAAGCTTTCGGGCAGACCGGATAAATTTTTGCGCCACGCCGCCATTTTGCCTTTCTGTTTGTCGTTTGTGCGCATGCGTTATAGTATGTAATAAAATGCAAAACAATGCAAAATACATTAAAATAATTTATGAATTGAGTTCGGCACGGCAGTAGCACGCCGTTTGAAACCAAGTCGTGCTACTGCCGTGCGGCAAGGCCTGCCGTGCTAAGTAGTCGTGCCGAACCTAATTCAGCCGTGCCGAGCTTAATGGTTTCAAACGGCGTGCTACTGCCGTGCTTAAATCAAAATGGCACTTTCAATTTAGTTCGGCACGGCAGTAGCACGACGTTTGAAACAGGCCTTAGGTACGCGGAAAAAGCGTGTAGCAGTGAATCCCGAAGACTGCTAATTCTATATTTCTCGTTCTAAAAACGTGTTCTATATTTCTCGTTCTTATTACATACGCCCGGAAAAATAACAGAAATTCAGTAAATAACGTGGACAAATAAATTACACACCGAGTTTTTATCCGCGTACCTCGAAGACAGCTTCCACATGTCTTAGACAACTTCCCGGACACGTACATGTTTTCTGCGTAAACCGAGGTATCCTACAGATATTTTCTTCCGTGGTCTTTGCAACTTTGCATTTTCAATGACCGCAACCACTTGTCAATTCTCTATCGCAAGAAACAGCGCTTAACTTTGAGAAAACGTCTCAAAACCCGCCTCGAACGTTCACCACTTTCACGCTCAAAAAAAGTTTACGCATACACCGGAAGTTTACGCATACGGCGGAAGTTGATTATGATATCCATTCAAGTAAGCTAAAATATTATATTTTGTGTCCAACAGACAACAATACAAAGAGAAGTTGGGCTCAGTATATACTATTTCGCTTACATGAACGGCCGACCGCTCATACGAGTGCCCTCTAAACTTCGTAGTTGCTATTAGCAACTACGAACTAATAAATTGCTGTTGCAAAATATGTTTTAAAACATTGTCCCGTTTCTTCAGTAAAGGAACATTTTATTTAGTTACATTAATTTCAATTAATCACGATTTTCATGGTTGACCTCATTTGCATTATCGCCGAAGAAATTATGGAATAAATACCATTTTTGCCTGTCGATACTGTTACGCTTCTTAAACTTTACACAATTTTTATTTGACAAACGGAAAGGCCACGTCTTCAGTTATCTCTAAATAGTTTTAAAATGTATCGGGAAGACGCCGCATCTCTACAAACAGCCGCCATAGAGACCATACCTTACCTGTACAAGTTTCTCTAGGCAAATTTAAACTTCTTGTCAAGACAAACAATACAAATGAGAATAGTTTAGTTTACATTTTTCTTTTGTTAAGGGTATGAACTTTTGATGGTAGTAATATCTTGTTATTTCGTGGATTATTTTGCTTGTACCAGATGATAAAACATGTGACATTTTTTTACTTTAAATCTGAGGCCAGTTTACTGTCTGACAGTTTGATTGACATTTCTCAAAAACAATGGACATTTGGGTCAAACTGTTGTATATAGTATATAAGCTAGTGAAGATGCATATGTGTGCCAAATTTCAGGAAATTCGGAGAGATGCACTGTAGACCCGTCTGCATGGTTCTCAGATGGACTCTCTCTTAAGGTTTTGGCGGGAGATATTTATCATTTTACGTCGGTCAGTCTTCTGCAATGTTATCTTTTTTCTTTTCTCGTCTAAGTTTCAGTCTTTCAAATAGGTTATATTTAGATAATGTAACAAAGTATCTGGAAATGTTATCTGGATTTGTCAGTTTCCCTTTGCCTCCGAGGTCCAGTGCCACTGCATTTATAGAGGGTATACGTTTCCCTTTTTTTGGCCACGTCTAAAGGGTGGTTTTTAGTGGTTTTCGTATCTTGCGTGACACAATTTTCTGCAAGTGAAATGTAATTTACAAAGGTCCAAAGAATGGAAAGAATAATTATGTTAGCAGGATACATCCATCAGATGATTGACTGGCTCATCCTCAATAAACTCATTTCACATTGAATGTCTCGCGTTTGTGGAGTCAGAATCAATGGCTTACGTCACCAACCATAACACGATCACCTTGGTGATGGTCTTCCCAAACACGATAAATTCCGTTTTATTAACTGAGCCGCGCGGCCAGTGCATAATTACTACCCACTGGTTCTTTTTTTTTCGTACTCCAAATCCATTTACGTTCTGCCAAACTAACCTTATTGTGAACATTCGGTAAGAAAGAAGTTGGAGAGTATGTCATATTTTGTTCACATATGTTGCTCTTTACAATACATGATGAGGATGTAAAGTGGCACTGTGATTCACGCTTTTCCCTGATTTATAGGATGTGACATTCTGACATTGATTTACCTTGATTTGTTATTTCAGTCAAGAAATCAGAGGACCTCCTGACTTTTTTAAAGTAAAGCAAAAAAGAATAATTGTGATGAGTTAGAAAAGAAAAACAACGAAAAAAAGCATAAGATTTACTACATCTTTTTCCCCGAGACGCTAAATAGTTGGCCTTAATTCCACCAAATGAATTAAAGCTTTAAATTATTAACTCAGGATGATAACTAAATAAACAAAGGAGGGCGTTAATATTAATCAACAGAGCATCATTTAATAGACGGTAAGCATTATAACATATTATTAATAGCAAACGTTTTTTCTTGAACCATAAAACTCGAATGTCTATCACCTTGATTCGTTAATTGTCATTTTTAATACAGTCGAACCTCCTGTGTCCGACCACATCTCCTAAGCGACCATCGCTCGAAAGCGACCATCTCTCGCAAGCGACCACCTCTCCTAAGCGACCACCTCTCTTAAGCGACCACCTCTCCTAAGCGACCACCTCTCCTAAGCGTCCACGTCTCCTAAGCGACCACCTCTGCTAAGCGTCCACCTCTCCTGAGCGACCACCTCTCCTAAGCGACCACCTCTCCTAAGCGACCACCTATCCTAAGCGACCACCTCTCCTAAGCGTCCCCCTCTCCTAAGCGACCATCGCTCGAAAGCGACCATCTCTCGCAAGCGACCACCTCTCCTAAGCGACCACCTCTCCTAAGCGTCCACCTCTCCTAAGCGACCACCTCTGCTAAGCGTCCACCTCTCCTAAGTGACCACCTCTCCTAAGCGACCACCTCTCCTAAGCGACCATCGCTCGAAAGCGACCATCTCTCGCAAGCGACCACCTCTCCTAAGCGACCACCTCTCTTAAGCGACCACCTATCCTAAGCGACCACCTCTCCTAAGCGTCCACGTCTCCTAAGCGACCACCTCTGCTAAGCGTCCACCTCTCCTGAGCGACCACCTCTCCTAAGCGACCACCTCTCCTAAGCGACCACCTATCCTAAGCGACCACCTCTCCTAAGCGTCCCCCTCTCCTAAGCGACCATCGCTCGAAAGCGACCATCTCTCGCAAGCGACCACCTCTCCTAAGCGACCACCTCTCCTAAGCGTCCACCTCTCCTAAGCGACCACCTCTGCTAAGCGTCCACCTCTCCTAAGCGACCACCTCTCCTAAGCGACCACCTCTCCTAAGCGACCACCTCTCCTAAGCGACCACCTCTCCTAAGTGACCACCTCTCCTAAGTGACCACCTCTCTTAAGCGTCCACCTCTTCTAAGCGTCTACCTCTCTTAAGCGACCGCTTCTCCTAAGCGACCACTTCTCCTAAGCGACCATTTTTCCAAAATACCAAATTCCAATTCTTCCAGTCAAAACACTGCAGTCGAAACCTCTCGTAAGCGACCGCGACTAATTTTTCTGTCGTTTTTAATCTCTGGTAAGCGACCACTCGCCCATATTTCGACATCACTGCAGACGCAAAATGGATTATGCGTTACTGTACAAGTCCCCCCTCCCCCCCCGCAAGAAATTAGCTGTCCACAGATGTTTATTTTTTGCAAAGAGTTATTTTTCTTCGAGCGCGCGAGAGCGAGCGCGAGAGCGAGCGCGAGAGCGAGCGCGGAGCGCGACAGTGGCCGCGAAGCGGGCGCAAAAAAGAATATATTTGTTTTTCCCCAGGGCCACTCCTTTGCGTTCGCGCGCTTTCAAATCCCCCGCGGTTTCTATTTTGTTTGCGATCTCGACGAACTCTAGACCACATAGAGGGTCTGTGGACAGACTAGCGGGAAATAAGCCCAGTAACTTGCTCGGTCTGCTCGGCATGAATTAGTATTTTATTTGAAGGGGTGAAGTGTTTCGTTTCTATAATATTTTGTTTTTTAACTGATTTACTGCGTTTTTGAATGCATGAATTTACATATTATCAACCGACACCACTAAAATCTGACGTGTAACGATCGCTCCAGGAAAGGTGTTGAGAAGCATGCAAACGCGGTGACAGTGCGGTGGTTCGCACCGCTGCCGCAAAGCTACAAAATGTAGTTATATACTAGGCTACTGTAATTATAACATAAATAATTTTAAGAAAAATAAATATTACGTGGTGCATTACGTGAAAACAACAACGAAAATATTCTGAAAGCGTAGCAATACCCAGAAGATTTTCCGGACTAACTGGCACGCTTATATTTATACCAATACATGCAACAAATACACAAGCACTAAGAATACATACTGTTCATTTCGCTTCTTGAGTCATCTGGCATACTTGGAAGCTCCAGCTTCCACTGGTCGTCCGTTGTGATGGCGAAGTTATCACTTTTCCCGCCCGGTTTCGGTGCCATCCGATAAACCTTTTAATATATCGAAATCTCCAAGGCCGTATTTAATTGTTAGTTCCTTCAGGCCAAGGAATTGAATAAGGTGCTTTTTGAGAGCATGTACCGTATTTAAGTCATTTATCGGAATACGGCTTCTATGTCTTTCGAATGCCGTATCCGAATTTACGCGGTAAAAGCTTACAATCGCTTTAATAACGCCAGCATTAGCAGCCAGCATGTAAGCTGGAGCGTGCTCGGGACTGGTTAGCGTGAGTTTGTAAATTCGAGATCATAGATGACGGCATAGGTGGACTCTAGGTGAAATGACCCTGATGTACATGGGTGATACAGTAAATTATTAACGAAATATGACACTCGAGCGTCCTGCTGCTTACCCTGGGTGCCAGAGGCTTGTCTCGCGCTCTCATCTCTCTCATATTACACGCCTCTTATGTCTCTTATATTTTCGCCGACGGGGTTTGAAGGATATTTTAATAGGACAATAAGATCTTTTGTCAGTTGTCAGTAAAACCCTCTACAAATGTCAGTTGTCACTTAAATTTTAGGCTACTTGTCAGTTGTCAGTTAGAATTTTGGCTATTTGTCAGTTGTCAGTTAACCCCATCCAGACCCTCGATTAAGATCTTCTGTTAAGTTAAAATTAAGTTAAGTTAAGTAAAATTTGTAAATTGTGGTCTGATTTGGTCCTAGACAATATGGGACTAGCACTGGAAATAGTAATAATAAAATCCTTACAAGAAATTTGGCATAATATGAGTATGTCTGTGAAAGTAACCATTTTTAATCAGCTACGCGTACATGTGCTCTTGGTTTCGTTTCAGAGCATGTCAGCAACTCTTGGACATTCAGGAGGAAAGAGGGGGTGCAGCGTCACTATTTGCAATCGCTTCAGTCTCCTTCGTTATTACGGAGGAAGACTATGTTAGCTTTCCTTTTTTCTTGTGGAACAGTTCCCTGATTCCAGTACAAACATGGGAGCTAATTTACATGTTTAGCGTATTTAATCAATTAGCCTGCCGGGCAAGAAAACAATCACGTGATCTTCTTTTGCCTCGAGGATCGGCCATGATTTTCAGGGCTTTTCCTGTAGCTTGGGCGTCGATGGCTTTGCTGAAAATGTTTACAGAAAAGTTTGTTTTATACAGGCTTTCGATTTCATAAAATTAAAAAGATCGATACATAATTGCGAATTAACCGTTTTGGAGAATGCATTTTATAGAATAAGTTCCCAAACTAGTCTCCGGACATATACGGAATAAAAATAAACAAAACGTTAGTGCATATTGTCATGTCCAAAGGATTTTGTTGCTGGTCAACATCCGTTTCAGTTTTACAAAGGACATTCGCGTGCTGTGATAAACGTAACCGAGGTCAAACTAAGGGGCGAATCATTAGTCTTCTGAGGGGGTGGGGGTGGGTAATCTTGTCTGTGCTAGAAATTTATTTTAGCTGTATCGCTGCAGGATTTTTTTTTTTTTTTTTTTGCTTGAAAAGCCAAAGCCTGAAGTCGGCTTTCGCAATTGAAGAATGCCTTTTACCAGATATTTTAATTATCTCTAAATCTAATACGCTTGTTGGATCATAGCCGCATCGTCAGGAACAGCTGCAGTTTTGTTAACAGTTACTCAGGAAAACTGTTCAACTTTCACGTCTCGGAGACCTTCGTTATAGCATTGTTTTGGTTTCTCGAAGAACCTACCGTGATCCGCCATCTTTTCTTAGAAAAACGTAAACCAATCAGAATAGATGTAAGAATCAGGATCAATTAACCAATCAGCGGTCGTTTTAGATCGCTATGTCCCAGGGGTTTCTCCTCTCAAATCGCCATTTTGAAAACCGAGAAGCCCCTGGGAACGAGGTTGTCCAGGATCGGCCATGATTTTCAGGGCTTTTCCTGTAGCTTGGGCGTCGATGGTTTTACTGAAAATGTTTACAGAAAATGTTTGTTTTATACAGGCTTTCGATTTCGTAAAATTAAAGAGATCGATACATAATTGCGAATTAACCGTTTTGGAGAATAGGACAATCACATGACTTTTGGAGGGCATATAGTTTATTTGTGGCCCGAGTAGCATCATTTGCGCCCGAGCGGAGCGAGGGTGCAAATGATGCTACGAGGGACACAAATAAACTATATGCCCGACAAAAGTCATGTGATTATCATTATTATCAATACACAAGGCCAAATCGTACAAATTCATTTAATAAGAAAAAAATGTTTAACAGAAACAGGGCCGTAAATGCGTTTGCAGCCCGTCAAATTCAATATCGCCCGCCACTCACACGTGTTTTCTCGAAGGCAGTTTCTTATTTGGCCGCGTATATTGATAATAATGCATTTTATAGAATAAGTTCCCAAACTAGTCTCCGGACATATACGGAATAAAAATAGACAAAATGATAGTGCATATTGTCATGTCCAAAGGATTTTGTTGCTGGTCAACATCCGTTTCAGTTTTACAAAGGACATTCGCGTGCTGTGATAAACGTAACCGAGGTCAAACTAAGGGGCGAATCATTAGTCTTCTGAGGGGGTGGGGGTGGGTAATCTTGTCTGTGCTAGAAATTTATTTTAGCTGTGTCGCTGCAGGATTTTTTTTTTTTTTTGGCTTAAAAAGCCAAAGCCTCAAGTCGGCTTTCGCAGTTGAAGAATGCCTCTAACCAGATATTTTAATATCACCCAACCACTTTGTCCCCCACCCCCTCCCTCGCCCTCAGAAGTAAAATGGGCAGTCCCTAAGATCTTATAACACAAGAAGTGAAATAGGACTGAATAAATTGGGCACGTCAGGAATATTACAACCGGAAATTCACTGACCGTAACGACAGCGCGTGCTATAGTGCACTCCTAATGATTACTAAACGGCGCGGTACTGCATTTTGAGTATCAGTAAGTGAAATAGGACAATAAGTGAAATAGGACTGAATAGATTGGGGAGGGGGTGAATAGGTTCGCGGATCGGCGGATTTGGCCTAGAAAAGCACATGGATTGCGAATTTTAGCGATAAATTAAGCGCATGGATTCGCGGTCTTGAAAATTACCGTGGATCGCAGATCAGCCGAAAATTTTGGCCCAGATTCCGGACTTTGTCTGTGTAGAACTGGATCATTAATTTTCGGTCGGCCTTGGAAGGTATGTTTTTGTTTTTTCAACTAATTTATTCAGTTTCACCATCGAAAAACAAAACAAATATATATACCCGTGTGCAGTATATTTATATTGCGGAAAGTTTTAAAGTAATGCGGATCCGGATTTGAACGAAAATAACGTCGGATCGACGGATCGGGCCAAACAATAGCACGGATCGGTGGATTTGCATACCCCTATTCACCCCCCTCATTGGGCACGTCAGGAATATTACAACCGGAAATTCACTGACAGGGGAACGACAGCACGTGCTATAGTACACTCCTAATGATCACTAAACGGCGCGGTACTGCATTTCGAGTGTCAGTATCTGAGACCTATTGAATGCGCACTGTTGTTGTTCTGTTTTTGGTAGCCGAGGAAACTTAAAATGCGCAGTTTTGCGGTTTACGTTTTTAGCAGTTTAATCTTTGCTTTGGGCTGCTCTGCTCTTTCGTTTGTCAAACAACAGGACTTTATAAAAAGAATGGAAAATGACGGAGAGGTAAGAGAAATAACAACTATTATTTTGGGTTAATAACCATTTTGTATTTATTTAGGTTTTGAGACCATCAATCAGCTGCATGATACAATCGACTATGTGCTATTTTAAACGTAATTCTGAGTTACCTGGGCTCGTTAGCAAACACTATTTTTAATCCTTAACAAAAGGCTTGATAGCTTTAAGTCCAAGTATGCGTGGCAGCTCTCTGCCGTGACAGGAAGAAGGGTTGCTTATTCTTCTTCCACTTAAAGAAAGCTACCAATTCCCGTGAACTACCCACCAAACCCTAAATTTATTTAATTTCAAAGTTAAACTTGAAACAACTCATCTGCCACAGTATTTGACCTTCAACGTACTTTAATTGGTTGAGTTTCTCTTGTTTATTTCAGTACCTGACTTATGAGGATTGTTTGAAAGAAGCGTACGCGGCTGCCGAAAACTGTCGCGCTACAAATGAGACACAGCTTACGGTTAGCATCTACGACATTTGTGATGCGTATCAAGACAAGTTGAAAAGACTGTGTTCAGCTCACTGCGCGAAAGGTTTGTTTATTTCACAACATTTTTATCGAAAATACAGCAAGCCTTATAACTTGAAAAGCATACAGTTAAGAATGCAGCAAAGGTTATAACGTTTGTTACAGTCAAACCGCAAAGTTGCGCGCAAGGCAACATCAGGTAAGAGGCCGAAAAGTTATCGCGTTTTCCACAAAAAATGATTATATTGCAAGCGTAACAAACTACTAAAGTTTTCACATGTACAACAAATGCTTTGACCACTTAAAGGTGTCTAATGAAGTGTTGTTTTCTCATCAATTTTCAGCTTCTTGCGTGGGTTGTTTTGATAAAATGGAAGAGATCATCAAAAACTGTGAACTATTTTCAGAGAAGATTTATCGTGAAATCAATGCTACAGCCAAGGAATGCCGCAATGAAACGAAGATGGCTATCGTCAAACACTGCAGCCACAAGGAATGTGCAGGTTAGATTTTGTTAGCGGTGATTTAAAATACACAACAAATGAAGTGACACAAATAACGAATTTCCAATCAGAAATCAAAACTTGACACATGCAATTGACCGGCGCACAAAGCGCGCGAAAACGCGGGATGGCTTCGGTTGGGTTGCTATTGGCGGATTGCTTTAAAAAACTGCATCCGGTTTGCTTTTTTCATTCAGTGAATGTTACTCTGAGAAGGAGTTGCAATGGTGATGCAATAGTGACGCATTATTGCAACCGCTGCACGTTTACGTTCACGGTTCTGTTTTATAACCCATTTTCTCTTGGTGACATTTAAAGTATAAAAATTTACTGTGTGGACGCTATAAATATAATTTCGATCTTGAATTTTTCAGTCTGCAAAGACTCTTACTGTCGTAATGGAGGAATGTGTACTACTGGTCCCACCGCTGTTTGGTGCGCATGCCCGCCAGGATACACTGGAGCGTTTTGTCAAAGAAGTAAGTAGCCTGCGAGCAAGCTCTCGAGAACGGGGTTTCGGGTTTGGGGGAGCGGAGAGCGAGAGCTTGCAACGATGTCTCAGAAATTTGAATACCGCCCCAAATACTACCCGTGGTTCCCCATTGTCCGAGCTGTCAGAATTTGGCCAATCAGCGCAAACCGGAACCGAGCGTTAATGTAAACAGACATGTAAATAAAAATAGTGTTGGTAACGCAACATACATGTACTTTACGACAGCCAGACTGTTTGCTTCTCTGTTTTCTTTGTAGTGTATCGCTGGACCAAATTAAGATAAGTTTTTCCAAACTCTCTGCTTCACCAGTCTGAAGGTGTTTCTCTTTTGAATGCGTGTTTATAATTCTGTGAATAGCGAGATGTTTATATTGAAAATTACTTTCGGACTTATGCAAATTGCATGGTGAGCGAATGAAAGCAAAAATAAATCACCGGCCAAAACACTAGAGCTCTTTCGATAGCTGTTCAAATGGATAAAAATCTTTTACCTAAACGGTCTCTAAGGGAACGACTCGAACGGAAAGCCCTTAGTATCGTTTTTGTGTTAGAGGTCACAAATGCTGGTCGATAATTTTCTTGGCTCACCCCAAAAAAAGCTGAAACTTCGCCGATCTTAATTCTTCATCGGCAACAAGAGCCGCAGACATTCCAATTCTTCTGGCTTCTGCTACCTGGTCGTCGATCGTCGATCAGATGCTTTGTAACGGACAGACAACCAACACTGTTTGATGATGCCTCCTTTTAATATTTGCAGCCGCGGCAGCAAACAGTTGAAATATAAAGCTTTTGCCATAGCCCGTCGGCAAAACAGCGAGGACATCGCTACCTTTAAGTAGTGCTTCAACTGCTTGACATTGCTAGGATTTCAATTCCACAGGAAACTTCAGATATTTAGGAAATTCTCGCACGCTTTATGAATGCAATCTCCTCCGCTCTTCGTTTGTTTGTCTTGATCACGACGCACGAAGAATGACACCATGACAACGTCATCATCAAATTAAATTTCAACCAATCATCGTTTTCCGTCCACTTTTTGGACGGAGACATTCAAATTTCCGAGACATTGTTGCAAGCTCTCGATCCTTTCCCTCCCCCACCCCTTCCCCCCTCTCCCAAACCCGCCCCCGAGAGCTTGCTCGCAGGCTAAGAAGTAAGTATAGTTTGAATAGGTGCAGAGGTGTGACATGTGACTTACCACAGGCGCCACCTGTTGATTTCATGACCCCGCGCAGAGGTAATTTTTTCGCCCTATATACCAGCGTGCAAAAAAGTACATAGGGCAAAGAAAACCTTGCTCGTGGGATCACTGTTCATAGCTACAAAAGACAAAAGTAAGCCGCAAGAAAAAAAAAACGGGAATCCGAGGAACCGAAGGCACAAAATATAGCTTTTGTAGAAAAAAAGGAAAACAGCAATCTGGCCTGGAATCATTTTCTTGAAAATTCTCAATCTGAGCTAATTTCACACAATCTGCGCTGCACTGCAATTTTTTCAAAGTGTAATCGCATTTAATTTTTCCGTACAGTGTATGATAAAGCTTTCAAAGTCCGTGAGAGAAGTTAAGAGTTACATGCATCATTAAGGGAAAAGGTCCCTGTAATTGAACGTTTAGAGGTTCCTGGCATCACGTACCATCACAGTTAAACCAGTTTCTTTCAAAAGGTTTCTCTGCCTCTTTCTTTTGAAGGCAAATGTGCAAAGACGCCGTGTAAAAATGGTGGTACGTGCATTGGAGATAACCGCTGTGTATGCCCACCTCGTTATGGTGGCCCCAGCTGTTCAGCCATAAAAAGACTGGGAACCAAAGAAAACCCGGCACCCTTTGCCCAAGCAATTATTGACGCCGGCGATAGTCAGGGCAGCGGCATGTACTGGATCCAGCCCTCTGGTGAAACAGCCCCCGCCCAAACTTACTGCGATATGAACTATTATGGCGGAGGATGGATGCTAGCTAGTTATGGCTACATTCACAAACTGGGCATAAATGTCCATAACAAGGCCATACCCAACATGAATAATCCGTTTGGTTATAACTGGTTTCCCGACCAACGTAGCTCCTCCAATGGTGTCATCAATCTACCACACGGCGCTGTAAATATGGCTAACGATGCTCGTTACATGATCATGGCTGCGGGAAACAACCCAGCCACCGGGGGAATAAGTCTTCGTGGATGGGTGCAATATGCATATGTGTACCGTATTTCTCTGCAGAACAACCAGCACAAAATAACCTTTGCAAATCATAACCGCCACAATGGTGGACAGCCGGGCCGTATGCATGTCACCAGTTTTACAGTCAATGGGTTATACGGGGACAGAGGAACATATTCAAGATATGCCTTAGCGGAGGCTCTGGGGGTGACATGGGGCGACTCTTATCCCGCCGGTTATGGGTTTTACGACAAGAACGCTCATAGTGCAAACATTACAAAGGGTCCTTTTTTCCCAAGTGTGCATTCGGGATCAGGACGTAGTCCGTGTTCTGGCTGCACACCCACAAATTTTGACCCGGACGTCCCGGGTGGGTCCCCTCACTACAATTTTCACGGGTGGTATACAGCTAATGGACGGGATCAAACCGGCCAAACTTCCATTTGGTTTAAATAAAGGTAATAGATAATAAATAAGTAAAGTGATTTTGCACAACCCGTAATACAAATTATACGAAAGTAAACAAAAGAATAAGTGTCTAGTTGTCCAATAAATCCTTTGTGAAATCACTCTAAGACAAAATACATCTGCGATCGGTTTATACAGTTATTACTGGTGTTTTAAAACATCAAATTCTGGGAATTAACAAAAAACACGAATTTGTTCAGTAGTTTTACTGATGTCTACCTGGGGCAGAAAAGTAATATAAATCTCTGGTGGAAGGTTGAAAGTTGATCTAGCTCGTGATTTGATTGATCTAGTTGATCTAGCTCGTAATTTAACATCTCATAACTGACAAGTGATATTGGTGTAGAAAGAAACTAGAGCGTTCAGTTCAATAATTAATTGCCTCAGTATTATAGTTAATGTCCTTGCTGTATCATAAACTCTATTTACGAGTTTCTGGTTCAACGCACGATGTTAATCTCTCACACTTCTACTAACATTTTTCAGTCCAGGAGTATGCCAGTTTTAGAAAAAGCGAAAAATGCAATTTCTGACGACTGAGTGACGTAAAAACGAATTTAAGTCAGAAATTATAATTCTGACTGCACGGTATAGAGGCTCGCTTGTCCTTAAAGGAGAAGTTCACTCCAGAAGGTACTCTTTTTTTCTTTCCACTTATGAAAAGAACATATCGAGATAGGATGCTGACCAGGGTTTCAGCTTCTAAAGAGCTTCCAATCCCAATTAAATCCTTGTCCAAAGTTGCCCAAAAATCGTTTTGAACGCCGCCATTTTTTAACCATATTTAGCAGCCTGGCCTTGAAATGTGACGTCATTCCGTCCAACTTGAAGTGACTTGTTTTGTTTACTATACTGAAATCACGGATTAAGAGGGTTTTCAAGCGTCCCGGCCGTATTTCTCGAAATTCACCGGAATTTTTCTGCCCGTTAAGGCTCGAAGTTTCTTTTCTCGAAAAGTATGAATTATCTTCCTGAGATTTTTTACGGACCCAAGTTTTTTTTAACACATCGCAGCATCGTACATGATCTTTATAAGACAATAATTCTTCGCTCTATGGCGCGGACACCAAAAGAAGAAGAAAACGTTTGAGACGGGAAAGAAAAAGGTATATTCAATAGCAATTTAAGGGACTTTTAAGCGATGTGAGATTTAACATCAGTACAAACAGGAAACGACTGAAATAGTTTCTCAAGCCGAATAGTTATATATTTATTTGGTTTCGGCGTTTTTTTATATACACAGATCGAATTGTTTAGCCAATAGGTCTTCGGTGCAGAATGAGGTGGGAGATTTTCCAAATGAATTTCTTGCGTACAGTTCTTTCTCAAGCTTTTAAATGTTTTATTCGGAAATTAGCATGCATCGCTAACGCTTTTAATACGACGCTTTTATTTTATGCCGATTCTTGTTATTGAAGTAACAACAGGAGTAACAAGGATTGGTAGCGATTCCAAAGCAAATTTTGCCGATAAGCTGATGATAGAAGTTTTTTGCTTCTCATAATATATTTTTTAAACGGGAATAAGCTAAATGTGAGCAATCAAACTCAATTTTTTATTCGACAGAAATAGCTACAAAAACTGCATAGCAGCGTGCGTGTCGCGTTTCAACGCCAAAATTTGCATAGAGGCATAGAATTGGACAAGGTCAAAATATTTTAACACGCAATGAAAATAATAACTACAAGGACTATTTCATTGAGACTGATGTGAAACGCATATTATTGGAAGAAATATATTTCTATGTTCAGTTTGCTAGTGGAGTTTTCTTTCAAACTAAGTCACTGCTGAATGTTCTGATTCCTGTTATTTTATACGTTACAACAAAAACACCGGGAAGCGAAACAGGAAAACTCACTGAAATATCAAACAGTTCGAATAAACTATGTACATTTGACAACTGGCTGAGAAGGAGCGGTACTTGTACAAAAAGCAAATTGATTAAAAATTGTTGTTCAGTTTAATTCACAGTCAACCTGCTCTCGCGGAAGACCTAAACAAATCCGACCATATATATAAAAAATCCTCGAAGCCAACAAAATTCACGACTTGAGATAAAATTTCAGTCTTTTCGTACTTGCGCCGGTGTTCAGAAAACTGTCATATAATCGCTACAAACTTCGTTGAAAGCTATATTAAGCTGGATTGAATTTACCTTTTTCTTTCCGGTCTCAAAAGTTTTCCTTCGTTTTGTTAAGGAGTAAGGAATTATTTTCTTAAAAACCAGGTTGCGTGGTTCGGTGCTGTGATGTGGTAAAATAACTCATTCTGCTTCGGGAAAAGAGAAACTTCGGGCTGAAACATAAATTATTAAAGGAACTTGAAGGGCAGAAAAATTCCGGTGAATTTCGTGAAATGCCGCCGGGACCCTTGAAAACCCTCTTAATTCGTGATTTCAGTATAGTAAACAAAACTAGTCACTTCAAGTTGGACGGAATGACGTCACATTTCAAGGCCAGGCTGCTAAATATGGTTGAAAAATGACGGCGTTCAAAACGATTTTTGGGCTACTTTGGACAAGGATTTAATTGGAATTGGAAGCTCTTTAAAAGCTGAAACTTTGGTCAGTATCCTATCTCTATATGTACTTTTTATTAGTGTAAAGAAAACAAGGGAGCCTTCTGGAGTGAACTTCTCCTTTAAGGGACAACTCAGGACTATTTAAGAAAACCATGCAATATAAAAATATGAGTCTACATCGCACATCTCAGATTTCAATAATATTTTATATGGGGTTATATATCGAGGTAATAGTACAGTGGGGTGAATATTATCTCAAAATTCTATAACGCGCAGAAGATATTAGAATCAACGTGATCCAGGGTACTTGTGGGTCGAAAACTACTAGAATTTTGACCCAAGTTTAGTAAAAAATATTTCTTAAAGTATTCAATCTTTCCAACTAAAATTAAGTGTGAAAGTAAAATAAGCAAATATAAATTCAACGATAGTTACAGTACTCTGAAGCATTATGTGGTTTAGTAGTAAACCTACTTTGAAAATCAGCCTTTGTGGACTTTGTGTGGCCGTAAAGGTTTTAGAGTAAAATTAGCTTTGAATATCGCCGATGCAGCGTTGTTTACAAAGATGAAATAACAATTATTTTTTTAAACGATCATTGGGAAGAACGCACATGCAGAAAAAAGTGTGTAAAGTTAAAGCGGCAGGCAAAATTTTAGTGGCCAAAAATGTACTACATGCGAGTACCAAAAACAATGATTAGAAACGAGGTCCATTGGAAACATGAATAGTTTGGCAAGCTACAAGACAAATACTTGCTCCAAAGAGAAAACCAATCAAAATTTAATTTCCAAAGTAACTATAGATATGAATTGTCTAGCTACTTACTGCCTCGAGAGCAGACTTACATTTAGAAAACGGAAAATAAGCCACTTGCCGTATGTTTATCGTTCGGATCAAAGCCAACACGAGCGAATAAACAAAGAAAATAACAAAATACGAACCTTTCCTTGGGCAGTGTTGTCTGGTTCTGTATTGTTATTTTCATAAGCAATTATATAAGACTTATACACATAACTGTTTTGTGTTACAAACCATGCAAAGAGCATCGAGGAGAAAGTTATTTTGTTCCGGCGCCATTTTGTTTATCACTAGTGCCCAGTTTCTACTCGTCCATGTACTGTCCATCCCCGGACTGGACTACCGACTACCGGGAAAGACAGGTATAAGCATCGGTCCAGACGGTAATCGGCCAAAATATTCCAGATTAATTAAACCAGGTAACATTTATATCATTAGCTCAATTACAGTACAAATACAACCTTAACGTCTGCCCATTGAAATACAACGGACTTTTGTCAGCTCTGAAATCCCTTTGGAACACGGGTAAAAACAACTGTGTTAATACAGACAATAGTAAGTATGAAAACTTCGCGGCAAAATTAGCTAAATGCCATCGTGCAAGTAAACTCGTTTATACTAAGCTACTCTCCACAAAGATTATGTCTCCAATCCGTAACCATGAGAAATGGCTCGGGGATTGCAACTTGAATTCTATGGACTTAATTAACTGGCCAGAAGCTTACCAACTTGCCGCTAAATACACTAAAAGTGCCAGAATCCTTGAATTTCAATACAAACTGTTACATAGACGAATAGCAACCAATGACTTTCTTGCAAAAATTGGAATTGAAGAAAACCCAAATTGCTCTTTTTGTACTGAGGAGCCTGAGAAATTACTTCATCTCTTTTGGTCTTGTCCTAATGTGGCCTCCTTCTGGCATAATTTAACTGCAATTCTGACTTTACATAATATTACTCCAGAACATCATACAATAGATATGCTTGTCGCGATTGGTTTAAAGCCAGACTCGTCCAAAAATCATCCACAGATCAATTTTTGCTGCCTTTTAGCAAGAAATTATATATGGATTAGCAAAAGAAAAAGAATTGTGCCTAATGTAAAAGGTTTTCAGCATTATCTTAAATCGATTTATGGCATTGAGATTAACTCAGGAAGCACGTGCACTCTACCATCAAAGTGGAAATTTTTGAGTACAGTATTAAAGTAAATTATTCTCTTCTACTATATACATGTTTATACCTCAATTCTCTGTACATATCCCCCTGCCTGACCGATGTACAACATACCGATGTATTGTACGAAAAAAAAAAATAATAAATTAAAAAAAAAAACATTTATATCAGATACCGTTAATTCAAATAACTTCCTATTTTCAAGATGTGCTTTTTTATGACTGTTCTTGGTAAGCCGGAATTAAAACAAGGATACAATGATACAAGTTGATACAATGATAACTCGTAAATGTATACAAAATACGTTATTATGCTTCTTTTGTTCACATTTTTCTAACAACATCGCCCTTGTGTTACGTTTCTGCAGACTTCAGAGGAGGGACGACTGCCGTCCCACAATGCATTGCATTTCCAAGTATATTATCGAATCTCGGATGACGTCATCAGTACAGTTTGGCATTGGATCAGTTCAGAACCCACGCGAGAGCGGCGCCATTGCATAATGGCGCTGAGAGCGAATCCGTCCTACGCGACCTTTACACATGGTAGCAACTGACGAGGTTCGCCAAAGAACCGATTAAGGACATAAAGTTGTGTTCATTCGTTGCTTAAGGAAAGAATGTAAGAATTTACTAGCATCCGTGAGATTTACAAAACAGCAACCATGCTGCAGATTATCTGTTGCATGCCAAATTAAACCCTATTACAAAACAACGGAGGTTTATCCTAGCTCCACTGAGACACACTACTCAACTACAGAACTAACTAAGGAACTAAAAATTATTGCAAGAATTCATGATTTCATTGCAGTGGAATTGTAGACTACGGCTTTTTGAGACTCGGATCTAAAGACGCCTACATCCGTGATGCCGGAAACACTTTCTCACAAGTCTTGCACACCGCAGACTTTAGACATTAATTAAATCACGGTCTGAGAAATTTAACGATCCTAGCACTTTCAAAGCGATAAGAATTAGCCGCTAAGTATTCATCTTGCAACAAAAGTGAGCCAACGAAACCGCAATGTATACTAATAGAGCTAGCACCGAACAACGGCATAAAGAAATAAAATAATTTTAACGGCTCTGGACAGCATGAAATCCTCTTATCAATTTAAGAGATAAACCGCCGAGATCAAAAAGTCCATATCATCAAAGAGAACAAATTCATAACTGTGATCTAAAGGCGCAATTCTTTCTGAAGTCTTTCTGGGAAAGCTTTAAATTTCAGGCTTTTAAAAATACATTTTTGCGACGAGTGGGAGTCGTACGTGTGTTTACCTATCTATTTTTGTACTGCTCGTGTCTCATATTGCAAGTAGCCAAATATAAGCGCTTTTTACAATATATTTTCAGGACGATATCGCGGAGCATTTTGGAGCATTTTAGAACTGTACGTTCAAAGGAATAACGATACAATGCGACGAATATCAATGAAAATGCTTATTACTCCTTCTTATTAATGCACACCAACGATTTATTTCAACAAGGTCATTGACCCGTGGTACGAGGTCAAAATACCTCACATTGTTAACCTAAATAATTTCCATTAAAAGCCGGCCAACTGTTCCAGAAAAGAAAACAAATGAAAAATTAACAAGTTCGACAGTACAAAACTGGTATCTAACCTCCACTTCGTCTAACGGAACAGTAAGAAACCGGCACCTCATTCCACTGTATTTCTTAGAAAATTCCTCGCCATCTTTGAGAGCGTGACAGAAATGCAATTGCGTGGTATTGTGGGACGGCAGTCGTCCCTCCTCTGTGCAGACTGCAGAATAATCGCATCCTCCTCACCCCACAAAGCTCGTGGGATGGGGGAGGAGAATAAGCTTGGTGAGGGCCAATCCCCGCGGCGAGCTTCACGCGCCCATCTCTCCCCACGCTCGGCCGACTAAGCCTTCGCAGCTTTTCGGCTGATTCGTGCAAAAATACCGACTGTTTGGCTGTCTAGTGTTTCTGCGACCCGCCCTTCCTACCCCCAGGAATGACACGGTGGAATGCCTCTTACACGTGAATGCACCGCTGTCGACACTTATCGACAACAATCATTTTCAATTATAGGTAATTTTCTGCACGAGTTAGTAATTTAGCGCTCAAACTGAACACGATTTTACGAAGAGAGTAAGCGCCTATTTGCATGCAAGGAGGATAATTCTAGCACTAGGTTCTTCCCAGAAAGTGAATTATCTGAATGCGACATTTTTTTTCTGTTTTCAGTTCACAAGCGAAGGATTATAGCACTAATCAAGTGCTAACGCTAATATGATCCTAACGCTAGAATCAGCATAACTTTACAACCCTGAGAGTAGAAAACATGTCGCTCTTGGATGATCTACCTGCTAGGACGATCATATTGCTGGAATCATCCTAGCGCTACAACCATTCGCATGTAAACTGAAAGCAGAAAAAATTCAGTACAATACACAAAATACTCACGTTTTTGTTCCGGCGGACTACCATGGATTAAACTTACCAATGGAAGCCATTATTTGTACAATTTGTTCCATGGTATCAAACGCTGATGCTCCTTCACTTGTGACATTGTCAAGGCCAGCAAGGGATTTTTTCTTGGAAGCTGCGCATATCTGCGACAAATATTGTTGCAAATAATTATTATAAAGCAATAACTCCCTGCCCCATAGTATGTGAAATATTCTACTATTAAAAGTAAAACCAGCAATGTTCACAACTTGTTGTAAAAATTAGCCCAACACAAACATTGGCGATTAACTTAAGTAGAGCAAAACGACTCTTTTCTTATAATATCTGTTCGTTCACTTGCCATGCGAAACCTAGCAAAAATCTTCGCAAAACATATCTTGTTTTGATAAAACTAGGATCTTTCTGGTAACGTAACACATTGTATTTCTTAATCTTAAGTTTCTTTTGTTTTACATGATTCGTGCTCCGTTACAGTACAGAAGAAACCTACCACCTGTTGCGCAGTTCAAAGTTAATATTTTTGTAGATACCGCTGCTTTCGATCGACATTGTCTGATCAAAGATTCAAGCTTACGCCACAAAATTTCAAGGTTTTTTTTCAAATCAGCAATGCGTCGACCATATGAAAAGTTAATTCGCGTTCATGGCATTTTCTTTCATGCTATTGCACTGACCATCGCGCAACTTAAACCGTCCTCTTCCTGTCTTGGCGCGTATGCTTTTATCCGAAAATACTGTTCACGTGATTTGTATTCACCTTTAACATAGCAAAAAGTGTTGATCTTCCAAGGGGATGAAAGTCGACTTCACGAGAGTACATCTGATAGAGCTTAACCAATCGGGAATTTATAACTGTTCGTACTAAATTAGGTTTCTCCACAGATTCACCAGTTGACATCTTCAGCTTCCTTGTACCATATGCTACGTCTTGTAGGTAATGTGGACTACGGATGAAATCCAAGAAATGATCAACTTTCTCTCCGTCTAGACGGTAACGTATTACGGGTTCTCTCTCTTCAGAAATTCCTGCACCCACTACCATAACATGCTTTCTTGCTTGATCAATGCGCCATGTCGTTAGGCCTGGCACCATCGCTTTCAACTGTGTTTTAGTGTAGTGCTGTACAAAGACTGACAACATTGTCATTTTGGTGTACCATGATGTGGCTCCTTCGTACAATGAAATCAGGGTCGCCATCACTTTGTTTTCAGGATCAGGTTCTTCGGTTGTTGGAGATGATGTGATCATAGAAAGTAGTTCAGCAGATTGTCCGGGTGCGATGCACTCGAGAGTTGTTTCCACCGCTTCCTTTGACTTGCGTTTGATGTAAGAACGTGTGCTTTTCGCAACATTTAAAATTGGCTGGTTTAACTGAAAGCGCACTGGACTGATTCTTCCATCACTCAAACTGGCAATATGCTTGTTTAGAACCTGAAGTCCGCGATTTGCTTGAAGTGTCGGAAAGTATTCTTTTTCATCGAGACACAATGACAGCATTATTGAAGGTATTGGACTCATGATATCTTCATGATGACTCTCGATTTCGGTGTATTCCCCTGGTTGAACCTTTTAACAAGAAAATAGTCAATTTTAGTTGGCTCGTTGAGATGCAGAGATAAGTGCAACACTTACAATGCATGTGAATTTGCCAATGCACTGCCAGGATAATTTAAAGATATATATACTAACTACTTACCGAAGGCATTTAACCGAGGGAACGAACGCTGAACTCAGTTTTGTATCATACACTATATATGTCGTATATTATTTTTATCTTATGTTTACAAGTGCGCTGTCTACATGTCATGTACATATATTAGCCAATCATTTATAACCATGTATTTTTCAAATTTTAGGAGCCGTTACAATATTTTCTTTCAGTATAGCCCTGGCCCTGAGGAAGGCTAATAATAATATCATAATACTTTTATTTACTCATTATTATTTTTTTTACAACTATATTTTAAAAATACCTACACACATTTTATTAACTAAATACTGATAATTTAAATAGTTCTATTAGTCGAAATATTGGCCACTTAATAAATCTGCCCTTTGCCGTAATGCCAGCCTTGCATTCAGTTTTGTGTTTTTTATTAATCTCCTGTACATGTACAGGGAATAATATTGCTAGTAGATAACGCGCGGTTGGGATCGCTTTAAACAGGGTGCATAAATAATTATGAAGGCGTAAATAAGAGTTTAAATTATATCAGTTGCATACCTGCACACGTTATGGTCTCATCGGGGTTGTTAAAAGTTCCTCGTCACAGTCAATTTCTGGTTCAATTTCTGGTTTATCTGGTTCCTAATTCATGGGGTGAAGTAATAAATCAGATGAGGCTATGGCGCATTATGTCCACTGTATGCAATACTTAGAAAATACCTTTGTGCTGTCTGCGCCAAAGCGTTGGGCGGGGTCGCGCAAATAACCCCCGGGGAGTGGGGGTACTCCCTATAATGGACTATACGGGGAGGTTCCGCCCCTAAGGAGCAACTTTTCCAGACTGGAGGTATATAAAAGGGTAGGGATTTCACGAGCTGATGTAAAGAAAAGGGTAGGGAAAACCGTCATTCAGATGTTCAAAATGGTCTTTTAAAATAAAAATTTACAAATTTAAAACTACATTAAAATGACAAGAAGACTTTCTGATTTTGCCGTTGATTCATGAGATGGGGCCAGGTTACAGCAGAACCGCGCAACAACAGTGTATGTGAATTAATAACCCGCTGTGTTCTTGTAAAAGAACCCAAGATACATTGTTCATCTTTGAAAATATCGCATTACACTCTATCCTCGCCATTTATCATGTTGTCATCGCCGTTCTTCAGTGTAACGTGAATGCCCTTCTGCATCAATGTGCGCTTGTAGGTATACTGTAGGTAGGTGAGAGGGGTACCATTTTCTATGGAAGGTATACGAAGGGACTACCTTTTCTGTAAAAAATTAAAAAAAAAAATGGTATATGAAAGGGTAAGGGGTTGGACCTGTGGGCGGAGCCTCGCCGTATAAAACTTTTTTTGAGTACTCCCTCCCCCCCAGGAAATATTGGCCCACATTCGATACATTAAAATTCAGCTTGAAACAATAGACATCACTACGAGGCTTTCGGGTATAAACCATACAAATCCTTATATTATATATACCCGAAGGCCTCGTTGTGATTTCTATTATTTCAAGCTGAATTTTAATATATCGAATGTGGGCCATTGTTCATGAGTATATAAATGCGGAATGCTAACTGAAATGGTTAGCATCCAATGGCAGTCATTTCTTTTAAACCAAAATTATAACATAGCTAGCAGAGCCGCGCAATCAAATTCAGTATACGTAAGCGTGCTCAAAATCCCGATAGTGCACACTGATAGCGTGAGTTGCCCTCGGCTATCGCCTCGGGCAACTCTTACGCTTCTTTCGTGCTCTCCAAACTTCCCACGTGCTCCATAACTCGATAGTGCACGCTAAAGCATGAACCAATTGTTAAATATAAAATTCTTCTCGTTGCTTTCTGTAACGAATAGCTAACTTGGTAATAGCCTGCGAAGCTGGCGATACTGTTTGCCCGAGCCTGGGCCTCCTTCTTAAGCCTCTCCCGGCCCTGCCGCTCGTTTTAATACGCGGCTACACCGACTGCAAAAGTATAATCACGTCTTCGTGCAAACAAACCGCAAGCAAGGCGTGCTAACCGGGCCATAGTATTAAATTGTAAATGGTTCGCAAGGTATATATGACATAATAAAATCACCTGTATTTTTGAGCTCGCAAACGTCGTTGAATGAACTCCAAGACATTTCATACAAATACCTAAAATGGTCAATAAAATGGATTTAGGTGACTTTTAAAAGGACACAAATTTTCGCAATGAAAATAAAAATAAAATATAAAATTGTAAATAGTTATAAACGTTTTCAGCTAACCTTGATCTCACACAAGATATTCCACTTCTGAAATATTTGCTGCGACATAAGTTTTGTGACCCCTCTAGTTGGTTTTTGCTTACTGTCATGTAAGGGGTGTTGACATGTCTTACTTGGCCGCCAGCCTAAACCTAATTCATCCCTATGTTGTGGACAAATAGTTAAAGAGTCTGCGTCTTCTTGGAACAACCCACTCCTGTACAAAGTTTCCATTCAAGTTCGGCTCCCTCAGTCGTAGTTTTGTAGCAACCCTTTAGATGACTTGCAACATCTTTTTTGCAGGTTTTTAACGGCACAAGTGTTGTCTGTCCTTTATATCGGCTAGATATGCCGCATTCTTTTTTCGAATAAGCTCTAAATGAGCACTGATCTCTGAAATCTGATACATGTACGTTGTGAAAATGTTACACCTGCAATTGGGTCACAGGTCAAACTGTCACGCAATTATTTCTTCCAGGTGTCAGTCATCGTAAAAACACTCGCTCGTTTCCAGTAAAACAGAGAAGAACAAGTACTGTTTGATTTTCTTGAGTAGAAAAAAAGTTAGTTTCCTTTCTGGTGAAGAAAATGAGTTTTATACTAGGCTGTAAACTGCAGTGAAAACGCTAATTGCTTGATGTATTGTCTACTCGTTGGATCACATCTGTTCATCGATCACCGTGGGGGCATGTGCTAAAACCAGGAACACCTGGAACAGCCCGGAACACCGTGGAACACCGGAACAGCCCAGAACAGCCCGCAACACCCCGGAACAGTCCGGAACGGTCCGGAACAGCCCGGAACAGCCCGGAACACCGCGGAACACCGCGGAACCGTTAATAAAAATAAAATATATGTATGCACTGGATTTTTGAAAACCAGGTCCCTCTGAGTAAGAACGTGGGAGTGTGTTTCTCGTTATTTTTTGTCGTTCAAAAACTATGCCTAAAAGTTTACAATATAAAAACAAAACCCTATTGTTGGTCTTTTTTCTCGCTCTCGCTTCCTTTCGCTTTCCTCTCTGTTGTCTGTGATTTTCGGACTATTCGGGGTCATAGAAAGCCTTGTTCGAGTTTGTTGTAGTGAAATTGCTGTAATTTTCGTTTCATTAGCCACGTTTTCAAAAATTCAGCTATTACATAATGTATAGTGGTATTTTGTAAGTACATGTGATAATATGATATAGTGGTTAGCACATTACTCGTGCCGGATACGGCAACGAGGTAAGGTTTGCCTCCGTTTTTCTTTTTATTATTGTGTTTATGTTTTCGTGTCTCCTTTTGTGTATAGCATTAGATTTGGGTACGAGAATACGCACGCATACACTGCGGGAGACTTTTGAGAAGAAATAAGAGAAGAAAGTGCTAAAATGTTAGATAATGCCATCCAAAGAAACACACGCTTAGCTTCAAGCGGAGAGGATCGAAATTTCTATTGTAGAGCCAATAGAAAACGAGGAAATTCGATCCACACCAAGGGTATAAATACATGTTTGAAAATTATGCCGAGTAGAATGGTTTAACCGCAACAAAAATATGATGAGGTTCGAGAGGAGAACCAAAACCATGGTCAGGTCTTTCCCCGTAATAGACCTTCAACTTCAACTTTATTGAATCAGTAAAGCCAATAGGCATCACACTAACTGTAAAACTATACATACAATATATAATAAAATACGAATGAGATATGTACAATTATGGATAAAAAATAAATAACTATAAATTAATGTGAACAATTATACAATAATAAATAAATAATAAAATAGAGATAAACGAATAAATAAGTAAAACTATTCAATTAATTCAATTAAGATAATATCTTGGTAAGTTAGTCTAAACAGCGAGCTCCACGCAGCTATTAAGCGTAGTTAATGAAAGCTAAATTACAGCCTTGACTGAGACAAACTGAAAATTGAAATCCGGCAAAGACAAAACTAAAATAGCTGGTCCCAGCGTGACATTAATAGCAGGAAAGACATTCACGGCCAACAGATCATTTCAGACACATTTCAATAAAGACGGGCTAAGCCCGAAACGTCTGAAAAATTTCAAATTTTCGGCACTTTTCAACATTAACATTTTCCATCAGGGACCTGGTTTTCAAAAATCCAGTGCATACATATATTTGATTTTTTTAAAGTTCCGCGGTGTTCCGGGCTGTTCCGGGGTGTTCCGGGCTGTTCCGGACTGTTCCGGGCTGTTCCGGACTGTTCCGGGCTGTTCCGTGCTGTTCCGTTGTTCCGGGCTGTTCCGGTGTTCCGGATGTTCCTGGTTTTAGCACATGCCCACCGTGGGCGATTATCATCAGTTGTGTGGGAAATGCAAAATGAAGCTTCTACACTAAACGAGGTATGATATAACTAAACTGCGAGAAAATGCATTTATAACAGTAAGAGGTTCATGTCTTTGCTTTGTGGTGGATCGATACGACCAGAAGTCGGTAAGTTCTTTATTTGTTTTCCTTCAAATTGAATTAAATTTACGTTCAAGCGCAAAGTTAACAACTCGGATAGTGACAATTAAAACGAGCGGATCCGTGCGGATAGTTCGTAGTTAACTTTGAGTTAGTGGTATTATTTTGTCCATGGGGGCCTGTGGCCCTGTGTTGAGTTGAGCATCTTAATTTGAAAAAAGGTTTGCGCATGGGAGGGTGTTTAGTTTTGAAATATATTATGTTTAGTTTTGAAAACAGCCGATGAAATCCATTTTAGAAACCATTATTCCATGTAACAAACAGAAACAATCGCAAAATCATCTTCAATGCTTCAACTGATTGCTAGACTGCGTGTCGCCTGTAATGAGCATTTGGCGACACGCAGTCTGGCGATCAAACATTTTTCTCTGAAAATCATAAAAATATACATCAAAACGTAAAGAAATCACAAGGTGAACAAATTAAACCTTTGCCTTTAATTGCAGCAAGGTCGACAATTTTCCTTCAGTTCTTTTGTCGCACTAATTCGAGCAAACAACTCCCTTCGCTTTGTTGCCGTTTTAATTTCTACAAAAGCAGTACTCGAAGAAATAGCGATGCAATAATCATGTTTGTTTTTCATCAACGCTGAGAAATTCATTTCTACTGAACAAAATCTACATACACACTTTCATTTCGCTTCGAACATATTATTTAAACTCTCAGTATAGCACTGAACAGTGGATCAAAATTTACACAACCAGCACTTTCACTTGGTTTCGTGCACTAGCTCTTATTTGAATAAAGTCCCCCTCACTCACAAAGAAATGTTTACACTAGAAACGTACATAACACCGCAACTATTATCGCACAAAAGTTAGTTGTTTCCTCGGCTTAACTGCTGAATACCCTGCCATATGTACATCGACTATATTTTAGGTACGCGGAAAAAGCGTGTAGCAGTGAATCCCGAAGACTGCTATAAATTCTATATTTCTCGTTCTAAAAACGTGTTCTATATTTCTCGTTCTTATTACATACGCCCGGAAAAAATAACAGAAATTCAGTAAATAACGTGGACAAATAAATTACACACCGAGTTTTTATCCGCGTACCTCGAAGACAGCTTCCACATGTCTTAGACAACTTCCCGGACACGTACATGTTTTCTGCGTAAACCGAGGTATCCTACAGATATTTTCTTCCGTGGTCTTTGCAACTTTGCATTTTCAATGACCGCAACCACTTGTCAATTCTCTATCGCAAGAAACAGCGCTTAACTTTGAGAAAACGTCTCAAAACCCGCCTCGAACGTTCACCACTTTCACGCTCAAAAAAAGTTTACGCATACACCGGAGGTTTACGCATACGGCGGAAGTTGATGATGATATCCATTCAAGTAAGCTAAAATATTATATTTTGTGTCCAACAGACAACAATACAAAGAGAAGTTGGGCTCAGTATATACTATTTCGCTTACATGAACGGCCGACCGCTCATACGAGTGCCCTCTAAACTTCGTAGTTGCTATTAGCAACTACGAACTAATAAATTGCTGTTGCAAAATATGTTTTAAAACATTGTCCCGTTTCTTCAGTAAAGGAACATTTTATTTAGTTACATTAATTTCAATTAATCACGATTTTCATGGTTGACCTCATTTGCATTATCGCCGAAGAAATTATGGAATAAATACCATTTTTGCCTGTCGATACTGTTACGCTGCTTAAACTTTACACAATTTTTATTTGACAAACGGAAAGGCCACGTCTTCAGTTATCTCTAAATAGTTTTAAAATGTATCGGGAAGACGCTGCATCTCTACAAACAGCCGCCATAGAGACCATACCTTACCTGTACAAGTTTCTCTAGGCAAATTTAAACTTCTTGTCAAGACAAACAATACAAATGAGAATAGTTTAGTTTACATTTTTCTTTTGTTAAGGGTATGAACTTTTGATGGTAGTAATATCTTGTTATTTCGTGGATTATTTTGCTTGTACCAGATGATAAAACATGTGACATTTTTTTTACTTTAAATCTGAGCCCAGTTTACTGTCTGACAGTTTGATTGACATTTCTCAAAAACAATGGACATTTGGGTCAAACTGTTGTATACAGTATATAAGCTAGTGAAGATGCATATGTGTGCCAAATTTCAGGAAATTCGGAGAGATGCACTGTAGACCCGTCTGCATGGTTCTCAGATGGACTCTCTCTTAAGGTTTTGGCGGGAGATATTTATCATTTTACGTCGGTCAGACTTCTGCAATGTTATCTTTTTTCTTTTCTCGTCTAAGTTTCAGTCTTTCAATTAGGTTATATTTAGATAATGTAACAAAGTATCTGGAAATGTTATCTGGATTTGTCAGTTTCCCTTTGCCTCCGAGGTCCAGTGCCACTGCATTTATAGAGGGTATACGTTTCCCTTTTTTTGGCCACGTCTAAAGGGTGGTTTTTAGTGGTTTTCGTATCTTGCGTGACACAATTTTCTGCAAGTGAAATGTAATTTACAAAGGTCCAAAGAATGGAAAGAATAATTATGTTAGCAGGATACATCCATCAGATGATTGACTGGCTCATCCTCAATAAACTCATTTCACATTGAATGTCTCGCGTTTGTGGAGTCAGAATCAATGGCTTACGTCACCAACCATAACACGATCACCTTGGTGATGGTCTTTCCAAACACGATAAATTCCGTTTTATTAACTGAGCCGCGCGGCCAGTGCATAATTACTACCCACTGGTTCTTTTTTTTTCGTACTCCAAATCCATTTACGTTCTGCCAAACTAACCTTATTGTGAACATGCAGTAAGAAAGAAGTTAGAGAGTATGTCATATATTTTTCACATATGTTGCTCTTTACAATATATGATGAGGATGTAAAGTGGCACTGTGATTCACGCTTTTCCCTGATTTACAGGATGTGACATTCTGACATTGATTTACCTTGATTTGTTATTTCAGTCAAGAAATCAGAGGACCTCCTGACTTTTTTAAGGTAAAGCAAAAAAGAATAATTATGATGAGTTAGAAAAGAAAAACAACGAAAAAAAGCATAAGATTTACTACATCTTTTTCCCCGAGATGCTAAATAGTTGGCCTTAATTCCACCAAATGAATTAAAGCTTTAAATTATTAACTCAGGATGATAACTAAATAAACAAAGGGGGGCGTTAATATTAATCAACAGAGCATCATTTAATAGACGGTAAGCATTATAACATATTATTAATAGCAAACGTTTTTTCTTGAACCATAAAACTCGAATGTCTATCACCTTGATTCGTTTATTGTCATTTTTAATACAGTCGAACCTCCTGTGTCCGACCACCTCTCCTAAGCGACCATCGCTCGAAAGCGACCATCTCTCCTAAGCGACCACCTCTCTTAAGCGACCACCTCTCTTAAGCGACCACCTCTCGCAAGCGACCACCTCTCTTAAGCGACCACCTCTCTTAAGCGACCATCTCTCGCAAGCGACCATCTCTCGCAAGCGACCATCGCTCGAAAGCGACCATCTTTCCTAAGCGACCACCTCTCTTAAGCAGCGACCACCTCTCTTAAGCGACCACCTCTCCTAAGCGACCATCTCTCCTAAGCGACCACCTCTCTTAAGCGACCACCTCTCTTAAGCGACCACCTCTCCTAAGTGACCACCTCTCTTAAGCGACCACCTCTCCTAAGCGACCACCTCTCCTAAGTGACCACCTCTCCTAAGCGACCATCTCTCCTAAGCGACCACCTCTCTTAAGCGACCACCTCTCTTAAGCGACCACCTCTCTTAAGCGACCACCTCTCCTAAGCGACCACCTCTCCTAAGCGACCACCTCTCTTAAGCGACCACCTCTCCTACGCGACCACCACTCGTAAGCGACAAACTTTCGTAAGCGACCACCTCTTCTAAGCGACCACCTCTCCTAAGCGACCTCCTCTTCTAAGCGACCACCTCTCCTAAGCGACCTCCTCTCCTAAGCGACCACCTCTCCTAAGCGACCACCTCTCCTAAGCGTCCACCTCTCCTAAGCGACCTCCTCTCCTAAGCGACCACCTCTCCTAAGCGACCACCTCTCCTAAGCGACCACCTCTCCTAAGCGTCCCCCTCTCCTAAGCGACCACCTCTCCTAAGCGACCACCTCTCCTAAGCGACCACCTCTCCTAAGCGACCACCTCTCCTAAGCGTCCTCCTCTCCTAAGCGACCACCTCTTCTAAGCGACCGCTTCTCCTAAGCGACCACCTCTCCTAAGCGACCACCTCTTCTAAGCGACCGCTTCTCCTAAGCGACCACCTCTCCTAAGCGACCATTTTTCCAAAATACCAAATTCCAATTCTTCCAGTCAAAACACTGCAGTCGAAACCTCTCGTAAGCGACCGCGACTAATTTTTCTGTCGTTTTTAATCTCTGGTAAGCGACCACTCGCCCATATTTCGACATCACTGCAGACGCAAAATGGATTATGCGTTACTGTACAAGTCCCCCCCCCCCCCCCCCCCCCCCCCCCGCAAGAAATTAGTCTGTCCACAGATGTTTATTTTTTGCAAAGAGTTATTTTTCTTCGAGCGCGCGAGAGCGAGCGCGAGAGCGAGAGCGAGAGCGAGAGCGAGAGCGAGAGCGAGAGCGAGAGCGAGAGCGAGAGCGAGAGCGAGAGCGAGAGCGAGAGCGAGAGCGAGAGCGAGAGCGAGAGCGAGAGCGAGAGCGAGAGCGAGAGCGAGCGCGAGAGCGAGCGCGAGAGCGAGCGCGAGAGCGAGAGCGAGCGCGAGAGCGAGCGCGAGAGCGAGAGCGAGCGCGAGAGCGAGAGCGAGCGCGAGAGCGAGAGCGAGAGCGAGAGCGAGCGCGAGAGCGAGAGCGAGAGCGAGCGCGAGAGCGAGAGCGAGCGCGAGAGCGAGAGCGAGCGCGAGAGCGAGAGCGAGCGCGAGAGCGAGAGCGAGCGCGAGAGCGAGAGCGAGCGCGAGAGCGAGAGCGAGCGCGAGAGCGAGAGCGAGCGCGAGAGCGAGAGCGAGCGCGAGAGCGAGAGCGAGCGCGAGAGCGAGAGCGAGCGCGAGAGCGAGAGCGAGCGCGAGAGCGAGCGCGGAGCGCGACAGTGGCCGCGAAGCGGGCGCAAAAAAGAATATATTTGTTTTTCCCCAGGGCCACTCCTTTGCGTTCGCGCGCTTTCAAATCCCCCGCGGTTTCTATTTTGCTTGCGATTTCGACGAACTCTAGACCACATAGAGGGTCTGTGGACAGACTAGCGGGAAATAAGCCCAGTGACTTGCTCGCTCTGCTCGGCATGAATTAGTATTTTATTTGAAGGGGTGAAGTGTTTCGTTTCTATAATATTTTGTTTTTTAACTGATTTACTGCGTGTTTTAATGCATGAATTTACATATTATCAACCGACACCACTAAAATCTGACGTGTAACGATCGCTCCAGGAAAGGTGTTGAGAAGCATGCACACGCGGTGACAGTGCGGTGGTTCGCACCGCTGCCGCAAAGCTACAAAATGTAGTTATATACTAGGCTACTGTAATTATAACATAAATAATTTTAAGAAAAATAAATATTACGTGGTGCATTACGTGAAAACAACAACGAAAATATTCTGAAAGCGGAGCAATACCCAGAAGATTTTCCGGACTAACTGGCACGCTTATATTTATACCAATACATGCAACAAATACACAAGCACTAAGACTTTTAGTACATACTGTTCATTTCGCTTCTTGAGTCATCTGGCATACTTGGAAGCTCCAGCTTCCACTGGTCGTCCGTTGTGATGGCGAAGTTATCACTTTTCCCGCCCGGTTTCGGTGCCATCCGATAAAGCTTTTAATATATCGAAATCTCCAAGGCCGTATTTAATTGTTAGTTCCTTCAGGCCAAGGAATTGAATAAGGTGCTTTTTGAGAGCATGTACCGTATTTAAGTCATTAGCGACCTTCAGATTTGACTACGAGTACGAAATCGAGTACGAGTACGACTTTGGAATTTCGAGATAATTGTATCCACCGAACTGTAACTCCTTCCTGTTGCTGACTAACACGTAAATAAACGTTAGGGATAAGATTGGTGTGATAATTAAGTATATGAGGCACACGAATTTGGTTTGAAAACTCGTACTCGTACTCAATCTCGTACTCGTAGTCCAATCTGAAGGTCGCTATTTATCGGAATACGGCTTCTATGTCTTTCGAATGCCGTATCCGAATTTACGCGGTAAAAGCTTACAATCGCTTTAATAACGCCAGCATTAGCAGCCAGCATGTAAGCTGGCGCGTGCTCGGGACTGGTTAGCGTGAGTTTGTAAATTCGAGATCATAGATGACGGCATAGGTGGACTCTAGGTGAAATGACCCTGATGTACATGGGTGATACAGTAAATTATTAACGAAATATGACACTCGAGCGTCCTGCTGCTTACCCTGGGTGCCAGAGGCTTGTCTCGCGCTTTCATCTCTCTCATATTACACGCCTCTTATGTCTCTTATATTTTCGCCGACGGGGTTTGAAGGATATTTTAATAGGACAATAAGATCTTTTGTCAGTTGTCAGTAAAACCCTCTACAAATGTCGGTTGTCACTTAAATTTTAGGCTACTTGTCAGTTGTCAGTTAGAATTTTGGCTATTTGTCAGTTGTCAGTTAACCCCATCCAGACCCTCGATTAAGATCTTCTGTATGTTAAGTAAAATTTGTAAATTGTGGTCTGATTTGGGCCTAGACAATATGGAACTAGCACTGGAAATAGTAATAATAAAATCCTTACAAGAAATTTGGCATAATGTGCGGCGGTATGTCTGTGAAAGTAACCATTTTTAATCAGCTACGCATACATGTGCTCTTGGTTTCGTTTCAGAGCATGTCAGCAACTCTTGGACATTCAGGAGGAAAGAGGGGGTGCAGCGTCACTAGTTGCAATCGCTTCAGTCTCCTTCGTTATTACGGAGGGTGACTATGTTAGCTTCCCTTTTTTCTTGTGGAACAGTTCCCTGATTCCAGTACAAACATAGGAGCTAATAGCAATCAGCCTGCCGGACAAGAAAACAATCACGTGATCTTCTTTTGCCTTGAGGATCGGCCATGATTTTCAGGGCTTTTCCTGTAGCTTAGGCGTCCATGGCTTTGCTGAAAATGATTAGAAAAAATTTTGTTTTATACAGGCTTTCGATTTCGTAAAATTAAAAAGATCGATACATAATTGCGAATTAACCGTTTTGAAGAATGCATTTTATAGAATAAGTTCCCAAACTAGTCTCCGGACATATACGGAATAAAAATAGACAAAATGTTAGTGCATATTATCATGTCCAAAGGATTTTGTTGCTGGTCAACATCCGTTTCAGTTTTACAAAGGACATTCGCGTGCTGTGATAAACATAACCGAGGTCAAACTAAGAGGCGAATCATTAGTCTTCTGAGGGGGTGGGGGTGGGTAATCTTTTCTGTGCTAGAAATTTATTTTAGCTGTGTCGCTGCAGGATTTTTTTTTTTTGCCTGAAAAGCCAAAGCCTCAAGTCAGCTTTCGCAGTTGAAGAATGCCTTTTACCAGATATTTTAATATCACCCAACCACTTTGTCCCCCACCCCCCCACCCCCCCCCCCCCCCCCCCCCCCCCTCTCCCCCCTCGCCCTCAGAAGTAAAATGGGCAGTCCCTAACATCTTATAACACAAGAAGTGAAATAGGACTGAATAGATTGGGCACGTCAGGAATATTACAACCGGAAATTCACTGACAGGGGAACGACAGCACGTGCTATAGTGCACTCCTAATGATTACTAAACGGCGCGGTACTGCATTTCGAGTGTCAGTATCTGAGACCTATTGAATGCGCACTGTTCTTGTTCTGTTCTTGGTAGCCGAGGAAACTTAAAATGCGCAGTTTTGCGGTCTACGTTTTTAGCAGTTTATTCTTTGCTTTGGGCTGCTCTGCTCTTTCGTTAGTCAAACAACAGGACTTTATAAAAAGAATGGAAAAGGACGGAGAGGTAAGAGAAATAACAACTATCATTTTGGGTTAATAACCATTTTGTATTTATTTAGGTTTTGAGACCATCAATCAGCTGCATGATACAATCGACTATGTTTCATTTTAAACGTAATTCTGAGTTAATCCTTAACAAAATGCTTGATAGCTTTAAGTCCAAGTATGCATGGCAGCTCTCTGCCGTGACAGGAAGAAGGGTTGCTTATTGTCCTTCCACTTAACCCTTTAAGCCCTAACATCAAAATTTAAATTCTCATTTCTCGTCCCTATACATTTCCTTTAGAAGAATTCGGGAGAAATTGTTTAGATATCAAGAGAATTCATCTTGTGTGATCATGTCCTTAATCACGGGCTCATGACCTTTTTTATTGATAAGGCATTGATATTACAAGGAGAAATTTGATGCTGATCACTCTTAGGGCTTAAGGTTACAGTGTACCTTCAGATCGAAAATTTATTGAAATTTTTTTTGGACGTCAAAATAAAGTTTACAGAATGAACTTTCATTATCGAAAAATAGTGAAAATTGACGGAGAAATGACGGTATAACTTTTGTGGGCGGAGTTTGTTTATGAAGCGATATGTTTTTCTAAGCGCTGTTTTCTCAAAGTTAATTTTTCGCTTGTAGGGGACACTTTAAAGAGCTATAACTCAAAGGGAATTTGTTCGATTTTCCTCAAATTTGGACACAAGCTAGGCTAACATATAAACAACCAAAAGTTGTCGGCGAATTTCTTATTTCCAAAAACCTTTTCGTCAAGAGCCATTTCCGTGCGATCACTTCAATTTGTTTTATCCCTTTTTCGAAAATATTCTGTAACTTTTCACTGCAATTGAATATGGGAAATCGCCGACAAGTTTTTTTAGCGCTTCGTGTCCGGAAATCCGAGAACAAATCAAATTAGCAAAATACAATAATCGCTTTGAGTTATAGCGTTTTAAAGCTGATTCGGACGTTCGAATTTAGACGTCGTAAAAAATTCGACAATTTATTTTATTACCAAATGGTTTCTATATTTAGATAGCCAGCTCCATAAGCTTTAATTTGATGTCTGGGTTTAGGTATATTAAGTGTAATCTTAAGACGCTAGAGCTGTTATACTGGAGACACCCCCGAAGGTACACTGTAACCTTAAAGGGTTAAAGAAAGCTACCAATTCCCGCCAACTTCCCACCAAACCCTAAATTTATTTAAATTAAAAGTGAAACTTGAAACAACTCATCTGCCACAGTATTTGACCTTCAACGTACTTTAATTGGTTGAGTTTCTCTTGTTTATTTCAGTACCTGACTTATGAGGATTGTTTGAAAGAAGCGTACGCGGCTGCCGAGAACTGTCGCGCTACAAATGAGACACAGCTCACGGTTAGCATCTACGACATTTGTGATGCGTATCAAGACAAGTTGAAAAGACTGTGTTCAGCTCACTGCGCAAAAGGTTTGTTTATTTCACAACATTTTTATCGAAAATACAGCAAGCCTTATAGCTTGAAATGCATACAGTGAAGAATGCAGCAAAGATTATAACGTTTGTTACAGTCAAACCGCAAAGTTGCGCGCAAGGCAACATCCAGTAAGAGGCCGAAAAGTTATCGCGTTTTCCACAAAAAATAATTATATTGCAAGCATAACAAACTGCTAAAGTTTTCACATGTACAACAAATGCTTTAACCACTTAAAGGTTTCTAATGAAGCGTTGTTTTCTCGTCAATTTTCAGCTTCTTGCGTGGATTGTTTTGATAAAATGGAAGAGATCATCAAAAACTGTGAGCTATTTTCAGAGAAGATTTATCGTGAAATCAATGCTACAGCCAAGGAATGCCGCAATGAAACGAAGATGGCTATCGTCAAACACTGCAGCCACAAGGAATGTGCAGGTTAGATTTTGTTAGCGGTGATTTAAAATACACAACAAATGAAGTGACACAAATAACGAATTTCCAATCAGAAATCAAAACTTGACACATGCAATTAACCGGCGCACAAAGCGCGCGAAAACGCGGGATGGCTTCGGTTGGGTTGCTATTGGCGGATTGCTTGAAAAAACTGCATCCGGTTTGCTTTTTTCATTCAGTGAATGTTACGGCTCATCCTCGGTGTAAGAACCTGTCAAATTCACGAGTGACGTAAACAAAGAAAACAAAAGGCATAAAACAATAGAGTCAACTGGGAATGCAATACTACAAAGGTAAAAAACAAAGGAAAAAGTCACAGGTTCTTATACCGAGGTAAACCCAATGTTACTCTGAGAAGGAGTTACAATGGTGATGCAATAGTGACGCATTATTGCAACCGCTGGACGTTAACGTTCACGGCTCTGTTTTATAACCCATTTTCTCTTGGTGACATTTAAAGTATAAAAAATTACTGTGTGGACGCTATAAATATAATTTCGATCTTGAATTTTCCAGTCTGCAAAGACTCTTACTGTCGTAATGGAGGAAAGTGCACTACTGGTCCCACCGCTGTTTGGTGCGCATGCCCGCCAGGATACACTGGAGCGTTTTGTCAAAGAAGTAAGTATAGTTTGAATAGGTGCAGAGGTGTGACATGTGACTTACCACGTTTGCCGCCTGTTGATTTCATGACCCCGCGCAGAGGTAATTTTTTCGCCCTATATACCAGCGTGCGAAAAGTACATAGGGCAAAGAAAACCTTGCTCGTGGGATCACTGTTCATAGCTACAAAAGACAAAAGTAAGCCGCAAGAAAATAAAACGGGAATCCGAGGAACCGGAGGCACAAAATATAGCTTTTGTAGAAAAAAGGAAAACAGCAATCCGACCTGGAATAATTTTCTTGAAAATTCTCAATCTGAGTGAATTTCACACAATCTGCGCCGCACTGCAATTTTTTCAAAGTGTGTAATCGCATTTAATTTTTCCGTACAGTGTATGATAAAGCTTTCAAAGTCCGTGAGAGAAGTTAAGAGTTGCATGCATCATTGATTCATAAGATCTCTCTATCTCCTTCTTTTGAAGGCAAATGTGCAAAGAAGCCGTGCAAAAATGGTGGTACATGCATTGGAGATAACCGCTGTGTATGCCCACCTCGTTATGGTGGCCCCAGCTGTTCAGCCATAAAAAGACTGGGAACCAAAGAAAACCCGGCACCCTATGCCCAAGCAATTATTGACGCCGGCGATAGTCAGGGCAGCGGCATGTACTGGATCCAGCCCTCTGGTGAAACAGCCCCCGCCCAAACTTACTGCGATATGAACTATGATGGCGGAGGATGGATGCTAGCTAGTTATGGCTACGTCCACAAACTGGGCATAAATGTCCATAACAAGGCCATACCCAACATGAATAATCCGTTTGGATATAACTGGTTTCCCGACCAACGTAGCTCCTCCAATGGTGTCATCAATCTACCACACGGCGCTGTAAATATGGCTAACGATGCTCGTTACATGATCATGGCTGCGGGAAACAACCCAGCCACGGGTGGAATAAGCGTTCGTGGATGGCATCAATATGCATATGTGTACCGTATTTCTCTGCAGAACAACCAGCAAAAAATAACCTTTGCAAATCATAATCGCCACAATGGTGGACAGCCGGGCCGTATGCATGTCACCAGTTTTACAGTCAATGGGTTATACGGGGACACAGGAACATATTCAAGATATGCCTTAAAGGAGGCTCTGGGGGTGACATGGGGCGACTCTTATCCCGCCGGTTATGGGTTTTACGACAAGAACGCTCATAGTGCGACCATTAATAAGGGTCCTTTTTTCCCAAGTGTGCATTCGGGATCAGGACGTAGTCCGTGTTCTGGCTGCACACCCACAAATTTTGAGCCGGACGTCCCGGGTGGGTCCCCTCACTACAATTATCACGGGTGGTATACAGCTAATGGACGGGATCAAATCGGCCAAACTTCCATTTGGTTTAAATAAAGGTAATAGATAAGTGATTTGGCACAACCCGTAATACAAATTATACGAAAGTGAACAAAAGAATAAGTGTCTAGTTGTCCAATAGATCCTTTGTGAAATCACTCTAAGACAAAGTACATCTGCGATCGGTTTAAGCGCATTTGAATATGTAAAGCGCATATGAAGCGCATTTGAATATGTATATAGAATTTGCGCTATACAAATGCATACTATTATTACTATTATTATTATTTAGAGAGTTATTACTGGTGTTAACATCAAATTCTAGTGTTCAGGGGCCGTATTCACGAAAGCATCCTAAGTCCAAAGAGCCTCCTAAGATATAACTTAGGAGATAACTGGTATTCACGAAGACCTATTTTAAGACATGTCTTATTTTTTTCTCCTAAAAGTAGGACCTCTTAAATTTTTAAGACATGTCTTAACCGGTATTCACGAAGACCTCCTAACTTAAGATATATCTTAATTTTTCTCCTAAACTTAGGAGGTCAAAATTGACCTCCTAACTTATTAAAACATGTCTTGACGGGGGCTAAATTCGATTGTTGACGAGTTTTACGTCGCTTTTCAGCGTGATTATTGTGTACTGACAATAGTTTCCGATTAGATAAACATTTTAAAGCATTATATTGCTTTCCTAAGAAAAATTAAATATTTTCTAGTAATGTCAAACAACACGGTTAGTTACATATAGGCCTTCGTGTCATTAACGGGTTCCACATTTCTTTCTCATTGCAGAGTTATATTTCCGTTTTTCGTGAAAATAAGCCCTTGTACAAGAAATATCGAAGTAGACCCTATTAAAATGATGGTGAATTTGTTTGTTGCTTTCGCTACTGACCACGAACGAAGATATTATCAGTTTTGCTACCTTAAATTCGAGATGTATTGTCATTGTAACAACAATTTACACAATACAAAATATTCATTCATGTAATTTTTATAACTTATTATTCATAAGAGCGCGCCATATAAACTATCTCTGATTGGTTTACTTTTACTAATCGATAACTGACCGCGACCATTAAACTTAGGAGACTGCTAAGTTACACTTGCCTTAGGATGGTCATAAGATATCGTTCGTGAATAGCACTTAGGACATATCTTAGGAAGCTCCTAAATTTTCTCTAAAGTTATATCTTAAGATATATCTTAGGTAGGATTTCGTGAATACGGTCCCTGAATCTTTATGGGGATCAAAGAATAAGTTGATGTAAACCCCATTGCGACCGCAGCCAATATAGTAAGGAGCTAAAGCATCGACAACGCCAACGCCAACGCCAAGGAAAACGTCACTTGAAATAAGGATTCGCGCTATATTTGAAACTATTTTGCAGTTGTTCCAATTTGTTTAGTTTGTCTAATGTGTCAGGATCGTCCGGGAGCTGATTAGAATTTGTGGGGACGGCTTTTATAGAGCAAAGAAAATTAACCGTCGTGTGTTCACGCTCTCCACAAAACCTATAATTCGATCATTTCACGTTGTCGTTTTTTCAGGCAACGGCAAAGAAATACACCAAAATGAAACACGTGGGAGCAGAGGCATTGTTTTCGCTCATTAAACCTTTTGTTTTGTGTCGTTGTCGCTGCATGCCGTAGTCGTCGTGGTTCCTTGAGTTCCCTAAGTATTAAATTAAAGTAAAAAGTAAGGGATTCGGAAATAATTATAAACAGTGAGCGCTTTTGTTGGTATTCGGTTACTCGCGGGAAAATCATTTTACTGAGTGGAAAAATGATCCTTTTATAACCTCTGGTATGTTTAACCCACTCAGCCTAAATGCATGAAATTTATGGAGAGCAGGGGTGGGGTGGGGAGGGGGTGGTAAGAGGGGCGTTTGTTACTATGAAAACTATTGTATCTGTGGGAATTCGAAAGTGCTGGTTGTAATCATGGCTTATAGACTTTAATAAATACAGCACATGTGCATTTTTCTCAAGGAAATAATTAATGTATTTAATAACCTGTCCAATCCGGGAAAACGTTTTCTTTTTTTTTTTCGGCCGTACGCATTTGCACGCCAGTTTCTTGCAAAGTTGGTTAACTTGGGCGCTTTTAGTGGCAGCTTTGAAATTCATTCCCCCTCCAAATTTTTGATTTCCACTGAACTGTCGTGTTTTGGGTGCCTGACAGTCCTCGATGTGGCTTTCATGGCTGGGTTGTGGGCCGGAATTTGCCAGCAACAGTGGCGGTACTCTATAGCGCATCTACGGATTGCAGGAATAATTCAATTGTCAATTTGATAATGAGCTTTTTATAAGCCAAAGTAGTGAGAATTTATTATAGGATTAATTACCATCAAGAAGATATTTTAATAAACCCTCAATGAAAACGTTTTTTTTAATAGTTTTTCCGCGTAGTGGGGCATGCGCAGTTTTGATAGAATATTTGAGATCAGTGACCTCGTCAAGAACGTATTGTGATAAACGCTGAAACGATTAGACATGCATTTTATTATTCGACATAGCATTCTAGAGTGCAAATACGCATCTGCATTCAAAACGAGTGCAAATATGGCACGTCATTACGCTTCTGACCGCGCGCTAGGGAAAACAGCTTCAGAAACTTAGTTTTAGGAGAAAAGTACTATCGTATAATAAACAATTTAAAAACTGACTCGTAATGCAGCGCGAAGCCAATGGTCAATTCACTTCATTTTTTAATCGCCGACTAAAATGAGTGCCCCTTTAGGATGCCTCGCTGGTACCTCAACCTCTTTTGCAGGGCAAGGCCTACACAAATAATTCAATTCACAAGAAGCCCGATTTACACTTTGATGGGATTTGTTTGAAGTATCACATAAACTTTGGAATATATAGTCACATGACTAGACAGGACAAAATGGCCGGTTTAACACATGAGGTTTATGTCGCGAAAAAGTGATTCGAAAACTTTCAGATAAAAGCAGTGTTCAAGAAATGTGTTAAACCGGCTGTCACTCTCACTGAATTTCCCGGGGTTGAAACATGAAAGAATCGAATATTACCAAATTTTAATTTACCAAATATCAAAAACTAAAGAAGCTTGTATATGGAAGTTATATATTACCCTTATTACATGAGTTGAAGGTTTCGCTAACAACACCCGGAAATACTTCGGCGATCAAATATAACTTTAAAAAAAACGTATTCTTCAGAAATGCAATTGCACTTAAATTGGTTTAATATTTACACAAAGTTGTTTCGATATGCGTAGTGGTGGATTTTTTCATTAAGTGCTAAGTTGGTTAGCTTGGGGGCTTAGCTTCTAGTTGCTGCTTTGAAACCCCTTCTCCATCATTTCCTTAATTAGCTACACTAGGCAATTTTTCAAAAGATGAAAGAGTAGGAAATTAAACACTGCAAGGATAATGTTTTGTTCTGTTTATAACATCTGTAACTTTGGGCCACTGACCTCGTCAACAAACTTTTTTGATCAGTAAAATGGCTAAAACGTTTGACAAATAGTTTCTCCGCGCACGCAAAATGTGACGTCTGCTATTTACGGAGGTAGCATGCCTCGACCAGCGTGTTTCATGTCATTAAGATCAATGACCCCGCTAACTGAAAAACGCTGAAACGATACTTAAATCCCATGCACTTTGAGATGTCCTTAAATTTCTCCTTGCACGCTCTAGGAACATGCATCGCCGGTTTCGCAATCTTTTTTACGGGGTAGGTTTGCGCTAACATTTTAAAATGCTTAAATTACAATGATTAGTGCCGTTCACAACTTCATGGAATATATTTGATGTCTCAAACAAACTTCGAAAGATATATACAGACATAATAAAAAGGTTTCATTATTAAATAAACTTTATTATGTGACGTAACAATTTTGAAGCTACTGAAGTGCTTTGGTTAAATCGATATCAAAGGAAAAATGTTTACCTCACAGTAGCTCTAAAAATAAGTTTCGAACGTTAAAACACGAAAGAATGTAACAAAATTCAATTTGCCAATTATCGCGCAGAGACAGTTGCTGATGTTGGAGTGCTCCTGTAAGGTCATATTTATGGTCTCCGGTCCTTATCCCAGAGCCATATTACATGTATTGAGTTAAATGTTTACTCTGGGAATAAAGCGATTAAAAGAAATTAGTTGTTTTGTAAATTGCTTAATCATAAGCAAAGTTTGCTTTGTGTGGAATCACTGCTTCATAACATACAAAATCAGTAGAGCGGTTATATATCTCTCTCTCACAATCGTCTTTTTGCTTTCACAAGCAACAAACGCAAACGTAAGAAGAAGATCTTTATGTCAAGTGAAACCGAACTAAGCAAGCAAATGCGCAAACCCAAAAAAGAAGAAGTTTTGATCTTTTTGGATATGCTCGATCGCTCTTATGCTTGCGGCGAGCCCGTTTTCACGGCTCTTGTGCTTGTGTCGCTGGTAAATGTCAGAGCTTATTATTCATGGAACTAAGCACTAATAGCCTGCAAACGAAGTGAGAAATAGTCCCTACTACTATTGCAGAATTGCGGAACATTCAGTAATGTTACTGACAATGTCATGAAGGTCAAAATAACAATTATAGCGTCACCCGCTATCTTCCGAGACGCCGTTTTTTGAAGGGAAAAATAGATCACAAACACCCGGAAGTACATTGACGATGTCAATGTGGAATGCTCAGCAAAGTAATTTTGAAACATGAACTCGGTGTTACAGTGCGACCACACGAACCGAGGCCACCCAGACAAATTTTGAGATTTAGACAATAAAATAGCGCATAATTATACTTGACCAGTTGTTTGGTACCCACGAGCGCAAAATTTAAATTCTGAACTGCGCGCTGTGTCGAGAATCTTCGATGACCAAAGGCTAAAAATGAATTGCCGCGTTTGGATAAATCAATCCGGAAGGTATTTTGTCAACGGCGCCGAAACTCACAAATTCTACGCGAGGACGGTTTTGAATTTATATCACAATGGCACTTCTCAGCGAGAAATCATGACCTTGTGAGCTGAAAACCGTGTGTCTCTCAGGCGTGTTGGAAAGCAAACATGATCATTGCCTTTTTATTAATTCTTCGAGTTCTGATTGTTGAACCAAAAAAAAATATTAGGTGGTTTTCATGTTACGTCATCGCCGCCATACTGGTGGACATAAACAATAGTTCTCTCATTAGCTCCTTTTGTTCGTCCACCAGCATTTGTTCGTTTCACTATTGTTATCTATGTCTCTAGAGATTGATTGCAAACCACCTATAAGAGACGTGTATAAATACGTGACAAAAGCGGGCAAAGTTGGCGGCGAATAAATTAGATGCACCACAGTCGCTCAGGTAGACAGGAGGATAACACCGACGTGCGATCAAAAAAATAGAACTCTCAAAAGAAGAAAGTTATTTTCCTCCTTTCTTCAAACGAATAATTCACTGCAGTTTGCTCCCGATTTCTCAACTCAACGGCAAAAATCGCGTGGACAAAATAGCACTATTTTCTGAGAAATTGAACTGCGAACTATCCGTACGGATCCGCTCGTTTCTTAGTTGTGTATACTTTGTTATCCAGCGACCGTACACTGAAAGCGGGTATTTTACTTTTTATACAAAATGTTCACGTTACTTAATTAATATATAAAATCCCTTTGTCGTCTCTCTATTCCCTACTATACGTGTACAGGCCGGGTTGAAGCTTTGAAATCCTAAACTATAAATTGTGATTTTCTCAAGACACAAGGTGCCAGGGGAGAGTGAAAACAATTACAAATCAAAACTCAGATGTATGAAGAATCGCTCTCAAATTGAAATGGAACCGGAGAGAAAGTTAGAAATTACCGCTTGAATATACATAAAAACGTCTTCGAAAAATGAAAACTATCTTTGTTGACAGCTCTGTTTAGTAATCACCGAAACTGCGACAAATCCGGCTCGCGGCGCCCGGTTTGCATGAAATGAGCGGCCGTCACGTTTACTTTGGATTGTTCAAAATTCCTTTACTACTAGATTTGATTCTGGCCAACCCAGACGTTGTCACAAAATTTTCCAGCTTGACTTATACAAACGTGACAATTCTTTATTGTTATCACTCATTTGGGTAAGGAAGAATTTATGGATATCAAAGGTTCGCAACACATCTCACAGTTCAGAATTTGAACTGGTCAAGTCAGGATAATTTTGCGCTATTTCATTTTCTAGATCTTGACTTGTGATTGGCTAATTTCAATTTGTCTCAAAATTTGTCTGGGTGGCCTCGGTTCGTGTGGTCGCACTGTAAAATGACATATTCACCAGAAGTGTATTTACATGAATTACCTTGTTTGACTAGTCAATTGAGAAATAAAAAATAAACTCAGTGCCAGACAGTTTGAGGATAGTTGACCCTTGAAAACGGTATCAGATACTTTACTGCTATTGGATGCTTCACTGTCATGCCGCCCTACAAAATAAATATTCTCCCTTTGCACCAAGCAGTCATCAATTCTCTGAGGTGGTAATTACTTCGAGATACCGAAACCATCATGGACTTGATGAAGGGCCCTGTATTTTTGTTGGTTTGCTGTTTCTTTTCATTCTTCGAAGTCGTTAAAGGTATTCTTACTTATTTTTATTATTTTATATATTTTGACATACAGGTATGTTATTTAGCTGCAAAACGTTGTATCATATTTGTCTGATACAACAGCTTTTGAAGACTGGGGCATTTCGACTTTGCTTTGTCGAGGCAGACTTTGCTACATTTACAGTAAATGTCAAAACTTTTGCATTGTCTGAAAGTTTGTAAGACCAGCGACCTATAGTAATTTGCTCCAATCATTCTAACAAAGAATAGTTCGACATCATCTTTTTAAAAAACATATCGTTGGTGTTGGAAAGAGGAACCCTAAGCATGCATTTTAATATGTGATTATCCAATGGACCTTCTACTGTTGTTGAAAATAACATTTAAATCCAAAAGACATATTTCAGGCATTAATCGAAACCTAAAAAGAATGGTTCAGTATTAATACAAATGTTCTTCCAAACAATATTAGTCAACAATGGGGCAGCCGTGAAATGTTTGTCAAGTCAGTTTTGCTACAGATATGACTTTTTGCCCTTTTCACTAACTCGCAAATTCACTTAATATATCTTTCTCTTGGTGTTCATCTAGAATTATGTGGTGTATGAGCAAAGACATTTTGTTACAGTTTAGGCACATTTTTAACTAAAGAAATTCCCAGCATTAGCAAAACTACGTAATAGCTTAGCGATCAATCTGGATACCCTCAGTCAATGCAATTTTTTTACGTATGTTTTACGGTGGGTGAACTGGTAGTTGCTTCGAGAAAAGAAATTGCGCAAACAAAAAGAACAATATTTCTTCCATCACGTCGTTCAGTAATGCTGGGATCGACTTAAGCTGTTGAAAAACAAATTGTCCCAGGATCGTGCAAAATTTAAGTTGCTGCTCTATGTCGGCACCGCCCCCAATTTGCAAATTGCAGAGGAACGCTCTCACCATCTTCGATATTCTTACATTTCGATTGTTTAGACGACTGCTAAGTTGGGTGAAATGGTCACAAATAATCAGTAACGGTTTATGAAATTAAAAATAATGAGTTAAATCAAATGCGTTAAGTATATCAGCGGTTCGAACTGAATTTTTCCTATTGATAACATCTTGACTGTTAATGTACATACGGTTCAGGGATGTAACAACGCATACATGGAACAGCAGACCTGCCGCAGGTCAAAAAATCCTGTAATATTGGCAATGAATTTTTTTTTTCGCTTTCAGCGCTTTCTGCTCTTGCGATTTTTGCTTTTGTTAACGATGAAATTCGCTTCGCCAAATTAAGACTACAAGCATCATCAAGAATGATATTTTAATAGACCCTCAATGAAACGTTTATTTTGAATAGTTTTTCCGCGTAGTGGGGCATGCGCAGCTTTGATAGGATATTTGAGATCAGTGACCTCGTCAAGAACGTATTATGATAAACGCTGAAACGATTAGACATGCATTTTATTATTCAGCTTCACCAAAACCTTAGTTTTAGGAGAAAAGTACTGTCGTATAATAAACAATTTATTCAGCGAAAAGTTGTGTAGTAAAAATACTCAGCCGTATTACACAACTTAACGCTGAATAACCTCTATTTCTCACACGCGTACTTATCACCCCATAAATAACTAGCTGAGTAATGTGGCGCGAAGCCAATGGTCGATTCACTTCACTTTTTAATCGTCGACTAAAATGAGTGCCCTTTTAGGATGCCTCGCTGGTACCTTAACCTCTCTTGCAGGGCAAGGCCTACACAGATAATTCAATTCGCAAGAAGCCCGATTTACACCTTGATGGGATTTGTTTGTAGTATCACATAAATTTTGGAATATATAGTCACTAGACAGGACAAAATGGCCGGTTTAACACATAAGGTTTATGTCGCGAAAAAATGCTTCGAAAACTTTCAGATAAAAGCCGCAGTGTTCAAGAAATGTGTTAAACCGGCTGTCGCTCTCAATGAAGTTCCCGGGGTTGAAACATGAAAGAATCGAATATTACCAAAGTTTAATTTACCAAATATATATATATATATATATATATCGAAGAGTAAAGAAGTTTGTATGTGAAAGTACTGATTCCTCATAAGCTTTGGTTTGAATAGTCCCTGTTTACGGACTCGGAAGTTATATATTACCCTTATTACATGAGTTAAAGGATTTGCCAACAACTCCCGGAAATACTTCGGCGATCAAATATAACGTTTAAATAACGTATTCATCAGAAATGCAATTGCACTTAGATTGGTTTTATATTTACACAAAGTTTCAGTTTTCGATATGCGTAGTGGACGATTCTTCCGTTTAGTGTTAAGTTGGTTCCCTTGGGGGCTTCCGTAGTTGCTACTTTGAAACCCTTCTCCATCCTTTCCTTTATCAGCTCTACACTAGGCAATTTTTTCAAAAGATGAAAGAGTAGGAAATTAAACACTGTAAGGATAATGTTTTGTTCTGTTTATAACATCTGCATGCAACTTTGGGCCACTGACCTCTTCAAGAACGTTTTTGATAAAATGGCTGAAACTTTTGACAAATAGTTTCTCCGCGCACGCAAAATGTGACGTCTGCTATTTACGGAGGTAACATGCCTCGACCAGCTTGTCAGTTCCATGTCATTAAGATCAATGACCCCGTCCGGCTGAAAAACGCTGAAACGATACTTAAATCCCATGCACTTTCAGATGTCCTTAAATTTCTCCTTACACGCACTAGGAACATGCATCGCTGGTTTCGCAATCTTTTTTACGGGGTAGGTTTGCGCGAAAACCTTAAAATGCTTAAATTACAATGATTAGTCCCGTTCACAACTTCATGGAACATATTTGATGTCTCAAACAAACTTTGCAAGATATATACCGACATAATAAAATGGTTTGATTATTAAATAAGCTTTATGTGACGTAACAATGTTGAATTTTGAAGCTTCTGAAGCGTTTTGGTAAAATCGATATCAAAGAAAAATGTTTACCTTTTAGTAGCTCTAATATTAAGTGTCGAACGTTAAAACACAAAAGAATGAAATAAAATTCAATTTGCCATATCACGCAGAGACAGTTACTGATGTTGGAGTGCTGTAAGGTCCGGCATATTTATGGTCTCCGGCCCTTATCCCAGAGCCATATTACATGTATTGAGTTAAATGTTTACTCTGGGAATAAAGCGATTAAAAGAAGTTCAGCTGTTTTGTAAATTGCTTAATCATAAGCAAAGTTTGCTTTGTGTGGAATCACTGCTTCATAACATACAGAATCAGTTTTATCTATCTCTCTCACAATCGTCTTTATGCTTTCACAAGCAACAAACGCAAACGTAAGAGGAAGATCTTCATGTTAAATGAAAACAAACTAAAAAAGCAAATGCGCAAACCCAAATAAAGGAGAAATTTTGATCCTTTTGCATATACTCGATCGTTCTTATGCTTGCGGCGATCCCGTTTACACGGCTCTCGTGCTTGTGTCGCTGGTAAATGTCAGAGCTTATTATTCATGGAACGAAACACTAATAGCAAATTAAACGAAGTGAGAAATAGTGTCTACTACTATTACAGAAGTGCAGAACATTCAGTATTGTTACTGATAATGTCATGAAGGTCAAAATAACAATAACGTCACCCGCTATCTTCCTTTGAAGACGCCGTTTGTTGAAAGGAAAAGTAGATCACAAACACCCGGAAGTACATTGGCGATGTCAATGTGGAATTCTCAGCAAAGTAATTTTGAAACATAGGGCTGTGAACTCAGTGTAAAAATGACATATTTACCAAAAGTGTATTTACATGAATTGCCTTGTTTGACTAGTCAATTGAGAAATAAAAAAATAGACTCAGTGCCAGACTGTTTGAGGATAGATGCTTCACTGCTATTGGATGCTTCACTGTCATGCCGCCCTACAAAATAAATATTCTCCCTTTGTACCAAGCAGTCATCAATTCTCTGAGGTGGTAATCACTTCGAGATACCGAAACCATCATGGACTTGATGAAGGGCCCTGTATTTTTGTTGGTTTGCTGTTTCTTTTCATTCTTCGAAGTCGTTAAAGGTATTCTTACTTATTTTTATTATTATATATATTTTGACATACAGGTATGTTATTTAGCTGCAAAACGTTGTATCATATTTGTCTGATACAACAGCTTTTGAAGACTGGGGCATTTTGACTTTGCTTTGTCGAGGCAGACTTTGCTACATTTAAATGTCAAAACGTTTGCATTTTCTGAAAGTTTGTAAGACCAGCGACCTATAGTTATTTGCTCCAATCATTCTAACAAAGAATAGTTCGACATCATCTTTTTAAAAAACATCTCGTTGGTGTTGGAAAGAGGAACCCTAAGCATGCATTTAAATATGTGATTATCCAATGGACCTTCTACTGTTGTTGAAAATAACATTTAAATCCAAAAGACATACTTCAGGCATTAATCGAAACCTAAAAAGAATGGTTCAGTATTAATACAAATGTTTTTCCAAGCAATATTGGTCAACAATGGGGCAGCCGTGAAATGTTTGCCATTCGCTACAGATATGACTTTTTGCCCTTTTCACTAACTAGCAAATTCACTTAATATCTTTCTCTTGGTGTTCATCTAGGATTATGTGGTGTATGAGCAAAGACATTTTGTTACAGTTTAGGCACATTTTTAACTAAAGAAGCAACAAAATGCTTTGGGAATTCCCAGCAAGCAAAACTAAGTCATAGCTTAGCGATCAATCTGGATACCCTGAGTCAATGCAATTTTTTTACGTATGTTTTACGGTGGGTGAACTGGTAGTTGCTTCGAGAAAAGAAATTGCGCAAACAAAAAGAACAATATTTCTTCCATCACGTCGTTCAGTAATGCTGGAATCGACTTAAGCTGTTGGAAAACAAATTGTCCCAGGATCGTGCAAAATTTAAGTTGCTGCTCTATGTCGGCACCGCCCCCAATTTGCAAATTGCGGAGGAACGCTCTCACCATCTTCGATATTCTTACATTTCGATTGTTTAGACGACTGCTAAGTTGGGTGAAATGGCCACAAATAATCAGTAACGGTTTATGAAATTAAAAATAATGAGTTAAATCAAATGCGCTAAGTATATCAGTGGTTTGAACTGAATTTTTCCTATTGATAACATCTTGACTGTTAATGTACAACAGTTCAGGGATGTAACAACGCATACATGAAACAGCAGACCTGCCGCATGTCAAAAAATCCTGAATGAATATTAGCAATGAATTTTTATTCGCTTTCAGCGCTTTCTGCTCTTGCGGTTTTTGTTTTTGTCTTCGCACCTCCTAGGATCTCGATAAACTTCGATAGAAAACACTCCAATTATGGTATTAAATAGGCCAAGTCAATAGAAAAACCATAACAAGTATGTCTGAACGTTGGACTGTACATAGTACGTTTGTCATTCGGAAAAAGATCAAACAGGTTTTGAAAAGGAAGAATTTCGTGTCGATAGGATTTCATGGGTGTATTGGGTGAAGTGTGTGTAACTAAAGGCAGTTTTTCGAGAAAACAAAACGCTTAAAATAAAGGACGATCAAATGATACACGTGCTCAGTACTTTATTAGTCTGCAAACAGAAACAAAGATCATGATACTTGCAGGTTTTAATTTTTTGTGAGTTATCAAAATAACAGCTCGCAGTGACCTGGCGTGGGGAACCTTTTTTGTCTGGTATTTGACGCGAAACAATTTAGAACGGAGTATGTCGATTGAACAATTTGCACGCACACAATCTATACATGTAATAAAAGCTGCATGCTATTGGACGAGATGTCGCAATCTTCAAACTTGTCACTTTGTCAATTCGCCTCAACTTGTTTCTGCTTACTTTGGCTTATGTCATTGGAATTAGTTACCCTGGTCGAATTTTATTGTAATAAATTCTGAAACCATTTTTAAAATGTTGATTTGCCGTCACGAAAGTTTTAACTTATGTTAACACGAAGCAGTTTTCATTTAACTCTTAGAAGCACCGTTATCACTTGAAGCTATCAAAACAAAAATGGATCCGGAGTGTTTCTTTTGGTTCAAATTGACTTTATCTTTCCTTTTTATCTACCCTGCATATTTTTACAAGAAGCAGTTTGCATTTAACTCTTAGAAGCCCCGTTATCACTTGAAGCTATCAAAACAAAAATGGATCCGGAGTGTTTCTTTTGGTTCAAATTGACTTTATCTTCCCTTTTTATCTACCCTGTATATTTTTACACAAATTTAAACCGCCCTCTGTATTTACTTTGTCAGGAGTCGAAAGAGGAAAAATTCACTTCACTCAGGAATGCCAATACGTGTCATTCAGCAGCAGTTATTCCAGTGGAACTCCCGTGCGAGTGTTTGCTTCAGTTAGTCATGGAAACAAATCATCTCAAGTCCATGATTCTGCTTTTGTGTGGGTGGAAGATGTGACAACAAGCCGGTTCAAGGCCTGTCTTGAGACAGGGTGTCAGGGATTTGACGATAACAACACCGTTGATTGGTTTGCATTCCAGGGTTCTCAATCGGGAGTTGAACATGGTCAGACCAGCTTTACCCCGTTTACCACTGAAACAAAATGTAACCAGGTGACGTTTTCTCGGGTAAGATCCTATTTCTTTGTTGTCGTTGGTACGTTTAAAAAAGATTTTTTTCCCTTGGAAAAGATGACAATGATCAAATCATATTGATGTCAACTTTAAATATTGTGGAGATAAGCGGCTTAAAGGGGAAGTATCACGGGATTTGGTGTCATTTCAAAAATCAAAAAATGTTATTGTATGATCAGAAACCGAAAAATAAAGCTCCAGTGGTGTGATAAATTATCACCAAATATATCAAAACTGTCGATTAGTGGCTCTGGTCATAGACAGGCTGGGTCTCAATGAAGTACAACTTGAAAAAAATTAGCCTAATGTTTTTCAAGTTACCACATTTTCGTCTCTAAATGGGCTAGAACAGACCATAATCTCTCTCTTTCAAGAATTGGTTTATTTCACTCTCTTGGTGTTTTAGTATTATTTTGTAAATAAGTAAAGGTATTGTAAAATGGCTTTGACCAAAAAACATCAAAAAAACGCTCTAAGCTTGTAATTGGCTTGGCCTTAAGATTATGTACATAGACTCGACCTTCTACGCTTAATCAGACAGGTTAGTTTTGCTCCCATAACAATCTTAACGGGGACATTAAACAGCCTGTATATACTTTGCAACATTTTTCCCATCCTTGATTCCACTGAAATCAGAGGCTATTTTTTGTATAGCCAATAGAAAAGCTGACAATCAGTACATGTACAGTGTATACCAGATTAGAACACTCGATATTGGGATAAAAAGTGTTTTGAGTTGAAATTGCCTGAGTGGCAGGTGCTAGAAAAGGGGAAGGTAAGGGGGGAGGATTCAGGGTGCCTCCTGTCATTCCTGCCATGCACCGGATTCACCCCCCCCCCCCCCCCCCCCCCTCTCCCTCCCCCCTTTCTAGCCCCTGTTGCGCAAGCTAAAGTGTAATTAATTAGCAAATCATAAACGATCTTTTTCTTCTTTTAGGCCTTTTCATCGGTTCCTAGAGTTTACGTGACTGTCAAACATGGCACTCAGAATCAAAAGAAGGACGCAATGAATGTTTGGATAGAAAGCATTTCTAGAGACCAGTTTGAAGTTTGTTTGCGAGAATCAAGGACATTTGATGGTGTACACAGCAATCTTGTGGTGGTAAGTCATAATTTTATAAATAACGAAGAAAATGCAATCGATCTAAAAGGTGGCGCAAAACAATGCACAGCTATTTGCATTGATCGGCCAACATCATAATAGTGGATTAACTGATTAGTCACAACTTAAAAGTTTGAAAATGTCAGTTTATTTATTTTTTTAAAGGATTTTGCGAATTAAGGTGGCTCGACTGGGTTTTTTGGCGACAAAAAAACCCAACTTTGAATGGCTGATACTTCACTGTCTGAGCTCGGTCAGGCAAGCTGCTTCACACATATACTAGAGATAAAATAAACTTTCCCAAAAAGTGGATTTGATTGACACCGGTGTTACCATAACAACGATCTGATGACGTCATGGTTTTTGCATATTAGTAATTTTCTCAACATCTAGACCTTAGCTCTAACAATGCTTAATTCATTGCTTATAACAATGCTTACAACAAATATTATATTCATTCAACGTGTTAATTTGTCGGTTGTTTTGTTTTTTAACGTAGCTTATGTTTTCTACTACTTTAATTGATATTTTATTAGACCTGGATGGCATACGAGAATTATCCTTCGTCATGGGAAGCTAAAAAGTCCTCCAGGGTCCTCTTTCCTGACAACGAGATACCAACTTCTGCAAACAATTACGCTCTGTGCAAGGTAATACACCAGTCAATTTCAGCAGTGGCTATCTCCCCCCCCCCCCCCCCCCCCCGGCATTAGTCGGGCATTTGTTCACGTTTAAATCTCGGGGATCGGGTATTAGCCTAACCTTGGTGCACCCCGGGCATTTGAAATCTTATGTGTTTTAGACCTCAAAGAATTCTGGCTCCATTTCTCACAAAAAATTTGTTGTGAAGTTGCTCTAATCGGTCACTAGAGGAACATTGCCGGGAAAACGTCTTAGCCTGAGAAAACAGACGTTGTTTCGTCCGGGGGGGGTACTCCCTATAATGGGCTATACGGGATGCTCCGCCCGAAAGGGCTACCTTTTCGAGGCTCGAGGTATATGAAAGGGTCGGGATTTCACGAGAAAGGGTAGGGATTTCACGAAGAATAGAAAATGGTAGCGAAAACACGAGTTGAAGCATAAAAAAGGTAGGGAAAACTGCAATTTAAGTATTATACTAGCAGTAATCACAGATTATGGAGACTCGTTCGATTGAATTTCCGGCGGAAATGAGCCCCTGGAAAAAAACCAATAGGGCGGCCATTTGGAAGACCGTCTACCAAAAAATCTCAAATTTTACTGCACATAAACCACAGGAAAACCAACACGAAATTAGGATTGCGTTCTTCGAACGCGAAAAAGGGCCTTTCAAAATATATCAAACAGACGCACGCAAAGGCTATATGAAAGGGGTACCATTTTCAACGAAAGGTATATGAAAGGGGTACCATTTTCAATGAAAGGTATATGAAAGGGGTACCTTTTCTGTCAAAAATGGTATATGAAAGGGTAAGGGTTTGGACCTCGGGGCGGAGCATCCCCGTACAAAACTTTCTTGAGTATCCCCCCCCCCCCCCCCCCCGGGCGTTTCGTAGCGCCACCAGTGGGGCTCCAGTGGTGGCGCTGCGAAACGACGTCTGTTTTCTCAGGCTAAAAATGTCTCTGTTGATCTAGTTTTCCATCAAATAACGTTTGGATGAGTCCATATTCTAAGAATATTCAAGTTCATTTTTTACTCTATCCCAAGGCATTTGCGGCACAGCTTTATTTTTTGTCCTCGTCATTGGGCATTTGCCAATTTTTGTCACAAAATGCTTTTTCCCGGAGTTGTCCCAGGGAAGGGGGAGGGGGGGGGGGGGGACATAGGCAAGCTATTTTTCCTGCGTTTTAACACATTATCAAGAAGTAAACCCAAATGGTTCTTTTTTTGCAGAAAGTCAGCTTTGCCAGCCCATTTCTCTTTCCGCCAGTGGTACTCGCAACTGCTATCAATGACGCTAATAACAATTCCAACGAGTGTGCGCAGTTAAGGGTCCCATAATCAGTTGGCTGGAGGTGAAGTATTTATATTAAACGTAAAACCAAAACCAAAGTAAATAGACTGGCCAATTACAACAGAGGCAGACAATCCAATATCAGAACTAATCAGAGCTCGAAGCAAATAAATACAGCTGGCTGGCGCTAAATGCGTTTCTAAATAAAAGATAATGGTTATGTTTTAGTATTTGCGCATCAATCAAAATCTATTTTGAATTGCCTCGGGGCGAGAGACCAAACTGAATGTGTCTTTTATCATTAATTATTAGATTCCCAATTCCAATACTTACTGCTGACTATTTATTGAAATATTTTTGACCATCTCAAAGGAGGTGACGAAGTTGTACTTTCGAGTGTGCGTAAAAGACTACGCTGGATATGATGGACAGAGAAGCAATGTAGCTGTGGACTACCTGGTTGTCGGAGGTAACCAAATAGTCGACAAGCGTTTAAGGTGCATGCATGGAGCAATGAGCATAAATCATCAGCTATCTAACATTTGATTTAACCGAATGTTTATCAATCCAACCATCTAACCGTCCCTCCATCCATCCATCCATCCATCCATCCATCCATCCCTCCCTCCATCCATCCATCCATCCATCCATCCATCCATCCATCCATCCTTCCATCCATCTCTCCATCCATCCATCCATTCATCCCTCCATCCATCCATCCATCCCTCCATCCATCCATCCATCCATCCATCCATCCATCCATCCATCCATCCATCTATCCCTCCATCCGTCTATTCACACATATACAACCATTCATCTATTGATTTTCCATCGATCTTTCTATTCGCCATGCAGTCTGGTCGTTTTTTTTTCAGTCCGTCCGTCATAACATCTTTTCGTCTATCAGTCCATCGTTTGTCTCTGCCCACCTAGTATATTCATTCATTTAGATATTCGCCTGCAGGACGTTTTGTCGATCTATTCATCGATACCAAAAGCAAATCCCTTTACCATTCAATTAAATGTTTTACGAATTTTGCATTTTTAGACCTTGATCCTTGTACAAATGTGAACTGTACTTACCAGAGTCACTGTGAAGCCTCGTCCCCACAACAATTTGGTTGTGTTTGTGATCAAAGCTGTCCGTCACACGATGAACCAGTCTGCGCTTCTACCGGTCGCACTTTCAACAATCTATGCTTCCTGAAGAAAGAAATCTGTGAAACACGAGGAAACTACACTCATTATCATCCTGGAAGTTGCACAGGTATCTAAAATCAGGCCTATAATTTACAAATTAAGGTTTGTTAACTATGGCTGCATGATATTTCCCAATTTGACCGATCCATAAAACGACGGTAAATAGCGACAGAAAAACAATGCGAATTTTATCCGTCGTGAAGAGATGTGCTTAAATGATGTCAATGTGGGTTTTGTTCAACACTGTCAAGGTTACTGGCAAGTTGTGCGATCGGAGTCGCACAAACAGTTAGTCTAAGAAAGACACTTATATAGTTCGCTTGTCGTAAATATATTTACTTATTTAATACATTTTCCTAATCTTCAATTAGTTTGGAACATTTTTAATATAGACCACTTTTATACACCGTTATAGGTTTTCCAATGCAAAAGGGAAGGCACGAGTTCCAGAATCTTCCCTCTTGGGCAGAGGATCAATGTGAGACCATTCAATTTAAACCGTACATATTTTACCCACATCAGAAGATCTACATCCAACTCACTGTTAACCACGTCAACTACTCTGATGCAGCATTTGTACACGAGGCCACAACACCTTGGGTTGAAAGCGTCAACACCACTCAGTTTACCGCCTGTGTTACTCGCGCAGGAAGGAATGACTACCCAGCAGATAGTTTTGCTACAGTCGATTGGATCGCCTACCAAGGTGCCCCTCCAGGGGGAGTGGCGGGCGAAGAAAAGTTTTCTAGATGGTGGGCGGGAACTAGCTGTCAGACTGTCTCTTTACCAAAAGTAAGTGCTCTTGCGAGTGGATTTAGAAGTTAAATTAAAGAAAAAACGACGATAGCGTGGAAAAAACGGGTAATAGATAATGTTTGACAAAAAGCGTGGTTAAATAGGCGGAAAAAAAGTTCTTTCAAACAAAATTTGTGGTATGATCTGCTGAATTTCAGTTCTGTTATTTAGGACACCAACTATATCTTCTTGCTCTACTAAAGCAATAGACCACACATTTATATGGTTTATCGGCTTAATAAATCACGTGGGATGCTGGAAGAGCACGAGAAAATATTGTTGTTTTACAAGCTTTTCTCGTGTTGTTACAACATCCCATTTGGTTTACTGCACCGATAAACCACATCTCTCTAATACAGTGACATTTTTAAAATATAGATGAAGGATATCAAGAGTGGCCGGGTCGCAGAGCGCAAATTACACCTCTTTATTGCAGAAAATGCAACGATGGCAATTCGCAAATGGTTAAACAAATATTCTTTGTTGTCAGAAGAGACCAGGATAATCATTTATTAATATAACCATTGTTCGTTCAATGAAAAAAAAAACATAAAAATAAAATAAATAAATCGTCTTTATTTAACGACGGTGACACTAAATTGTCATGAGACTAACAAACCTGTGGCCCTCGGATTTTTCCACAACTTCTGTAAATGCTATATTTCTTTTAAGAAGCACCAATAACGAAACGCTACATATATAACTTGCAAAATCCGGCGTGCCAGGACAGTTCACAAGTGCGATAAGAAGCAATCTAAATACGGTGCCCCCTGTACCTTTGATTTTTCTAGGGAAAGTATTCTACTGCACCGACCATATTCGCAACTGCAGAGCATTATAGATCACATCTGAGACATGATGCCGCCACTGTCTGGCTTGAAGATGTGTCGGCGAGATCATTCAAGATTTGCATTCGGGAGCTTCAAAACTTCGCAGGAGTTCATGATGACATCTCTGTGGTAAGTGTTATCTAGTAAAATAAACATAAGCTAAACAAGTAATTTTAAATTACTCCCACCACCACCACTATAACCATTCTACTTTATTACGTCACTCTGTTAGCTTGTACTCCTCTTAATTTACTCCTGCTATTTTTAGCTCATTCATGTGCATGCGCAATGAATGAGGTATTGTGAGGGTAGCAAATGTCGACGGAAGTTGTGGACCGTAGATCGGCTGAAAAAAGTGACGTTATTGGGCGGAAGTAAAAATGACCGGAAATGAAAAGGCACGAGGCAGGCCATCGAGGCGGCCTTATTGGAAAATTGCTGAGGTCTGTTGTTTGCGCTTTTATTGGTAAGTACGTAAAGCATTGCTTTATTGTCGTGCTTTTTCTTTGGAGATCTTCAACATACAACACACACATCAATATAGCGGCCAAGAAAGTCACACTAGAACATTTTTTGAGTTCCACCAGTTTCGATCCAGACTTGAGGCTCACGCGTACAAAAAGTGCCTTACAAATTATCTGCTTTATGACTTCAAGGGTACAATGAAAATTGTCCATTACATGAATGAGCTGGCTCTAAGAGCCCTTTGATTTGTACTCTGGTGGATCTTTTCATCTATCTTTTCCAATGTCATTTTTTCAATCCACTTTAGTCAAGTCCAATTTAATATCTGGACCCATCTCATCTATCCTTTCCAATGTCATTTTCCAATTCACTTCAGTGAAGTCCAGTCAGGAGTCCATCAATGGCTCCTTCCAATGTCATTTTCTGGACCTATCTCATCCATCTTTTCCAATATCATTTTTCCAATTCGCTTCGTCAAGTCCAATTCAATGTCTGGACCAATCTCATCCATCCTTTCCAATGTCATTTTCTAATTCACTTCAGTCAAGTCCAATTCAAGATTGATGTACTTTATGTGATCTCTCTTCATTATATTCCATCGCAATCAACAATTTCATGCAGAAATCTCTAATCATTTTCAATACAGTCGAAAATGCTGTCTTTGCGTAGTGTCCTTGTTTACCTACAAGCCTCATCTTATTAATCTTGGCTGATGAGGTCATTGCGTTTTGTTACAGAACTGGTTGGCGTTCAAGAACCTTCATAGACCACTATTCTCAGAACATAAAGATGTCAGCTTTCAAAATAGGAATTTACCCTCCAAAAGCAACAACTTCGCCTTTTGCAAGGTATACACGATTACATAATTACCGTTTATTATTCCAAACTTTTTTTGAAAATAAAAAAACATTAATTAGGTGTATTTTCTCCTCAGTCTATCGTTTTATACTAAATAATCAACAGAGGAAATGTTTCCTTTTGTAGTAAAGCAACCAAGAATAAAAGAGACGCTGTAATTGTTCCAAATTTTTCTGCATAATCATACAGGTAGTGACAAATACATTTATTTACTATTAACAGGATATCAGTTTCATTCGAAGCTACAACAAACACCCAACAGTACTATTAACAGCCAAACATATTAGCAGCGGCGGAAATGCGGCCCCAGAGTGCAACGGAATCGTCAGCTGGATTGAGGTACAGATAACTATTACTGCTATGTGGAGAAACAACTATTAAAGACAATCAAAACGTACCCTTTGACTACTAAATAACTAACCAATCACTAATTAGCAAACTACTGTTATTGAAACAAACAATAGTTTAACATAGAGTGAATTAATGTTACAATACTAACTTACATTATTATTACAAGTTCGGCATATGATATACACTATCAATATATCACACGGCACTAAAAAGAGTTTAAATGGAGGTACCTCAATAACACTTAACACTTAATTTTTGGGCTCTGTAACATAAAACAGTGAAATTTTAGGCATTTTAACTCTAACAGTAAAAAAACTCACCGTAACAGTAAATTTTATCCACATAAAGACAAAAACGGCTCCAAAATTGTCCGAAAGTTGCCCGAAGGTTATTTGAACGTTTCCGATCATTTCCGAAGATTTCCGAAGACGACCGAAGATTTCTAAGGAGAAATCCGAAAATTTTTCGACTATATACCAAGCACGCTTTAACTCTTTGTTGTTGGTCTGACTTCTTTTCACTAAATTTGACTTCAGAGTTTAATTCTTTCACGTACGGTATTGTGAGGGTAGCCTCTAGCTCTGAAACATAATTTGAATTTGTTGATATTCTCGTTGAACGATTTTGCTGAAGAGTTAGTTCTTAGAAGTCTTTGTGCTTCACCTTTTATGAATCCTTTCAGGGGCGTAGCTACCTGTACGCACGTACGCACGTGCGTACCTGAAAAAGTGGGAAAAAAAAAAGATTTGGGACTTGAGGGTGGGGTAGGAGGTAGGGGGAGTGTTTGAAAACAGTGATCGTGTGTTCTGTCGTGAATTGTAATACCGTCGTGAATTGTAATACCTGTCGTGAATTGTAATAACAGTTGTCGTGAATTGTAATACCTGTCGTGAATAGGTGGTTTTCATGTTACGTCATCGCCGCCATGCTGGTGGACATAAACAATAGTTCTCTCATTAGCTCCTTTTGTTCGTCCACCAGCATTTGTTCGTTTCACTATTGTTGTCTATGTCTCTAGAGATTGGTTGCAAACCACCTATAATAGGCCACTGCCAGATCCGAATTGTCTGATCAGTTTTGCAACACTGATGTAGCCAGCATTGCCTAATGGAAATGTACCCGTGGAAGCCTGTGGCCTTTTTTCCTGACAAATATAATGTAGGAGTACTTTCTTTCCAAGATGAAATCGCTCTTGTCTTCTCCAAAATCGTACCAAGGCGTTCTTTTGGACACGCGTGCGCTTCTTTACCGGCACATCAAATTTTCCTCGGACAAGTAATAACAAGGTGTCATAAACCTCACCACTGATAGGATGAAAATTCATTTCTCGTGGATCTCTGTCTCTAGGCTTCGCCGTATTGCAACAAAGAAAGCAAGCGAAGAATATTACAAAAAGCACGGAACATTTCCATTTACAAGCCATCTTGATACCACTGTAAAAAGTGTGGAGTACATGTATCTCGTGTTTACTTTTGTTTGTTTTAAGTCGTGGGAAACGCTCGCTCTCATTGGTTAAAGTTTACAGCTTAACTGATGAAGACAATCCCTCATGCATAGTTTTGGTGGGGGTAAACTATAAAACGAAGACCCTGATTATTTCACCGCTAAATGGTCGTCTTAGCGTATGAGATATGTTTTACGACGTTTTGTGACTTTTCAGGATGGTACGACAGAAAAAAATAGGGGTCTTCACTTTTGGGGCCTTCGGTCTTCGTTGTGGAGGCACCCTTGGTTGGGCAAAATTATTCCACTGACCGTATTTCAACTGCGTGACTTTTCTAAAATACGACAAAAATACGCTTTTTCATAACAAAGTATTTTAAAAATACGAAAGAGATCTTGAGTGGTGAATAAATACATTTGGACAAGGAAGTCTCATTCTTTTTTAAAATGCTCTGCAAGCGTGTTGTCTCAAAGTACGAGAGTCACGTACATACTTGACACTCGGTTGAAAATAACGGTTCCTTGAGGACTTTCTTCAAATGTTCCCGCACCGACTGACATGTACCGGCTTTACTACTGCGGACTTGACAAAAGCCGGAGGGAATATTACTGATTGAATAGCTCTTGTTGTGTTGGCCAGCAGAGAAGTAATTTTACATCACGAGATTCAAACACGAGTTTCCTGGATAAATCCAGCTAATTAATTGTTATTTTCTTTTGTAATTGTTTGTTCTTAAGACTTATTACAAATCACGACAACGTGGTATTACAATTCACGACAGCTCGAATTATTTCAAATTACGACAACAGGTTATTACAATTCACGATAGGTACGTTATTACAATTCACGACAACTGTTATTACAATTCACGACAGGTATTACAATTCACGACAACTGACAGGAAGAGAATTCGGCCGTTTACTGGAAAGTCTGTCGGTTTAAAGTGTGTGCGGATATCGAGGATTGCTTCTCTGTTAAATCTCTCACTTTTGAAGACAGTTTTATCCAGAAAGTTTATTTCTTTGTCTGAGATTTTCAGCCGTGAATTTTATTGTAGGGTGGTGTCTGTTTGCTAGGACAATGAACTCTTCTATAATATCCTTTTTATCGACAGTCCACAATGAAAATATGTCGTCAATGTGTTTTCTGCACTCAAGTGGTTTTGCATAGTCCAATTATTTCAGTTTCAACCGCCGATATAAAAATGTTTGCAAAGGCAACAGCCATCTCTGTGCCTAACCCATCGCAGTTCCGTAAGTTTGGAGCTGGTATGGAGTGAAGTTTTGCCAGACAAAACACGAGTCACAATTAAGCTCGTGATAATGTGGATCGTGACCTCATCGTTTTGATCTAACGAGTACATCTCCTTTTGTAAGAGATTAGGGGAGATCTTTGTAAATTTCTCTTAGCAGTGGTTGACTTTGAATTAAATGCTATTTGTTAATCGTTATAAAAGGTGATAGGCCTAACACAAATGCTGCTTGTGGCTCACTGCTAAAAGTATTTTAGTCCAGTGTTAGGATAGGGTTACCCCAAGTACGCGCCTGCAGAGAGATTTTTCCTTTCAGATGAAAATTAAGATATAACAGGCCCGTTGTTCTCAATGTTGTCGATTCTATGATCTAATAGGAATAAATCTCTAACTGTGATACTGACAGGAGGAATTTACGAGATTGGTCCCCAGTTTTCCCAGAGTACTGTTGCGCATGGGTAGAAAAAAAGAGACTGCTGCCCCTTTGAGCACAGGTTCAAAGGCGATTGAGTGGTATTATTAGCGTTTTCCGCCGAGCAGATAAGTATTTACAATGCTAAAAAACTGTTTGTTTTACGAAAAACCCTTCAAACACTTAACATTATTTTCTCAGGAAACAGTAAACATTAAAATATTGGCCAATATAACAGCAAACACTAAAAATTATGGGAAAATAACACTCAACACTAAATCCCATTCAAACCCTCTAAAAAAGTTACTATGTACAGGATAAAGTGTATTGAAACTGGTATAAAGACTGCATATTTACTAATAAAATTAATTCTCACCACTTTGTGTAGAAATAGCTGGAGCTACTTCGGCTTAAAGCTGTAAGAATATTTTTTCAATGATTTTTTCCTGCACAGAGACCATCTACAGAAAAAATCGGCAAAAGATGTCCCGGAAAAAAGCCCATAAAAGTAGGGGCCTTGCATTTATAGGCATTAGAGTAAACATGTTTTAAGGTGTTTCCCTCCAGTTTCCATGCAGCCGCACCGACCATTAATCGCTATTAAAATTGCGGAGATAAACGAGATATATTGAAATCACTTGAGTCTAAATTCCGAGCGATTGCGATGGCATCTAGGAAAATCAAAACTATTATGATAAACTATGACATATGGCAAACAAAATATCTAAAAATTAGAAACTTTTGTCAACGTGATTTTAAGTAAATCAGAAAAACATTTCGAACTTGTGATTTTGCATGTGTATGAGCACATCCATAAGTTCCTCAATTAATCTTATAAAAGTTTAATTTCTCAATCTCAAATTTGCGCCAAAATGTGTGTTTAGTGTATGAGATGAAACTTTGAAAGTTTGAAAGCGTTTCTCGTTTTAGTTTTGGAGATTCGATTTTCTATAGGAAACCATAGTTTTTTACTGAGTCCTTGATATTGTAGTTTTAGCGCTTTTCTACATATTTCAAAAACCGCGAGACAGATTTTTTTTAAACTTTTATGGTCGTTTCTTTATAATATGAACAACATTGTCTCGAAGTTTCATCTTGATTGAAACATTGCAACATGGTCAAATAAAATAATAAAGTTCACCCAAAACGCGATTGCTCAGAATAAACATGTTTCGATGATGATTCGCGCAATTCGCCTCCTGATGTGAACACTTTTCAAACTTTTAGTGAAACATGTTTCATTCGTGATCAGACTAAACATGTTTCGCCCTAAGTGTGAACAAAGCATAAGTGACTAACAAACGTAATTTATTAACTAACTAAACTAATGCCCCATTCACACCAACGGTTAAACATGTTTAAATGTTGTTTAGGTTAACAACGTTTTAGCCTCTATCTTGAACGTTTTGAAATGTATATGACTCAAACTACCTGGAATGGTAATAAAGTCAATAAAGTTTCTTTTAGTAAAGATTTCACTCCAAATATTAAGGGAGGTTAGGAGGTATTTTTCTAAACCTGTTTTAAACTAAACAACATTTAAACAAGTTTAAGCGTTGGTGTGAATGGGGTTTAAGTTAACTTTAACGTAACTTAACTAAAACAATAAAAACTTTCTAAGAAACATTGCATTGTCATTTGGACCTTTGCGTTTGAACCTCTACCTCAGAAATTTCTTGGTCACCGTTTTTCTTAGGTACAAAGCAGGATGGTACAAAGTATAATACTTTAATAGCTAAAGAAAGTAAAGAAGGTCCCTGGTGCAACTCTTTTGCTTCATTTCCACCTCACTTAATAGCTTTCTGGACAACAGTTGAGTTTCATCTGTAATTGCGGTTATTTCCTATCAGACAGACAATTGCTTCATTTGGTTTTACCAGAGCTTCAGTTATTTTCCGATTTTACTCTTTGTCCACCATCCAACTGGAAGAAGGGTTAGATTTACGACTAATAATGTTGCTTAAATTATTTATAAAAAAAAAAACATGAAAACATTTCCTTAACCTGATTTTTGCATTTTGTTGTTTTTTAGTTCATCAGCAACTCTAGATTTAGAATCTGTGTCAAAGAACTGTTTGTTCAGCGCTTTGATCCGTTGACTGTGTCATATGCAGTATTAACAGGTAAATGAGAACTTCAACCATTTGCGAAAATCCAAATATTATGAAGATACTGCTGCTGCTAAGGGTTTATGCAGTGTATCTCGCCTGAGATTATACAACTGCATTTATTGCAAAATATATGCAGTATAATAGGCGTTAACCTGTACCAGAAGGCTCTATTGTATATAGTAAGGCTAAACCTTCTGGGCCGGGTTGTTCAAAGCGCGATTAAGCTTACCCAGCTTTAGAGGCTTTAGTCATGAGAACTCAATACTTTAAAAGAGTAAATAGTTAGCAAATGTGGTCATTTTGTCAAGAATAACATATGCAAATTAGATCACGTGACTTAATACGGCTACAAAATCCAGTAAAAACTTTGAGCAAAGATGGCAACAGTTTATACCGTTCAAAATCAAATGTTATTGCTACCAGATAAGTCCCAAGAACAACAACAAAAAATCTGCGCTTGGCCTTTGTTGATTATTTCATTAAGTTTGAAAATAAACGGTAATTTGTACTAGTACCCAGTCCCCCGTAAGAGTAATTTATTATTTTTCCTGTATTTTTTTTAACTAATCTTAAAAAGGCCAAGCGCAGAAATGTAGTACATCATAGCCTTAAAATCATAAAACTTCTGCCAGCCTTCAGGTATTGGTAAAAAGTGTTGCCATTTTGTTTGAAATATTTTTAACCTAAAAATAACCCTGACAGGTCACGTGACCTAATTTGCATATAATCTGCGTGCTAAAATGTCCAAACTTGCAAAATCTTTAGTCTACCAAAGATTTGAGTTCTCATGGCCAAAGCCTCAGAAGATAGACCACCCCTCACTTTTTTGAGTGAAATAGCTGGAGGCCCTTGCCTTACTTTACCTGAGAGAGTTAGAATCAATTTTGATTACAGTTTATAATTAATCAGTGGAGATTTTAAAGTATTTTTGCCCTTTAGTTTCGTCTCTGACTTGTCTTCGTCTGTAACTTATAATTAGCTTTTGAAAACACTTTAAACAAGAGAAATTAAATCCTTGGTTAAGTTTTAATCCTGGATTAGCGTTGACCGGGCCCTGGTTTAAGCGGAGTTCCTTTCCAGCCACAGCATTCCATCCCAAATACAGTAGTACTTCCATAGCTCCTAATTTTTTACCTGTTACATCAATAAATTTACCATTCATTGAAAATATACCTTCACGTCCATTTACACTTTTTTATACAGACATATGCCCTGAAGACTGGACTTATTTCAAAGGATACTGCTACAAGAAAGTATCGTCTTGTGATTCGTGGAGTGGAAGCCAAGGAAGGTGCTCAGTGCTGGGAGCCAATCTTCCCAGTATCCACAGTCAAGAGGAAAATGTTTATGTCCAAACACTACATGGTGGAGAACATTCTTGGTTGGGCCTCTCTGATATAAATACTGAAGGGACGTTTGTCTGGAGCGATGGAACGCCTTTTGACTTCCATTTCTGGGCAAAACATCAACCAAATGACTTCAAGAACGAAGATTGTGTTCACACCCTTGGGTCACTTCGTGATCATAAGTACAAATGGAATGATGTCAATTGTTCGGACTGTCATAAGTTCACTTGCAAGAAAGGTACTATTAAAATATCTTTAAACCCTTGTCAAATTGCTCAAGGCATTGAATTGACGTGAGATAGTGACAATAGACAAGAGCACTTGCTTCACATTGACACCAGTAGTGAATTGCCTGTTAAACCTGAAAATGCATTAGGGTAACCTTGGATGATAAGCTTGCAAACCAGCGGGAAGTAATTAATAATACTGTCTCAGTCGATTCATTCTCTGAATACAACCGATAAACAATGGCAGTTTGATGCACTTGCAATTGTTTTGTGCGAAACAACTTTCGATCATCTATGTTTTAATCTTGTCAGTGTAGTGTAATCAGCTGTATTAATTATTTTTTGAACGTTACATTTTATATTTTTTTATTCAGATTACAACGAGTGTCCAGGTTTCTCGTACGACTGTCCAGTGAACGCCAATTGTGTGAACAATGATGGTTCTTACAATGCCCTGGACATCGCCTGAGCGTGGATGGGTACAACTGCACTGGTTTGTAAAAAGATGCATGTAGTTGCTCAATAATTTCAACTCAACTTAACTCACGATGACCAGCATTTATTAGCTAGATTATAAATGTAGACTGCAGGAAAGTTGACACCATCAAACAAAAGGATTTGCATTAATTGCTACAATTGTGTATGACATGTCCCTGTTTCTTGAATGCAGTCCCTAGTTCTTTTATATAGGACTTGTCAATCCATTACCAGAGATTGCATATTCACAATAGCGGTGTGTTCCCACGTACCTTGTAATGGAAGCCTAAAATTTAAAGCATTTCCTTTAAGGCGTTAATTTTTTGACACATGAAAAAACCTACATGTATAGATCCCAGAGCCTCGCAGATTTAATTGGCGAGGACTGGTTTGTCTTGAAATCTTTGAATTGTGGTTGACTATTGCATTTTGAGAGGCATATAGCGATATAAGGACACTAGAATGAAGCTCTGCTATAACGCAAGGCAAGGTTTCAAACAGTGTTAATGGTTTTGAACGTCAAAATATGAAATAATCAGATGGGAAACTGCGGATGAGACAAATGGGTGTAATCGGTTGCTCCTTGCAGTATTCAAAGAAACCTAAAAAATTCCTTCTTTGTTGGTTGACTGTAAATTTGTCAAGATTTGTTGACATGCGAATCCCATTTAACAAAAGTAAAATTAACTGGAGGTTAAATATGTGGTATTTGCGTCTCTCGAAATGAAAGATGTCATCTTATTTGATGGAGGGGAAAATTGTGTGTGTCCAGGTCAAGGACTCATCATCGCCTAACCGTAGGATTTAATTTATCTTTCTAGTGTCCTCTCTCATGTATTGCAAAATTCCGTTGCAGTTTCTAACATTAGAGACGAAACTCTAAAAAACAGATCTTTTTTTACACAGATGTGAACGAATGCCAATTAGGGTCGTACTCCTGTTATGCTAATTCTCGGTGTGTGAATGTTCCTGGTTCCTATTCTTGCAAATGTGATCCAGGCTACGCGGGCGAGGGTAGAAGTAAATGTGAAGGTACGTTTCTAATATAAACCACTGAAATATTGAGTTCCTATCATCAGTACGTGCAAATTTTTCACCTTATTGCAACGTTCATAATTTAATTTTTTTTTACTTAACAGTACCCACTGTGACTGCGACTGTGACTGGGACAGGCGACTGTGCGAATCTTCTGGTGCCCCACGCAAGCACCCTAACTGGAATGATCTATTCAACCCTGCAGAGCTCACAGTACAAAAACAATTTGGATTGTCAATGGAATTTAACTTCAAATACAATGATAGAACTTTTGTTCTTCAGTTTTAACACCGAACCTTCCGATGACTACTTAGCTGTATACGATGGTGACTCAACATCCTCTCCTCTGATTGGCAAATTCAGTGGAAGTTCTCTTCCAGCACCCATTACAAGCTCGTCCAACAAACTATATCTGTGGTTTACATCTGATAAATCTGGGCAAGAGAAAGGATTTGTTGCACGTTACCAAGGTATGTTTTCTCTCCAAAATATAAATATAACTCTTATCATCTAATACATGTAGAAGATGTTTTTCTATGAAATCTCATGATTGATGCCCCCTGGATGGTTTTTAGTGGAATAAAGTACGATGGTAAATAAGCAAAAAAAATCACAGACGGCTAGCTATCGTAACTGTATGAAAACTGAAACATACACAGAAACACATTGCATTTTGTTTGCACTGTTATAGTTTAAGATGAGGAGGTACCGTTATTTTTCACGCCAAAAGCGGTAATAAATCAACCGAAAGAAATAAAAAAACAATCCTATTTTGACAAAAATGACTAATAGCATCATACAATCGATTGCCAGCCGCTTTCTGGGAAATGAGCTGGCGCTCACCCCTCGAGAGGAGAACATTACCGAACCCAAGTAAGCGGCGGAAATCGAGTGCAATGGCAAAAATGCCAAAGACAAAATAAGATAAAGCATTGGACGTAGCAACACAAATCTTATGTTGTCTTCTTTGCAATAGTTGGAGATTTTTTCAGTTTATCAGGGGGCTTGTAGGGGCTGTGTGGGTAGGGCTACAGTATCCTTCAGGAACCGGTCAGGAACATTTTTGGGAAGACCTCGTTATTTATTGCCCTGATTCTATTTAACACGCTGAAGACAAAACATCGATTTTACTTTTGTACGTTTAATTTTCATTGATAGCTGTAACACCCGGATCAATTCGTCTGATGGATGGTACCCTTGGTACCCTATCAACTGGAAGAGTGGAAGTCTTCTATGACGGTCAGTGGGGCACAATTTGCCATGACGCATGGGATATAAATGATGCTAACGTTGTCTGCAGGCAGCTTGGTTTTCAACACTCAGCTATTCGAGCATTTAAGAAAGCCCAACATGGCCAGGGTTCAGGTCCAATCTGGATAGACGACGTGGCCTGTTCGGGAAGCGAGTCACATATCTACGATTGCAACCACCGTGGATGGGGAAACCATGACTGCAATCACACCGGAGATTCCAGTGTTCAGTGTAGTCCAGATGTTCGTTTGGTGAATGCATATGGGGGTGCTCACTATGGCCGAGTTGAAGTTTATCACAGTGGACAATGGGGCACAGTGTGTGATGATTCCTGGGATATCAAGGATGCGCGCGTGGTGTGCCGTCAGCTTGGTTTCCCCAGCGCTTCCTCTGCTCCCCTTGGTGCAGCATACGGTTGGGGGTCCTATCCTACCTGGATGACCCATGTCGGCTGTCAAGGGGGAGAGGCCTCACTGTTTCATTGTACTCACTCTGGCTGGGGACCGATCAGAGGTTGTAGTCATGGCAAGGATGCAAGCGTAGTGTGTAACACTTAAATCTATATCAGCTACTGGCATACCGTAGTTTGGGGCTCCACACGTCACGTCGTCTGTAGTTGACAAAGACTAATGATAATTAAAAGAATTATCTTTTGGCAGCCTTACTGTAGCCTTAGTTTCATACTTGGATAGAAATTTGCAATCGGTAGTGTTTTTAAGGGTAAATATAATGACTTTGCAATTTGCCTTATGACACTGTTATGATGATTTCGATAGTCTCGTCGATCTTTGGCTCACCGATTAGCTGCAGCTTACATGAATCAATCAAATTTCAACGAATTAAAATAAAACAGACGCGTTTACAGGATTTTTAAAGTGGGCAGACTTCTCATTAGCGTGCCTATAGAGGGCGATGTTTAGCACATCAGTTATTCGCATACAAATGTTTTTGAATTTTACGTTATGATTTCTTGTCTGTCCTTATTGCTGGTTTGCACTTACGTCATATCAAAATTCAGAAGCATTAAAAAACGGTTTTAAATTCTAAATTGTTTATGGAATTTTAGAGAGTTTAAAACTACACATCTGGGCTAAATTTTTAAGCGCAAGAGCATTTCATTCAAGAGTTATAGCACTTATAGGCGAACGAGTATTGGTCATTTTTAGTAAAAATGTATGGAGCGGCCATCTTTGTGTCCTACTTAGGGACACAAACATGGCGGCCAAAACTTCAAAGTCTTAATTACACCAAAAATCTCATCACAAAAGATTGGATTCAATAAAAGTTTCATAAAATCAGCTTATAAGCATCTATAATGCAAAAAATAACTTTCAACTGGTTCGCTTTTGTTTATTTTCACGCCTATCTGAAATAGCGTGACGAATTGCGTGACACATTTAAAACCTTTACAAATCTGAAGCAAAACATCGTTGAAACCTTAAACGTTTTGTGAAGGATTGTAACACTGGTATCTACATACCTTGTTAGAAACAGCTTTCTAGGATGTATGGTTTAGATTTTTGAATTTTTATGACGTCATATGAAAACCAAGAATTGCTGATACCAGCCACAATTTCTTCTGTGACACGTTTAGTGTTTTCTCAATTCCACACTTGAGTTTTTTAAGAGTCTGATAAAGCTGTTTACTGTGTTTTGAGTAACATTTTGTACATAAGGATAAAATCTTTTAATAACAATATTGCAATGAAAAGAACAAAACTTGTCATCTGATAATGCACTTTTTCTATCTAAGGTGGTACCCTAGGACAGTGCACCCTATAGGACCCCCATTCCCCCTACACACAAGTTAACAACTGTATGATTTTTAACCTTCCATATTTCCCTACTTGAGATGGTTTTTTTTTACCACGTGTTTTGTCACCTTCATTATTCGTTACTTTAATTAATGTTGCCTTTCTCTTGAATGTTCAGGTCACATCACCTGAGCTTATCGTAGTTAGCAGAAAGTACATGAATTTTTTCTACAAAAGTGAGCCATTGGTTGGCTTCAGCAGATCCTTATAACCAGTGCAAGTTTTACGTCATCGTCATAAGAACTTTGACAACAGGACCGATTGGGAATAATTCTTGTTGTAGGTTTGGTTGACTCACATGACTCAATAAATGGTTTTAGCAACTAAAAACATCGTCATAATTACCCACATTCGATATATATCTGATGAAAATTCTAAGATACAATGGCATTGAGGCTTCTGGCCAAATGTCTGTATTTTGTTCTGTTTTATTGTGTCAGGTTTCTTGTGGGAATGAAAAGCCAAAGTAATGTTGGAAAATTTGCAAAATTGGGCCAATTAAAGCCTCGAAGTCATGTTATATCGAACGTAGGCTACTAATATATATTACTTTTCTCTCGGCATTATTATAAGGTACATTAGTGAGGCGGGTTCACACTAGAGCTTCTAACTGACAAACTGCATGCAAGGATCGTAGCGTGTAAATGCAAGGGATATCGTGATATATAGGAACTGAGTCACAACTGATTTGTAGGCTCCCTGTCAAAAGTGACCTTGTTGTTAAACTTGTTTATTACTGATACTCTTAAATTGTTGCTTGATGTAAACGCGTTTCTATTGCACTGATTTAGAGTTTCGAGTGCATTGCCTTGGAGTTAACAAGGGTGTACTTGATTTCGCTTTTAGTGTGAACCCATGTTTTAGCTGATGCTAGTGACGAACTCGACGTAATGTGGTCGAACTTTATACTCACGGACACCTTTATAATAAGGAAAGGATACATCTAGTTTCCTCTGAATATCAGTGGACATTGATTACTTTGTAGGTCTGTTCCAAAGGTGTTTCTATCAACACGGTTTGACTGAATTGATAATGATATCATAGATACAATAAGAAGCTTTACTGGTTTAGTATTTTTACAGTTTTTTTTTTCAAATGACGGCCATAATGTAGGCACTCTTCATACCTATTCTAAAACACCGCTTTTATTGAAGAACGAAAATAGCTAAGTTTTAAGAACGTGGTGTCTATTCATTTATCATAGCCGGTGTAATTTTTATTTTTATTTTTTTTATCATTATTAATGAATTTGTAGTATTTTTGTTTATTGTAATAAAAGATTTATCGTAATATAAAATTCATATCATCATTGTCCAGCTTACTAAGCAAATTGCGCAAAATACTCATTCAACGCTGTATCAGTCAGGGCTACCCCTGTAGTTTTTATACACAGAGTAAAAACAGTTTTATACACATATAGTGTCTTTCTGGGTTTTTTTTAAAGCATTGCATGTTATTGCAGCATTATCACTACAACTACGCTTAGAAAAGGGTTTATGACTCCAATGAACCTGAAAATCAGAAAAAGGAGAAAGAAAAGGGAAAGGAAGCGAGCGGAGGAGGAGGAGAAGTATAAAGTAAAGTAAAGTAAAGTAAAACCTTATTTAACCAGGGTGGCCCATTCAGCTCAAAGGCTGGTATCCATAAGGGCCCTGCATCTGAAAAAATACAATACATATGCTTTAAAAGACTGGCAATATCTATCTTTTTTAAAATTGCCAAACCGAAGCACATAGCGCACTCTCTTAAGGCCCGTTTACACAGGCGATTTTTGTGGCGATTTTTACGGCGATTTTTGCGGCGATTTACGCGGCGATTCCAAATCGCGCGTGTAAACTAGCGGCGATTTCATGGCGATTTCGTGGCGATTTGTCGCCAAGAAATCGCCGCTATTTCGAACTTGCTCGAATTTAGACGCGATTTACCGGCGATTTTTCCGCTGGAGGGTGACAAAAACCTACTTTGACGTACCCCCCCCTCCCCCGCAAGGGTGTTTGTCGCAAACATGGCGGACGCTGTTTGCACACCTTCGAAGTCTCCAAAAAAGAAAGGAAGCAAGAAAACTTGGACGGCTTTAGAAGAAGAGTATATAATTAACCGTTGGGCAGAGAAAGAGTGCCTCTTCAATACATGTTCACCCCGACTACTAGCGGTTGGATAAGAAAATCGCTGCAAATTTTCTGCTGTCGACGTTTTTTTTGGCGGCGACGAAGAAAAACTGTACGGTGACTACCGATACCCAAACACACTGCAGCTATTTGAGTCGCCTCTACGTCTATTTAAATATAACCATTCATGTTACATGTTACGTTTTCATTCGCAACAAAGTAGCACAATTGGAGACATGGTGCTGTCGTGCGTTGTGTTAACATATCGCATGCGCTCTGCGATGACCGCTGCAAAAAAGTCATAAAATTGCCAAGAAATCGCCACGAAATCGCTACGAAATCGCCATGAAATCGCCGCTAGTTTACACGCGCGATTTGGAATCGCCGCGTAAATCGCCGCAAAAATCGCCGTAAAAATCGCCACAAAAATCGCCTGTGTAAACGGACCTTAAGACACACTAGGGAGCTTAAGCAACCACGACGCCGACGGCAGCGAGAACGGCACAAAACAATAGGTTAAAATGAGCGAAAACAATGCCTCTGCACGTGCGTTTTACATTTTGGTACATTTCTTTGCCGTTCCCTGCAAAACAACAACGTCAAATTATCAAATTATAGGTTTTTTGGAGAACGTGAACGCACGACGGTAAATTTTCCTTTCTCCATTTGAACTAAAAAGCCCTTCCCTTCAAATTCAGCTCCTGGACAATCCAGTCACATTAGACAAACTAAACAAATTGGAGCAACTGCAAAGTAGTTTAAAATAGCGCGAATCCTTTTTTCAAGTGACGTTTTCCTTGGCGTTGCTGTCGCCGTTGCTTAAGCTCCCTATTAACAGAGTAGCATCGTTTTCAAACAGTCCAGATCGGGATGTATATGTTGTGGTGCAATTTTATCCTTAGTGCAAATTTTATTTTCCTTTCAAGTTTAAAACTCATTACCATACCCCAAAAGAAATTTAAGGAAAATAAAATTTGCACCAAGGACAAAATTGCACCACAACATATATGTGGCGTAAAACACGGTCCCGTTACAAAAATGCAGTATTTTTACGTAAAAAAAATAGCCCGAAAGATTTTAGTTGCGGCTAATTTGGCCTCAAGGAAAATCAGACATTGAAAAAAAATAGTTTATCAATACTGGACGAGGTCACTGTTCTCGAGAAGTCACTTTGCACGAGGACCAATTCGTGCTCAGGCTCCGGCGGCCAAGAAGGCCATGGAGCTTTGGGGACGAAAAGTTATTAAATAAGCGCCCCAGGCGTTTAAACGAGGAAATACGGTCGACTCGACCGACAACTGAGTATATAACTTACCTCAATGAATTTGAAAAACCAAAACTCGACAGGGTGGTTTAACTTATAGGCTGTGAAATCATGTCAAAAGAAAAAACGTGGCCAGAGATCCTTTCGGATAGTATTTTACCATTTTGATAAATGAATAAATCGCTTTGTTGTTACCTCACAATAACGATAATATCCCAGACAAAAATTTCACTCAAATCCTTATTATTTTGCTGTCAAAATATATATAGGCAACTGTGGTCGGTAACCGTTGTCACCTACTACTTTTCCTACTATATTCTTCCCTCCCTCCCTCCCTCACTCCCTCCCCAGTCTCTAACATGTGGTATCCTCCTGTGAGTCCCCATAATCTATTGTGATCAGGATCGATTGGCATGCCAGGAATTTTTAAGGTGCCATTTTGATGTGTGGTTTCTGTGAGAGGAAGTGTTGGAACTGATGTTCTGTTTTTTTTTTTGGTTATCTGTCATATTAGACGACGTCTTGTTTCTCGAGTGATTCAAATTACCCGTGCATATCTTCAATTACGAAACCTCTGGCTCAGCTGTTCGTTGGTATGAGTTGTGACGAGAAGAACAAGCGAAGGAAGAAACGTTCGAAGCAGAAGCAGATTGTCTTTGTTTGGGTTGCTATTGGCGAATTGTTTGAAAAACTGCACTGTTTTGCTTTGTCATCCAGTGAACGTTACTCTGAGTAGTTTCAATATAGTGATGTGAGCTGTTTGGTGCACATGCCCGCCGGGATAAACTAGAGCGTTTTGTCAAAGAAGTAAGTAGAGTTTGAATAGGACTAACATGTGACTTACCATGGGTAACCATGGGTGCCGACCATTTACTTCAAACCTTGCAAGCAGGGTTAACTTTTTTGCCCTATGAACCAGCGTGCGAAAAGTACATAGGGCAAAGAAAACTTGCTTGTAGGATCACTGTTCGTAGCTACAAAAGACAAAATAAACCGCGAAAAAACGGGAACCCAAGGCACCGGTGGCACCAAATACAGCTTTTGTAGGAAAAAAGGAAAACAGCAATCCGACGTCTAATAATTTTCTTTAAAATTTTCAATCTGAGTGAATTTTCACTACTATTTTTTCAGTGTGTAATCATGTTCTAATTTTTCCGTACATTGGTATGTTATTTTTTTCAAAGTCCGTGGAAGAAGTTAAGAATTACATACATCATTCAAAGGAAAGATGTCCCTCTATTGGAACCTTTTGAGGTTCCTGGTATTAAGTAACATGACATTAAACCAGTTTCTTTCATAAGGTATTTCTGCCTCTTTCTTTTGAAGGCAGATGTGCAAAGAAGCTGTGTCAAAAATTGTTAACTGAATCAATTAAGTGTTCAGTTTATAGTTATCAAGATTCCTTTTACTGGGAATACATCGACTGCGTATTCAGCCTTTAGCTGCACTTTATCGATCTCCAAACTACTGCTTTTGTTTTGCTCTGTAGAATTTTTCATCCAACGAAGTTGTGTATTTGGTGGTATTTGGCGATATAACGTGGAAATAATCTAAGCGAAATTGTTTTCATTCCGCTGGACCGTGTCCCTTTAATTGAAATAAAGGTGTCTGTTGTTACTTATTACGGGTAGCAAACGCTGCAAGAATATTAATGATTTGTTTTTGTTTTTACATAGGTAACAATTGGCCACTGACCTCGTCAATAAACTATTTTGAAAAACTGGTTGTGTTGAAACTTTTGACAAATAATTTCTCAACGCACGCGAAATGTGACGTCTGCTATTTGAAGAGGTAGCAAGCCTCGACCAGTTCATTACCTCTTCAACTAAAAAACGCTGAAACGATTTTTAAAACGCACTTTGAGATGTTTTTAAATTCCTCCTTGCACGCACAAGACTCGGGATACAACGCTGGTTTCGCAATCCTTTATGTTTCTGATAATACAAGGTCCAGAAAGGAAATGATAAAAGGAACTCTCTGAATTTAACGATAAAACTCGCTTCACCAAGTTAAGACTACAAGCATCATCAAGAAGATATTTTAATAAACCCTCAATGAAACGTTTAATTTCGGCTTCACTACACAACAGACTGTAAATATATACCAATAGGTTTATTTTGCAGGTTTTGGCCGAGCACCGGGACTACTTACAGCAAATAGTGCTACACTGAACCTTAGTGCACAATACAGCTATTTCAATTTAGGTTGTCGGATGAGAGCTTCAAGCGTACGCAACGAGACCGCAAGTAACTATGGGTAGTTGTAAATTGGTCTTAGCTTAGTTCGCGGTTTTTGCGTTTGTTAGTGCAATGAGTGAGGTAAATGTTAGCACCATAAATGTTTGCCTTCGCTGTATGGACGAGGTATTTTAAATTGCTTTGGTCAATTTATCGTATACATAAAAATCCCAAAGTACTTTGCGGTCTCGTTGCGTACGCTTGAAGCTCTCATCCGACAACCCAAATTGAAATAGCTGTATACAGAAAACAATAACTATCGATAACTACGTTATCCAATAAATGAATGGGGTTAGTTTCTAGAGAAACTGTGGTGTTGCGTCGGTGGGGGGATGAAACACGAGAATTTAGTTTTATCGACTGAGTCGATAAGGTAAATTGACCACCGTAAAAAGATTCAAATAGCTGACGTTTCGAGCGCTAGCCCTTCGTCGGAGCGAATCAAGGAATTGTGGGTAGTGTGTGGTTTTATATAGTAAGCGGTGGAGCTACGCTATTGGTGGAAATTTGGTGACGTGAAAAACAAATGTAGATTAGTTGAATGAAAAGCGTTCGTTGATTCCGTGGGGTTTGAGAGTGCCGATTTGAAAGATGATTTTTTGTTCTAGGTTTTTACGGCTTTCTGTGTTACCCTGGTGTAGGGAAAGGCCGCAGATTGTCATGTGTTGTTTAGAATGGTTAGTAAGATTAAAATGGCGCGCGACTGGTTTGGATGCGTCTTTGTCATTTTTTTCAACGTCTCGGAGATGTTCACGAAAACGGTCGCCCAGTCTCCTCCCTGTTTCGCCAATGTATATCTTTTTGCAAAAAGTACATGTTATGCAGTAGATAACATTTACGGAGGTGCATGTAAAACGATCAGTGATTTTAATAGATCGTTTGGGTCCTGTTATTTTGTCCGCGTTGTGAATGAAAGGACAAGTGTTACATCGTGTGCGTGTGCATTTGAAAGTTCCCGGTACATCGTCAGATTTCAGTGCGCTCGTAACTAGAAAGTTGCCTATGTTTTTGTCACGTTTGAATGAAATTAGTGGGGGTTGTGAAAAAATTCTGCCAGTTTCGGGGTCGTTTTGGAGTAATTTGAAATTTTTTAAAATGATGCTTTTGACTGTGTTGTTGTGTGGGTGGAAAGTGAGGGTGAATGGAATTCTCTCGTTCTCTTCCTTCTGTGGCGTTTGTAGTGCTGATTGTCTGTCGATCTGTTGTGCACGTTGTTGGCCCGTATTAACAACAGAGTCAGGGTACCCACGTTTCTTGAAAAACTGGCACATTTCTTCTGATTTGTTGGAAAAATCAGAGTCATCACTACATAGACGTCGAAGTCTGAGAAATTGAGAATACGGAATGGCGTTTTTAACGTGCGATGGATGTGAGGATGAATGTAACAGATAACTGTGGGAATCTGTAGGTTTGTAGTGCACACTTGTGGATAAACTGTTACCGTTGATTGAAATATTAATGTCAAGAAAAGCGACTGAGGTTTCGGAAATTTCCCAGGTATATTTTAGAGCTGGATGAAAAGTATTGACAGAAGTTATGAATTGATTAAGTTCCTCTTTACTGGAAGAGGTAGCGCCAATGCAATCATCGATGTAGCGGCCGTAGAGTTCGGGTTTGGTTCCGTGGTACTGATTAAAAAATTTGTCTTCGATGTGGCCTACAAAAAGGTTAGCGTAGCTTGGTCCCATTTTGGTGCCCATGGCGACTCCATTTACTTGTTTGTAGTAGTTTTGGGAAAATGAAAAACAGTTAAGTGTCAAAACGAAGGAACTTCAAGGACTTCAAGCACTAAAATATTTTTTCGACCAGCGCTCCATTCAAAACCCAAGCTCAGAAACACTGCTCCGCTTGGCCGAATTAGTTTTGACACTTAACTGTTTTTCATTTTCCCAAAACTACTACAAACAAGTAAATGGAGTCGCCATGGGCACCAAAATGGGACCAAGCTACGCTAACCTTTTTGTAGGCCACATCGAAGACAAATTTTTTAATCAGTACCACGGAACCAAACCCGAACTCTACGGCCGCTACATCGATGATTGCATTGGCGCTACCTCTTCCAGTAAAGAGGAACTTAATCAATTCATAACTTCTGTCAATACTTTTCATCCAGCTCTAAAATATACCTGGGAAATTTCCGAAACCTCAGTCGCTTTTCTTGACATTAATATTTCAATCAACGGTAACAGTTTATCCACAAGTGTGCACTACAAACCTACAGATTCCCACAGTTATCTGTTACATTCATCCTCACATCCATCGCACGTTAAAAACGCCATTCCGTATTCTCAATTTCTCAGACTTCGACGTCTATGTAGTGATGACTCTGATTTTTCCAACAAATCAGAAGAAATGTGCCAGTTTTTCAAGAAACGTGGGTACCCTGACTCTGTTGTTAATACGGGCCAACAACGTGCACAACAGATCGACAGACAATCAGCACTACAAACGCCACAGAAGGAAGAGAACGAGAGAATTCCATTCACCCTCACTTTCCACCCACACAACAACACAGTCAAAAGCATCATTTTAAAAAATTTCAAATTACTCCAAAACGACCCCGAAACTGGCAGAATTTTTTCACAACCCCCACTAATTTCATTCAAACGTGACAAAAACATAGGCAACTTTCTAGTTACGAGCGCACTGAAATCTGACGATGTACCGGGAACTTTCAAATGCACACGCACACGATGTAACACTTGTCCTTTCATTCACAACGCGGACAAAATAACAGGACCCAAACGATCTATTAAAATCACTGATCGTTTTACATGCACCTCCGTAAATGTTATCTACTGCATAACATGTACTTTTTGCAAAAAGATATACATTGGCGAAACAGGGAGGAGACTGGGCGACCGTTTTCGTGAACATCTCCGAGACGTTGAAAAAAATGACAAAGACGCATCCAAACCAGTCGCGCGCCATTTTAATCTTACTAACCATTCTAAACAACACATGACAATCTGCGGCCTTTCCCTACACCAGGGTAACACAGAAAGCCGTAAAAACCTAGAACAAAAAATCATCTTTCAAATCGGCACTCTCAAACCCCACGGAATCAACGAACGCTTTTCATTCAACTAATCTACATTTGTTTTTCACGTCACCAAATTTCCACCAATAGCGTAGCTCCACCACTTACTATATAAAACCACACACTACCCACAATTCCTTGATTCGCTCCGACGAAGGGCTAGCGCTCGAAACGTCAGCTATTTGAATCTTTTTACGGTGGTCAATTTACCTTATCGACTCAGTCGATAAAACTAAATTTACGTTATCCAATAAATCGCCATCACAGTAAAACACCTAAACGGAGCTCAGCAACCACGCACAATACACTGTGGTTAGATGGAGGCCAGAAAAAACCTGCCTTAAAAAACCCCTTTGGGGAAAAAAATGACAGGAAATCTGAGTAGGAACCAAGGCCCAAGCTCCAAAACGGCCCATCCTACGAGGCTCTAAATTATTGCTCTAGTTTGCATATCCTATTCTTTCTTACAATTAAAGACAAAATAATTGATAAAGTGAGTGAAAGCGGTGTCGGCCTAGAATGATCCACCACGTGCTATACAAAGCTTATATACCCCACAGTTCTACCCATGATGCACCATCATCTAACAGGACCCAGGCTCTGTTGCTCTCGTGCCGCAGAAATATTACATTTCAGGCTAATTCGTAGCCACTCAATCGCCAGAAATTCCATTTTTGAAGAGTTTTTCCGCGTTGTGGCGCATGCGCAATCTTTGATAGAATTTATTCGTGGAATTTATTTGATATCTCAAACAAATTTCGAAAGAAATAGACATGATAAACAGATAAGTTTGATTATTAAAATTTTTATGTGACGTAGCAATGTTGAATTTTGAAGCTTCTCAAGCGTTTTTGTAGAATCTATATCGAAGAGAATTGTTTAACCTTTCAGTAGCTCTAACAATTAGTGTCAAACGTTTTAAAAAACACGAAAGAATGTAACATAACCGACATCACCTTACGTTAGAGCCACATTTCATGATCATGTATTGAGTTAATTAAATGTTTACTCTAGGAGTGAAAGGATTAAAGAAGTTCAGTTGTTTTGTAAATTGCTTAACCCTATTTCGCCTGGGCTTTTTGAGCCTGGAACAAAACTGTCTCCTTTGCGGTCCGCGCAATGAAACAACAACAACAACAATGATTTATTTTTATTTTTCAAATAATAAAACAAAATATAGTAGCAACTCGCAAATAACTAGAGTTAATCGTGGCGGGTTGCTGCGCACTAAACAGTTACAGACGGCTCACTATAAAATAAATGACTGATAACAATTGATAAGAAAATAAGGAATGGATAATTTATGATTAGTTACAACAACAAATAAATTAATTAATAATAGAAATAAATATATAAATTAAGGAGAAGGGGTAATAAAATGCAGATTAAAGTCAATTTAGTGTTTTAAAATTACGAAGACTGGTACAAAGAAATTCGACATCAACATAGATATCCTCACTCTCTAAGACCTCCAATAGTAATATATTCACATTCATTCGATAAGACACTGTATGACTGATGCTTATTAAGATATGGGGGAAAAAAATTTCCTCATCCTCAGTGCAAGTAATAAAGTGAAAGGAAAAGAAAAAGGAATAGCCTACCCGAAAACGAATCTCTTTCTCCCAAAACTCAGAAAATCCAAAACCAAGCTATGGCAGAGTGAAACATTTTTATTGACAAGATTACGCAAAAGCCATTTTAAACCCGTCCAGGTTGTTAAAGGAACTAAAAACGCGTCCTGAAGATAAGGCAGGAGGATAATCGTACTTTGAGGGTGCTGTAGCAGCTGCGAGAGTATCAGCTGGTTTAGTTAATCCCAAAACCTTGTCCGTTTGACAGTAATATTGGGCCATTTGAGTAGACTTCCATCCCACATGCCTTGCAATGTCAGCCAGAGGGACTCCTAACAGCAAGATGGTCCGCCATTTATGACAGTTTGCTTGAACGTTCCCAGCAATGAAGTTTTTGTTACCTCTAAAGGGGATGTGCGTAGGTGAAGCATACACAGAACCGGAAGAGACCATATCCACTGCGAGGGGAGCGGCCCGACCCAGTTGTGGGGCTTTCCCTCCCAATTACACCAAGACTCCTTGGGCTTATATGAGAAGAAGCCACGTGAAGGGGCTGTCAAAATGAAAGAACGGAACCCATTTCTTAAAGAAAAAAGAGAACGAAAAGAAAATAAAAAGGGAGGGAAATAAAACCCCACAACCGAGTCGAGCCAGGAATCTGTCCGGAGACTGGAAAAGGGTTATGTTTAGAGAACCCCCCTGGACAAGACTCGGAAATGAGGATGAAACTAAATAAAAGGAAAAAACAGACTGAAAGGAAACAAAACTTTTTGTGAAGGTTACAAAATTCATAGAATAACAGCAAACCCACAATACATGACAAAGTTTAGTTGGAATTGTTACGGGCCTTCCTTACTCGACAATTTCTCGCGATGTGGCCTCGGTGGCCACACGCGTAACATGTAATGGTAACCCTGGGGTTAGAATACGGCATTCTAGGATTGCCCATAAGGGGACGAACACTGGAACTGTGCTTGAAAGCCTTCTCAATCTCCTTGGCAATCGCGATCTCCTCTTTATCCCGCCCCAGAAGCTTTAAGAGTACTGGTTGAAAAGAGGCATGCGACGATAGGGGCCTAGTCTGCTTGAGGATAAAATTGTAGCGGGAAGCCTGGGCATCATTTTTCTCTCTCGCCGTGGCAACCAAATGCTCCAAAGCTGCAATGACGGCATGTACATCAAAAATACCCGCGGGACGGGAAACTAGCTGCTTCACAGTCTGAAGGGCGTTATGAACCGTGTTTTGATTGAGCTTGTTCTTTACCTCAGCGATTTTTCTCTGAACCGCTGCAAAATCGTCAAGGGCAGCCTAGGCAGGTAAAGAGAAAACAGAAAGGGGGAAGGGGGATAAATAACACAAGTAAAGAAACAAAGGGGGCGAAAAAATCACATGCGAATAACAAATAGATGAGAAAATACGTGAAAGCCCCGAGAGCGTTAAAATACCAAACAAAGAACTAGAATAAAACAAGGCAAGGCGCTAAGCCGCGGAGTGGAATTAAAAAGCCGAAAATAGACCAGATACAATAGAAAACAAAAACAATAGAAGGAATATTGAGAACAGGCGGCAGCAACAAAGACAGGCGGAAAAGGGAGGGGCAGGTGAAAACAACTGAACCAAAATAACACCTTTTGTATACTTCGCAAACGACCGACACTAAAAAGGGGGAAAACAAAAAGAAAAAACAACTACGGGTAAACACTTCAAAAGCCATAAAGGCCAACGTACAAAGATTGTCACCTCGACCATACACGTTACGCGCCAAGCGCCGGCATAAAATAAAACAGAGAAACAAACCACATAAATGTTTAACAAGCCAAAAAAGGCTAACATACCAACACTAATGTTTGGGATATAGGTCGCGAAAGCGACAAGCACCAACAAAAAACAAAACCAAACCGAACGCCTAATTACGTATAACAACAAAACAATTTACGTTTCACAAGCCAAAAAGGCTAACGTAAAAAAGTTAATATTCCGGCTATACGTTGCTCAAGCGACAAGCGCCAACGTAAAACAAAACAGTAAAAGAAACACTCATTTACGTTTCACAAGCCGAAAGGGCTAACGTAAACATGGAGAAAACTGACGTTCCACAGAAACCACAAAGTTAAACCCACGTGGCAACAACCTATGGCAAAACAAGAAAGTAAAAAGAATAGAAAAAATAAATATCTCAGGTTCTTGCGCCGCGGGCTGGCCGGCAGGTTGCCCAGCATCTTGAGGAGCAGCCAATGCTTGAATTTCTTGTTGCTGAAGAGGGTCAGGAGCTTGAGCCATTCTGGAATATGAAGCTTCAGCGACGTCGGCGGTGGGTAGAAGGAAAACCAATTAAATTCGCGTCACCCTAAGAGCCCGCGTGGAAATGAGAGGACGAGTTTGAAACGGGAGAACGCTTAAATAGCAAAAATTAACCCCGAGGGAGCAGCCTGAGAGGGGGTAGAATGCGCCGAGGGAATTAAGCCAAATAAACAGGAATGCTTAAAGTGTTTTCGTGCCTTATGAATGAATGAGAATAGGGTTAATAATAAGCAAAGTTTGCTTTGTGTGGAATCACTGCTTCATAACATACAGAATCAGTAGAGAGGTTATATCGATCTCACAACGATCATTATATATCAGGCTTTTACGAGCAACAAACACAAACGTAAGAAGAAGATCTTCGTGTCAAGTGAAAACGAACCAAGCAAGCAAATGCGCAAGCCCCCAAAAAGGAGAAGGTTTGATCCTTTTACATATACTCCATCGATCTTATACTTGCACGAGCCCGTTTTCACGGCTCTTGTCCTTGTGTCGCTGGTAAATGTCAGGCCTTATTATTCATGGAACTGAACAATAATAGCAAACGAAGTGAATAATAATAATCTCTACTGCTATTGAAGAATTGCAGAACATTCAGTAATGTTACTGATAATGTCATGAAGGTCAAAATAACAATAACATCACCCGCTATCTTCTTATAAAGTCGCCGTTTGTTGAAAGGAAAGTAGGTCACAAACATCCGGAAGTCGGTGTGTGAAACATAGGGCTGTAAACTCAGTGTTAAAATGACATATTCACCAGAAATGTATTAACATGAATTAACTTGTTTGACTAGTCAATTGAGAAATAAAAAAATAGACTCAGTGCTAGGCGGTTTGAGGATGGTTGACCCTTGAAAACGGAACTTAATACCTTTACACGACTATAGGAGTAGTACTGTAGCTCTTCCAGACCTCTAATTTTATTGGCCCCGTAGTACTGTAGCTTCTATTGTGTTTAGGTCTAGGGCTATTGTTTGTGTTGTTTAACCTATTGTTTCGTTAACCAGTCACTGAGCTTGTTTGGAAAGGTACAGTCTCTCCCGACTATAGGCTTATTCCTGGTTTAAAAAACGGGGAAAACATTGCCAAACGGAACTCGTAGAAATTAACCACCACCTTCACTTCGTATAGGCTTATTCCTGCTCTTAATGAAAAGGAAAGACATCACCAAATGGAACTCTTAGAAATTAACAACCAGCTTCACTTCATCATATCAAGGCCGCGAATATCATCAAAAGCTTTTTAATAAACGCAGAACCATGTGCACAGTTTGAAAAGAGAGGCCAGGGGCGTATACAGATGGGGTGGATTGGGTGGCTGCAACGCCAGACAAAATGTTCGGGACACTGCGCCTCTCAGATACCCCCTCCCCCTTACCAAAGTTGAAAGAGTTAAAAGGTCTTGTTTTTTACGCAAAAATCGCTGGTTTTTTCAACTTTGAACAAGGGGGAGGGAGGTTGAGATATGTTTGATCAAGTGTCCCAAGGAATTATGACTTTGGTTGTGGCCACCCCTCTTTAGACCATCGCGGTTTTACCAGTTTTCTTTTTAATTGCAACAATGAAAAAAATAAAAACGTTTATAGACTTAGGCATATACCCGTAGCCACCCCCTATAAAAAAATCCTGGATCCCCCCTTGGAGGCCTGCTATTGGATACCATGTTGTTTGCGCATTCTTTGACAGTTTGTTTTTAGACAACAAGTCGCAACCAGTTCGTTTCTTTTTATAAACACCACCGACCTAGTAAAAAAAACTATTTTCATAAACGCTAAAATCATTAAACATAGATTTGCTTACATACGCGGGGTTTTAGGGCTTTTAAGGTGTCGGGAAACTACTTGTCACTTGATATCTTATTATGGCTGCTTCGAGCCCGTTTTCACTGTCATTGACCGCGCTGGTGCTTGCGTCGCTTGAGGTATAAAGCAGGTTTTGATATTCTTGAAACTGAACAATAGCAAACGACCTGAATAAAGACGATTTCTCTTGCAGAATTAATTGCCAACTTTCAGTAATTTTACTGATAATGTCATGGAGGTCAAAATGAGAATGATGTCGATCACTCGAGTTCTTCTTTTAAAGACGCCTTCTCTGAAATTGACAAGTAAATCACCGCTCACGGAAATACACTGACGATGAAGAATTGTTAATAAAGTAATTTTAAAACAAACGGTGGTGTACTTAATGAAAGCATGAATTTACTTGTCTGAATTATTAATTGAGAAATAACTAAAAAAAAATGGTATTGGACGTTGGCTGACACTAAAACACTTGATAACGGATCTTAATCCTTTTTGCACGCGGGAAATGTTAACCCTTTCACTCACAGAGTCACTGAAGACATCTAGTGTAGTTCTAACTTTTAAGTACGAAATCCTATGACCATTCATATGACTCTTTGACAGTTCTCTTGCATGGTACTATTTGTTTTTCAATATTTCACAAAATGAATTTTGCAATTTTTTCCTTTTGTCATGTGAACAGTTCCCTGATTCCAGCACAAACATGGGAGCTAATTCATATGTTTAGCAGAATTCCTCTTGCGCATAAACTGGGACAAGAAAAAAAGCTCGTGATCTTTGCCTCGAGGAATGCCATCATTTTCAGCGGGGTTTTTCCTGTAGCTTGGGCGTCGATAGCTTTCACTAAAAATTGTTTACAGAAAAATTTGTTTTATATACAGGCTTTTGAACTTCGTAAAAGCGATAGGCACATAATCGCGAGTTCGCCGCTTTTGAGAATACATAGAACTACTCCCCAAAGAATGCGGTGCAAATGTGCAAAGTATATTGTTGATTATGAACATTCGTTTCAAGTTTTACAAAGGAGATTTCGCGCGTGCTGCGCTGAACGCAACGAGGTCAAACTAAGGAGCGAATCGCTAGACTTCTGAAGGGGGGGGGGGGGGGGGGGGGGGGGGGGGGGGGGGGGGGGGGGGGGTGAATTTTTGCAGGATTTTTTGCTAAAAAAACAAAGCCTCAAGTCGGGCTTTCACAGTTCTAGGATATTTTTTTATCCCAAGAGAGTTGGCTTGCAGGATATATATCCCAACCCCCTCAAAAGTGAAATGGGCGGTCCCTAAGATCTTATAACACAAGAAGTGAAATAGAAAATAGATTGGGCACGTCAGGACTATTACAACAGGAACTTCAGTGACTGGGGAATGACAATGCATTTTCTAGTACACTCCTAGTGACACTTAAGGTGTTATGTTGTTACTTGTTGCGGGTTCTTAATTAAACTAATTAATTAACTGATTGTTTTTATACTAATTGATAAAAAGTAGGAAAATACTGTAGGGATAATGTTTTGTTTTAACATTTGTAAGTTTAGGCCACTGACCTCGTCAACAAACTATTTTGATAACATGAGTGAACTTTTGACAAATAGACAAGTTTCTCCGCGCACGCAAAATGTGACGTCTGCTGTATTGATCTGTATTTGCGAAGGTAGCAAGCCTCGACCAGTTTGTTTCGAGTCATTGGAATCAATGACCCCGAACGCTGAAACGATTCTTAAATCCCACTTTGATCGAGATGTTTGCACGCACAAGACTCCGGGAATGATGCAACGCTGGTTTCGCAATCTTTTTCACAGGGTTTGCTCGAACATCTTATTTCACGACTTCATGGAATTTATTTGATGTCTGAAACAAATTTCGAAAGATATATACAGACATTATAAAATGGTTTAATTATAAAATAAGCTTTATGTGACGTAGCAATGTTGAATTTTGAATCTTCTCAAGCGTTAGGGTAAAATCAATATCGAAGAAAAATGTTAATAACCTTTCAGTAGCTCTAAAAATAAGTGTCGAACGTTAAAACACGAAGGAATGTAAATAACTTTAATTTGCCCATTATCGCGCAGAGACAGTTGCTGATGTTGGAGTGCTGTAAGGTCATATGTAGAAACTCTTACGTTAGAGCTACATTACATGTATCGAATGTTTACTCTGGGAGTGAAAGGATTAAAGAAGTTTAGTTGTTTTATAAATTGCTTAATAATAAGCAAAGTTTACTTTGTGTGAAATCACTGCTTCGTAACATACAGAATCAGTAGAGCGGTTATATCGATTTAACAATTGTCTTTATCATTCTTTCACGAGCAACAATATGCACACACAAGTGTATAAAGAATAACTTCGTCTCAAGAGAAAACAAACATGCGCATGCTCAAGAAAAGGAGAAGGTTTGAACCTTTTCAATAAACTCACTCTTGTGCTTGCAGCGAGCCCCTTTTTATGGATTTCATGGCTCTTGTGCTTGCGTCGCTGGTAAAAAGCAGTCCTATAATAGCAAACGAAGTAAATAAAGATTATCTATACTACTATTGCAGAATTGCAGAACATTCAGTTATGTTACTGATAATGCCATGAAGGTCAAAATAACAATAACATCTCCTGCTATCTTCTTTTGAAGACGCCATTTGTTGAAAGAAAAAGTAGATCACAAATGCTCGGAAGTCGGTGGGGATGTGGAATTCTCAGCAAAGTAATTTTGAAACAAAGGGCTGTGAAATCAGTGTAGAAATGACATATTCACCACAAATGCTTTAATTTACAGGCCTTACCCTGTTTGACTAGTCAATTGAGAAGTAAAAAAGAAGACTCAGTGGGACAGTTTGAAGATGGCTGACCCTTGAAAACGGAACTTAATCCCTTTAAACGACTATAGGCATATTCCTGCTCTTAATGAAAGGGAAAATTGCCAAACGGAACCTTTCAAGGCCGCGGACATCATCAAAAACTGTTCAATAAACGCATAAAGTTTGAAAAGAGAGGTCTGCTATTGGGTACCATGTCGTTTGCGCATTCTTTGATGGTTTCTTTTAAGACAACAAGCCGCAACCAGTTCGTTTCTTTATATAAACACCAGTAACCAAGTAAAAACCCTATTGTCATAAACACTTAAACGATTTAACATATATTTGCTTACATACGCGACTAGATTTTAGGGGCTTTAAGTTGTCGAGAAACTACTTGTCACTTTTTATCTTTTTTATGGCTGCTTCGAGCCCGTTTTCACTGCCATTGACCGCGCTCTGGTGCTTACGTCGCTTAGCTTAAGGTTATATAATTATAAATCAGGTTTTGCTATTCATGGACAGAATTGCCAAATGGTTCTTAATCACTTCACTTTTTAATCGCACTAAAATGTGTGCCACTCAGGATGCCTTGCTGGTTTGTCAACCTCTTTTGCAGGGCAAGGCCTATACAAACAACTTGAAAGTTTCAAAACGCCCGAGGAGAATTGAATCAGTAAAGGAAACTATTTGAAACTGTTAAGTATCGTGGAGCAATCTTGGTTTCCCAAAATTTATGAAGAAAACACGATGGAACAAGTTTCTTTCTTGTTCCAAAAGATCGATGACCTCGTCAAGTGCTCTTATGATGAACGGCCAATGCAAATACCTTTAAACCTGCCACACGATCCAGTTTACATTTCTAAGATCGACGTCTAATGATTTTATGATATACGATAACGATTCTTGAAAACTAAAGGAATTTTTAAAAGTTTTATTTGTGTTATTTATTAATAATTTTTATCCAAGACGCGTAATATTAGTCCATCATATACATTAAAAAAAAAAAAACGTTTTTCTTTCACATTTCCAAATTCCAATTCGATCCGCAAACAGTGGAAGTAAGAACCACCTCGCGAATGCCATTGAAATTCATATATTTTTTTTTTGCACGCTCTAAATGTTTTAGGATTACTGAAATATGATTTCGTTAAACCGTACATCAAATATTGAGATGTCAATGTTGACATCTGCTTTTGGATACTTCACTGTCATGCAGCCACCCTACAAAATTAATATCCTCCGTTTGCACGTAGCAGTCGTTAATTCTCTGGGGTGGTAATCACTTGAGATAACCCAACCATGGACTTGATGAAGGGCGCTTTATTTCTGTTGGTTTGCTGTTTCTTTTCATTGTTCAAAGTCGTCAAAGGTATTCTTACTTCAGTATTATTATATATATTTTTTACAGGTACCTAATATGTTATTCAGCTACAAAATGTTACATCATATTTGTCTGATACCACAGCTTTTAAGGACTAGGGAATTTTGACTTTCCTTTTTCGAGGCAGTTTCTGCTGCATTTAAATGCCAAAACTTATACATGGACTGACTGAAAACTTGCAAGACCACCGACTATAGTAATTTACTCCAATCATTCTAGGCAAAGAATAATGAGTTCGACATCATCCTAGATCATCTCGTTGCTGTTGGAAAGAGGAAACGCTAAGCATACATATAATCCGAAGCATGTATTTCAGTAAATGCGTGATTATCTACTGTAGTTGAAAATAACATGTAAATCCAAAAGACATACTTGAAAGCAATGGTTCAGTACTGATACAATTTTTTTCCAAACAATATTGGTCAACAATGGGGCAGCCGTGAACTTTTTGTCAAGTGTCAGTTTCGCTACAGATATAACTTTTGCCCCTTTTCACTAACTCGCAAATTCACTTAATATCTTTCTAATACGCCACATTTGTGGTGTATTAGCGAAGACACGTTGTTACAGTTTAGGCACATTTTTAACCAAAGAAGCAACAAAATGGTTTGGGAATTTCCAGTAATCAAAACTACGTCAAAGCTTGGCGATCAATCTGGATACCCTCAGCTATACTGCAATTTTTTTTACTTATGTTTTACGGTGGACTTCTACTAGCATCGAGAAAAAAAAGCGCCAAAAGGAACAATATTTCTTCCTGACCATCATGTTTTTTAGTAATGCTGGGATTGACTGTTGAATTGTCCCCGGATCGTGCAAAATTGACTTTGCTGCTCTATGCCGGCACTGCCCCCAATTTGCAAATTGCGGAGGAACGCTCTCACCATCTTCGATATTCGTACATTTCGATTGTTCAGACTACCGCTAAGTTGGGTGAAATATCGGCAAACAATCAGTAATGTTTTACGAAATTTAAAATAATAAATTAAATCAAATGCTCTAAGAATATCGGTGGTTTGAATTGAATTTTTCCTTTCATAACCTAAGTACATTATCTTAACTTTCAATGTAAATAGAGTTTGATGAAACAATGCATACATGAAACAGCAGGCCAGCCACAGGTCAAAAAATCCTGAAATATTGGCAATGAATTTGTAAATGCTTTCTGCTCTTGCGTTTTTTGTCCAGTTTTGTCTTCGCACCGCCTAGTATCTTAATATTGAACTTTGACAGAAAAGCCTCCAGTTACGGTATTGAATGGGCCAAGTCAATATAAAAGAACCATAACAAGTATGTCTGAAAGTTAGACTCGAGATAGTCATTTATCATTCAGAGAAAGATCAAACAGGTTTTGAAGAGAAAGAATTTCATGTAGAATGATAGGATTTCATGGGTGTCTTGGTGGGTGAAGTGTGTGTGCGTCATTTTTCAAAGAAAAAAAAAGCTTAAAATAAATAACAATCTAGTGATACACTGTACTTTATTAGTCTGCAAACAGAAGCAAAGATCATGATACTTGTATGTTTTAAATTTTGTGAGTTATCAAAACAACAGCTCACAATGACCTGGCGTGAAGAACCTTTTTTGTCCGGTATTTGACGCGAACCAATTGAGAACGGAGATGAATCCTTTACACGCACACAATCTACGTGTAATAACAGCTGCGTGCATGTTATTGGATGAGATGTCGCAATCTTCAAGCTTATCACTTTGGGAATTCGCCTCAACTTGTTTCTTTTACTTTGGCTTATGTCATTGGGATTAGTAAAGGTACCCTGGTCGAATTATTTTGTAATTAATTCTGGAATTATTTTTAAAATGTTGATTTGCTCAAGAAAGGTTTAGCTTATGTCACACGAAACAGTTTTTATTGAACTCTTAGAAGCTCCGTTATAACTTAAAGCTATCAAAACAAAAAAGAATCCGGAGTGTTACTTTTGGTTCAAATTGACTTTGTCTTTCCTCTTCCTCCATTCTCTATATTTTACACAAGATTAAACCGCTCTCTCTTAGGTGTCCACAATTAGTAGAGGATTATCCCTCGGCTATGACTTCTGACACGTTAATATAGTTATGATAATCTCTCTGTTTACTTTGTCAGGAGTCGAAAAAGGAAAAATTCACATCACTCAGGAATGCCAATACGTGTCATTCAGCAGCAGTTTTTCCAGTGGAACTCCCGTGAGGGTGTTTGCTTCGGTTAATCATGGAAACGAATCATCTCGTGTCCATGATTCTGCTTTTGTCTGGGTGGAAGATGTGACAACAAGCCGATTCAGGGCCTGTCTTGTGACAGGGGGTCAGGGATCTGGCGGTAACAGCACCATTGATTGGTTTGCATTCCAGGGTTCCCAATCGAGAGTTGAACATGGTCAGACCATCTTTACCCTGTTTACCACTGGAACAAAATGTAATCAGGTGACGTTTTTTCAGGTAAGATACTGTTTTCTTATTGTTTTTCAATTTCATCCTCTTGTTTATTCTAAATCTAAGCAAGACAAGAATGATCATCCCATCAAACTGTGATATCAACTTCAAGTATTGAGGAGATAAGCGGTTTAACTCTAAGAGGGTCTGGATGTGGTTTACTGACAACTGACAAATGGCTAAAATTTTAACTGACAACTGACAAATAAGCTAAAGTTTTACTGACAACTGACATTTGTGCCAGGGTTAAGTGACTTAACTGACAACAGACTTGATGGACCGTATTATACTTTATTCTAGTATGTTTTTTTTACACCAAAGGATGCAGACTCAGTTTCCTATATTGTTAATATGAGAATTAAAATTAATCTTTTACAATTTTACCCTAACGTGACATATCTGTTACATGATCCTCGATCCACGGTGGCCATGCGCTCGAATGAAAGTGTAATCGTGGGATTTTATCGTCTCGATTCCAATACCAACCTCGTTCCCAGGGTCTCTCTCCTTTCCGCCCCCAAGAGCGCGCGCGAGAGAGAGAGAGTTCTCTCTTCTCATAGTCAGTGTTTACCGTATAGGAACACTCGCTACTGGGACTTTTTTAAAAAAGTTTTTTTATGTGAAATAGCCTGAGTGGCAGGAGTGGGTAAGGGAGGGATTCAGGGTGCCTCCTGCCACGTTCTAGCTAGCCCCTGCCAAACAAGCTAATTAAAAGTGTAAATGATTAGCAAATCATAAACAATCTTTTTCTTTCTTTTAGGCCTTTTCATCGATTCCTAGAGTTCACGTGACTGTCAAACATGAAACTCAGAATCAAAAGAAGGACGCAATGAATGTTTGGATAGAAAGCATTTCTAGAGACCAGTTTGAAGTTTGCTTGCGAGAATCAAAAACATTTGATGGTGCACACAGCAATCTTGTGGTGGTAAGTCATAATTTCATAAATAACGAAGGAAATTCAAACGATCTAAGAAGTGACGCAAACCAATGCATAGCTAGTTTGCTTTGATCGGCCAACATCATAGCAGTGGATTAAATTAGCCACAACTACTTGAGAGGTTGAAAATGTCCGTTTATTATTATTTTTTGAAAGAATGCCATAAGTTAAGTATTTTGCAAATTAACTAGATCCTTAACTCTAACAATTAATGTTTAAATTCATTGCTTATAACAACGGTTATAACAATAATTAAATCAATGTGTTAATTTGTTGGTTGTTATCTCACACTGTTCAGTTAACGTGGCTTATGTTTTCTGCTACTTTTATTTATATTTAATTAGACCTGGATGGCATACGAGAATTATCCTTCGTCATGGGAAGCTAAAGAGTCCTCCAGGGTCCTCTTTTCTGACAACGAGATACCAACTTCTGCAAACAATTACGCTCTGTGCAAGGTAATGATGCACGAGTCAATTTCAGCAGTGCCCATCTTCCTCCCCCCCCCCCCCCCCCCCCCCCCCCCCTCCGGCCATTATTCAGGCATTTGCTCACGTTCGAATCCGGTTATTTTAAAACATCTTCCTTGTTTTCGACCTCAAAGAATCCTGGTTCCATCTCTGACAAGAAAATTGTTGTAAAGTTGCTCCAATCGGTCACTAGAGGAAGGCTTTGGGAAAAATGTCTCTGTTGACTTAGTTTTCCATCAAATAACTTTTGGATGAGTCTATATTCTAAGAATATTCAAGTTTTTTTCTTACTATACCCCGAGGCATTTGCACAGCATTTGTGTCCTCGTCATTGGGCATTTGCATATTTTGTCACATATTGCTAATGACTAGGGATTGTCCCGGTGGGGAGGGGGGGGGGGGGGGGGGGGGGGGGGTAGGGGACATGGGCGCTGCTGGAATCGGACTGATACACAAGTCCTACTCGCATATTCTCTATTTTCGAATTCCCCACAATACGCTTTGTTTGCCCCCCCCCCCCCCCTCCCCAAATTTTGCATGACTATTGTTTTGAAATGCTCTTGGGGCAGTCCTCCCAAGAGCATTTCAAAACAATAGTTTATGCAAAATTTGGGGGGCAAACAAAGTGTATTATGGGGAATTCGAAAATAGAGAATACAGTAACTATAGGTGGTTTGCAACCATTCCCTGAGGATTTAAAAGACAAAAGCCCAGCGGCCATGCTGGTGGACGGAACAAAAGAAAGAAATAGATGCTAATTAGAGATCTTTTGTTTCGTACACCAGCGTGACGTCAGGTGAAAACGTCCAATGCAAAAGAAAAAACACATGGAGATAAAGAGTTATTTCAGCCATGGATAAAACTGAATTTAGAATCATTCTAATGCTTTATCACATAGAACCTCCACTCTAAACGATTTTTTGCCCATAATGCATGTGCTGAATTCTCAGACTCACTTTTATCCGACGTGTCAAATCGGACGTAACTTAGTATTGTTGGAGAAAATATGTGGGCTTAATTAACTAGAATGAATCTTCATTGATGCAGAGGCATTGTGGAATTGCCAAGATATTTTTTCCTGAGTTTTATTAACACATTATCAAAAAAATAAAACCAATGGTTCTTTGTTTACAGAACGTCAGCTTTACCAGCCCATTCTTCATGCCACCAGTGGTACTGACAACAGTTATCAATGATGCTCCCAACAATTCCAACAGAATGTGCGCAGTTAAAGGTCCCTTAAGCAGTTGGCTGGAGGTGAAGTATTTATATTAGATCGGTTTTCAGCGGTTGAGTTTCGTAACTGACCAAAACCATAGTTAATAGAATAAACTGGTTATGAAACTCAGTCAGTCCTTTGTTGTATGTTTTTGTTCTCCATTTCTTTTGTTCGTTTGCCTTGACCCTGCACAAAACACAAAAGGTATTGAAATGCATATGAGCAACTGACCAGTAGAAACATTTGGGCTCACACGTTAAACAAAACAATGTGCAGGGTCACGGTTCGTTCAACATAAAACAAAGCAGCTTTGTACACTCCTTTTGAAATTTATTGAGCTTCATAACCAGTTTATTCTATTAACTATGCCAAAACCAAAGTAATTACTCTGGCCAATTACAACAGAGGGAGACAATCCAATAAACTAATCAGAGCTCGAAGGAAATAAGTGCAGCTGGCGCTAAATGCGTTTCTGAATAAAAGTTAATCACGGTTGTGTTTTATTTTGCGAACCAATCAAAATCCATTTTGAATTGTCTCGGGGGGAGTGACCAAACCAAACGTGTCTTTAATCATTGATGATTAGTCCCCAATTCCATACTTAATTAATAAATTGCAAACTATTTTTTTAAAATATATTTTTGTTTTAAAGGAGGTGACAAAGTTCTACTTTCGAGTGTGCGTAAAAGACTACGCTGGATATGATGGACAGAGAAGCAATGTAGCTGTGGACTACCTGGTTGTCGGAGGTAAACAGTTAACAAGCGTTTAATGTGCCGCATGCATGGCAAATCAAGAGTTATCCATCAGCTATCTAACATTTGATTTAACTGTATAAATCCAACCAATTATTACCCGTCGCTCACTGGCCTATCATTTATATTCGCCTGCAGGACGTTTGTCGATCTACTCATCGATACCAAAGGCAAATCCCTTTACTATTCACGCATATTATTTACCAATTTTGCATTTTTAGACCTTGATCCCTGTACAAATGCAAGCTGCCGTTACGAAAGCCACTGCGAAGCCTCGTCCCCACAACAATTTGGTTGTGTTTGTGAACAAAGTTGCCCGTCATACGAAGAACAAGTCTGCGCTTCTAACGGTCGCACTTTCAATAATCTGTGCTTACTGAAGAAAGAAATCTGCGAAACACAAGGAAACTACACTCAGTATCACCCTGGAAGTTGCACAGGTATCTAAAAGTAGGCTTATAATTTAAATTAAGGTCTACAACACTGGCTGAATGACTAATTTCTCAATTTGTCCAATCCATAAAACACGGTAAATGGTGAGAGAAGAAAAAAAAACATGCGAATTTGATCCGTCATAAAGATGTGTGCTTAGATGATGACAATGAATGATGTGATTTTTGTTCGGCGCTCTCAAGATTACTTGAAAGTTGTGCGACCGTGAAGTCTAATTACAAACACTTAGAGCAACACTCAGACAGTGTGACATCCTAAACGATAACCGAAAATTATTATTTAAAAAATAATAGATAGTTATCTCATAGCTTCTCGACGTAAATGTATTTTCTTAGTTTGTAACGGAGTCCGTTTTTATACACTTTTATAGGTTTTCCAATGCAAAAGGGAAGGCACGAGTTCCAGAGTCTTCCATCTTGGGCAGAGGATCAATGTGAGACCATTCAATTTAAACCGTATATATTTTACCCACATCAGAAAATCTATATCCAGCTCACTGTTAACCACTTCAACTACTCTGATGCAGCATTTGTACATGAGGCCACAACACCTTGGGTTGAAAGCGTCAACACCACTCAGTTTACCGCCTGTGTTACTCGAGCAGGAAGGAATGACTACCCAGCAGATAGCTTTGCTACAGTTGATTGGATCGCCTACCAAGGTGCCCCCCCTGGGGGAGTGGCAGGCGAGGAAACGTTTTCTAGATGGTGGACGGGAACTACCTGTCAGACGGTCTCCTTACCAAACGTAAGAGTACTATATAGCGAGTAGACTTAGGGGAAATTAAATAAAATGACAGCAGTGAGAAATCAAAGGCTCCTTGCGAGCCAAGTCGTGAATATGAAACAACCATCGGACCTTTTCCTACCCTACACAAGGTGGGTACTTACTTTATGTTGCAGATCCACCGTACCAATATCTTTTACCAAAGAAGGACCTCTAAAACCTTGATGTGTAGCTGAGGGAGTCCTGGGTTATTCTCCTGAGCGTATAGCAAACACGTGGCAGGTAATTAAAATCCACTGTGATTTTTATCAACAATGCTTTAAAGATGAATTGCAGTCCATACTGTGCAATCGGCAGCTCGGCAATGTTTGGTCAGCGGGTGTCCGGAAACCTAAGACCTAAGACCTTAGACCTAAGACCCGGAAAATTAAGACCCGGAAAACTAAGACCCGCAAAACTAAGACCCGGAAAACTAAGACCCGGAAAACTAAGACCCTTTGTATTTTCCGAAAAAATCATTCCTCGAGAGTAAAAGCAGTCAAACTTCAGCTTCCCATACCTGGATTACTGGTGTCCTGAACTCTATAAGTGATAAAATTAGTTCCACACTTCGAAAAACGAGTCTCTGTGGCCCGGGCTCTGTGGTTTCTATGTTCTCCAAGCCGCCATTTTGTTTCAGCGAAAAGTGGAAACGAGTTATCACGGTAGACAGTGTTGGCGGGTAGGCTGGAGCGAGCACAGGGCAAAAAAAAAAACACGTGATTGTTAAGAATTTGGTAGCCAGTCAAAGAAAATCTTTATTTGTCGGCTTGTACGCGGTATGACAAGAGAGGGCATTGTCGGGCAATATCTGGCAGTGCTAGATCTCAAATTGTCTTGTCGGGCCTTTTCGGCTAGTGTGGGGGTGTTGGGGTGTGGTTGTGGGGGTGGGGGGTGGGGTTGGCGACCCGTAGGAGAGCAGTTGTTGTAGTCACACGAGCAAATATCATTTTCAACAAGGCGGCGGTCGAACAGGGGCACGATAAGAAACCGGCTAATGCTCGGCAAGCTGATGGCCCGACAAATTTTGACCCGATTTGACCCCGATAAAAAAAGGTCCTGTTCTACGACGAAAAATCGGCTCGTGTGCGGCGGGCTTTAATGTTCAGTTTATTTGCATTTGTTCAACTAGGGTGTAGCTCTGGCTGGTATATGTTTGACCTTAATAGGAGTGCGGAAGAGAGAACTGGCGGAATATCCCCCATAATTATTCTAAAGGAATAAATTGACCGTATACATGGACGAAACCCATTCGGATTTGTCCATAAGGAAATTTATGCGATTGCAGGTTGAAAAGCCCAAAATGTACCTCGTCGAAAAAGTGTTATCCCATTTGACATCGTGCTATCCCACGAAGAAAAATGGATGTATCCGGATGCCAACAATCCAGGTGTAAAGCTTCCATCTTCAAAACACACAACTAAATTCTATTGTGTGGACGACAGATGCGTTAAGGCAAGATTTCCCTATTTTGAGCCAAAACTGTACCTGGAAACCAAGTCAGTTGAGCAAAGATTGAAGGATTCGCACAGAACTCTATTAAAAGAGGAACTTGGCTACTGAGAAAAGTCGGTTGTATTACACATTTTGACACAGCTTGTACACGTTTTGATACAGCTTGAGTTAATTTTTATTTGCACTAGTCAACTGAGACGTAAGAACTATAGTAAACTTCATTGTTCTGCGGCATTGGCTCTTTCTAGTCCCACATAGAATATCTTTGGTTTCAAGAATAGAGGAGGAGCTGATGGTTCATAATTATCTTTCATTATAAAATAAAGAAAATCTATTTGCGTCAAATAAATTTTAGGAAATGTTCGTGCTTAACCAATCAGAATAGCAGAAGACAATAGCTAATAATTTTGCTTCTTTGATGAAGTTCCCCACATACAATATCTTTTAAAACTTGCATGTTGTGCGATTGGGTCTCAAATTACTTGAAACCTTAAAAAAAATTAGACAAAATGCACCTTGAACCTTAACTTTTTAGCAATTTATGAGTCTAGGCCAATCAGATCACTAGTTGTAACAATGAAAAAAGTTGACATTCCATCGTGCATTGCCGTTCAGCGCAATCCTTCTTATGCGGATCATTACTTAAAATTTCAAATATTTTCTTCTCTATAAACAAAAGAACCGGGATGACATAGCCAAAAAAGCACTTTTAAGTGTTTAAAAACAGGTTAAAATTCGATAATTCAGCGTAAATCGTTAGCGCCAGGTCATATTTCCTTTTTATTTTCTCTCTTTGACAGAATAATGGAATTTCTGATAACAAAAAAGGTACAAAGTTCAGGAAGGGTTTCTCTCTGTGCTTTAGTTGTGTTTCGTTACAATCGTTGTCTGTATTTATAGCGTTATTGTTAAACCTCGAATCTACGCGAGTCACAGCGCCTGAAAGGTAGTTAATGATCAAGCATGAGAAAATTCAATCTCCTCTAGCCTAATTTAGAAATTTATTTTCTTGGCTCGTAATGGCCAACTATGCAGTTCCTGTTGTAATTTTTTTTCAAGGGGGGGTGGGGGATAATGGAATGTTAAATAGAACGCTGTGGCTAAATGCCCGGCAGCCGGGCACGGTCTCAAATAGACTAAATGCCCGGCAGTCAGAAATTTTTACAACATTTTTACTGAAAGGCTTTTTCAAACCTTTTGAGAGTATTCGATGTTCCTTTAAAAATGTCAAGCGCTTCCAAAAATTATTTTGCTTTTCCAATTGACGAAATATCCAAGCTTGGGCACACCGTAAGATCGCTATGTTCTCGACACTTAGAAAATTTTTGCTGGGACTCGCAGTCAGAAATTTTCACAGAGTTTCGACTGAAATGTCAAGCGATTCCCAAAATTTTTTTGATTTTCCAGTTGACGAAATATCCAAGTTTGAGCATACTATAAGATGGCTATGTTCTCGACACAGACTGCCGGGCACGGCCTCAAATAGACTAAATGCCCGGCAAACGGAAATTTTCATAGAATTTTCACTGAAAGGCCCTTTCAAACCTTTTGAGAGTATTCGATGTTCGTTTAGAAATGTCAAGCGCTTCCAAAAATTATTTTGCTTTTCTAGTTGACGAAATATTCAAGCTTGAGCATATCATAAGATCCCTATGTTCACGGAGACTGCCGGGCACGGCCTCAAATAGACTCAAGAAATGCCCGGCAGTCAGAAATTTTCACAGAATTTTGACTGAACGTCTCACTCAAACCTCATAAGAGTATTCAAAGTTCGTTTAGAAATGTCAAGCGATTCCCAAAATTGTTTGAAAGTATTATTTAAAGTCAACTTCTGTGAAAATTTCTGACTGCTGGGCATTTTATAAGTCTATTTTGAGGCCGTGCCCCGGCAGCAGTCTGCAGAAATTTTCCAAGTGTCGTGAACATAGCGATCTTATAGTATGCCCGAGCTTGAATATTTCGTCAACTAGCTAGAAAAGCAAAATAATTTTTGGATGCGCTTGACATTTCTAAATTAACATCGAATACTCTTAAAAGGGTTTAAAGAGCCTTTCAGTGAAAATTTTTATGAAAATTTCTGACTGCCGGGCATTTAGTCCATTTGAGGCCGTGCCCGGCAGTCTGTGCAGAAATTTTCTTAGGCCCTATCATGACATGGAAAGAGGATGATCCTAGTGCTAGGATCATCCTAGCACTAGGATCATCCGAGCGCGACATGTTTTCTGCTTCCAGTTTACATGCGAATAGGATGATCCTAGCGCTGGGATCATCCTATCTGAGAGATAGGATGATGCTAGCGCTAGGATCATCCAGTGTGCCGCATTTTTGCATGTAAACCAAATCAACCTTCTAGGATCATCTTAGCACTAGGATCATCCTCTTTCCATGTAAATAGGGTCTAAGGCCCCGTTTACACGGGTCCGGACAAATTTTTGCACGGACAAAAACTTGCACGGTTCCCCCTTGCGTTTACACGGGACCGGCGGAACTGGACGGATTTTTTAACAGCTAAGTGTGCAAGTTTCCGTGTAAACACCACTGCAATCTGTAACAGAATTTGCACGGATCCATGTAAACACGTGGTCTAGGAACAAAATTCGTCCGTGCAAAAATTTGTCCGGACCCGTGTAAACGGGGCCTAAGTGTCAAGAACATAGCGATCTTTTTGTATGCCCAAGCTTGGATATTTCGTCAACTGGAAAATCAAAATAATTTTGGGAATCGCTTGACATTTCTAAAGGAACTTTGAATACTCTTAAGAGGTTTGAGTGAGACGTTCAGTCGAAACTGTGAAAATTTCTGACTGCGAATCTCAGCAGAAATTTTCTAAGTGTCAAGAACATAGCGATCTTACGGTATGCCCAAGCTTGGATATTTCGTCAACTGGAAAAGCAAAATAATTTTTGGAAGCGCTTGACATTTCTAAAGGAACATCGAATACTCTCAAAAGGTTTGAAAGAGCCTTTCAGTGAAAATTTTGTGAAAATTTCTGACTGCCGGGCATTTAGTCTATTTGAGACCGTGCCCGGCTGCCGGGCATTTAGCCACTAAATAGAATGGGACTGGCCGGACTGGTATTTCCGTTCTTGAAGGACAACCTTGGATCACACAGTTTTTCGAAGTGCATTTTTTCTCAAGGAGTGAACCGTCGGCGTCTCAATGCTTGTGATTCTGACAACATGTTAATATTTAAATACGAATAAAAGAACTTTTCTGTGCTTGCCATGCTCGCTCCAGCCTACCCGTCAACATTGTCCACCGTAATAACTCGTTTCCAGTTTTCACGAAAACAAAATGGCGACTTGGAGAGCTCAGAGACCACAGAGACTCGTTTTTCGAAGTGTGGAACTAATTTTATCACTTATAGAATTCAGGACACCAATAATCCAGGTATGACAGGTATGGGAAGCTGAAGTTTGACTGCTTTTACTCTCGAGGGATGATTTTTCCGGAAAAAACGAAGGGTCTTAGTTTTCCGGGTCTTAGTTTTCCGGGTCTTAGTTTTCCGGGTCTTAGTTTTCCAGGTCTTAGTTTTCCGGGTCTTAGTTTTCCCGGTCTTAGTTTTCCGGGTCTTAGTTTTCCAGGTCTTAGTTTTCCGGGTCTTAGTTTTCCGGGTCTTAGGTCTTAGGTCTTAGGTCTTAGGTTTCTGGACACCCGTTTGTCAGCCTCACACGAAGGAATGTGTTTACTAGCAAAAATGAAAATTACGGGACAAACTTACCTTTTCAGTCATTATTAATGTCAGATATCCTTGCCAAACAATAATAACAAGTAAAAGAACCCCACCGTTTTCCCAAACCGACGTTTCATCTCATCGAACATTCGTACTGAAACACAACTGGACCGTAATGGCGGACTTGGTTTACTCTCATTTACTCCATGTATGCTATTACCGAAATGTAACATATCAACAATTTAATATAAATTTAATATAAAGTTTACGATGAGCGAGTGACTTTTCTCCAGTAACCGCGATAAGTCGTATTCACGACTTAAAAATGGCAACAGTGAGTGAAACGGGTTATAATTACAGACATTGTTTGACAAAAAAAAAGTCGTTCGTGGGGAGTTAAATAATTTTAAACGACATTTGGTGTTTGATCTGCTGAATTATCCTACTATTATTTAAGACACCAACTATGTCTTCTTGTTCTAAAAAAAAACATCAGTATAACCTTCCCTTACAGACATGTATCAAAAGTAGGTCACAGAGCGCAAGTTCCATGCACCTTTTACCACAGAAAATGCAATGATGACAATTTGCAATTCGTTCTCCATAGGATGCCAGGATAATCATTTAACCGTTTTCCGTTCAATGAAAGATAGATGAATTTTATGTAAATACATTTTCTTGCAACAATGGATTGTCATGTATTTCTTTTCCTTTAAACATTTTCCGTAAGGACCCCCCACTACTTCTTTAAATGTCATTTCTTATAGTAAACATCAACAACTAAATGTTAAACAAAGCTGTGCCATTTGGGACTCGCGACTGGAGCCTGTAAAATGACGTCATATACATAACTCGGCATTATATAGTGACCAGGCTCCGACCCGGCCTTTAGCATCCTTATATATTAGAGAGGTTAAACTGTACCTTTCATTTTTCTAGGGAAAGTATTCTACTGCACCGACCATATTCGCAACTGCAGAGCATCATAGATCACATCTGAGACATGATGCCGCCACTGTTTGGCTTGAAGATGTGTCGGCGAGATCATTCAAGATTTGCATTCGGGAACTTCAAAACTTCGCAGGAGTTCATGATGACATCTCTGTGGTAACTGTTATATAGAGCAGTTTTCAACTGAGTGTGGTAAAACCAAAACCAAAGTAATTACTCTGACCAATCACAGCAGTCGTAAACAATCCAATGAACCAATCAGAGCTCGAAGCAATTACATATCAGCGGCGCCAATTGCCAAGCGCGGGAAAACGCGTGCGAGCAAGTCACGATTGGTTTTGGTTCTGATTGGTCGAGAAAGTGGCGCGAGATTTTTTAGCCAATCACAAAGCGTAGCAATGAAAAACCAAAGCAATTGTGTAATTACCTTTTACACTCAATTGAAAACTGCTCTATAAGCTAATTATAAATTGCTCCCCACCACCACCTGACCACGACCATTCCACTCTACTTAATTACAGACAACTCTGTGTCATTGTAATCCACTCTGCTAGCTTACTCCTCTTTTTCACTCCTGCTGAGATTTTACGTCTTATCAAGTCCAATTCAATATCTGGACTTATCTCATCCATCCTTTCCAATGTTATCTTTTTAATATACTTAATTCAGTCAAGTCCAGCAAGATCGATGCACCTCACTTCATCTACTTCCATTCTATTCCATCACATTCATCAATCCGGTATACAAAGATCTCCAATCATTTTTAATACAGTCGAAAATGCCATCTTCATACAGTGCAGGGCCGTAGCCAGTATGAGGCAAACCGAGGCACTTGCCTCAGTCGTGATCCCAATATTTTGTTTAAACATAGTCATCATAAAGACCCTAAATAGCTAGGCGGGGAATTTAACCATGGATATTGCCTCAGACCTTATTTTTTTCTGGCTACGGCCCTGCAGTGTCTTGGTTTACCAACAAGCCTCATCTTATCCAACACATGACATTATTTATCTTGGTTGATGAGATCATTGCGTTTTGTTATAGAACTGGTTGGCGTTCAATAACCTCCATAGACCACTATTCTCAGAACATAATGACATCAGGTTTCAAAACAGGAATTCACCCTCCAAGAGCAATAACTTCGCCTTCTGCAAGGTATACATAATAACATAATTACCTTTTATGATACAAAACTTTTGTCGAATAAATTAAGTTCATTTTCTTCTGTATCGTGATATGCTAACGCCAATAAAAAGCTAATCAACAGAGGAAACATTTCTCTTCCGAAGGTAAGCAATCAAGAGAAATGACAATTTATTGTATATTCCCAAATGAGTGCAAGAATGAAAACAAGACGCTGCAATTGTTCCAAATTTTTCTGCTGCTAAGTAAGGATAATCATACAGATAGTAACAAATACATTTTTATATCATTAACAGGATGTTAGTTTCATTCGAAGCTACGACAAACACCCAACAGTACTATTGACAGCCAAACATTTTAGCAGCGGAGGAAATGCGGCCCCAGAGTGCAATGGAATCGTCAGCTGGATTGAGGTACAGAATGACAGATACTATTACTGCTATGTGAAGAAACAACAAACCAGTCAAAACCCTTTAATTACTAACTAACCAACTGATCAATCACTAACTAGCTTAGTTTTCCATACATATACTTTTTTTTTAATAGGCTTTATTAAGACACATTCCACTATACTAAATACAATTTACTTACAATATTTATAGAAAAAAAAAGAAAGCGAAAAAAGAAATATTATATATATATATATATATATATATATATATATATACAACAAGTTCATATAGAAGAAATATAGTTTTATTTAGTTTTAACATTTGGGCTTTTTCTATCGGTTACTATGTACTGCAATGTGCAAGGGCAGTTCACATTTTTCAATTTTCCATTGCGTTAAAATTTTATGTTTCAGTTCGCTAAATTCAGGAAACTTTTCGATCATTTTACATGAATAAAAGTACTTTTGAACTAGTACTGCGAAGATTCCGAATTGGCGGCTTAGTATTGGATTGGTCTCTGGGGGCAGGTTATAATCTTTGAAAAGCAGTTGTTGACTGGACAGGTTAAAGTCAGTATTATGTTCATTGTTAAACCATAGTGTACTTTCACGGTACGGAAATTGGTGGCAATAGAGCATTCCAGAAACGCGTGTTCTAAGGAGTCAGGGCGTTTACAGAAGAAACACTGATCGTTTGACGCGATTTTAAACCTTTTAAGTTCCTTTTTTGTCACTAATATTCGATGTAATAATTTAAAAGAAAATTGTTTTAACTTATTATCCACAGACAACGAGATATATTACGAAATAATTCCTTCCATTTGTTCGCTACGTTTGGATAGTTTTTGGACCAGGATTTAACAGATGTAGGAACAACATCTGTTTTTTCTTGGAACAGAGCGTAATAATCTTTACAACGCATTTTATCTAGTAAAATGGACTTAGTATTGGAAAGGTTAAATACATTGCGATCATCGAGAAAGGATCCTAGTGGCCTTGGGGTGGAAGCTGATTTGGTTTTAAGATTTGTCGGAATTGATGCCAAAATTTGAAAGTAATTAATAAAGTTTATATTGATTTTATATTTGCGTTTGAACTCATCATAGGTAAGGAATTTCCCTTGTTCATTTAAGATGTCATGGATGAAGTATATTTCAGATTCAACCTAGTTCTTCCAGTAGAGCGATTTTCCTTCAATAGTTATGCTTTGGTTGTTCCATAGAATAAGGTCACTATTGTACTCGTCGTGAACTGAGTAAGCTGAACGCAGTTCTCTGAAGTAATCAAGCATTTCTAGGTAGAAAGATGAAACATTTCTATCTAAGTTTTTGGTGTCATAATTACATTTCAGCAAAAAGGTCAGACCCCCATATCTGTTAAAGAAAGCATTTGGAATAGCCTTCCAAGCATCATTTGAGTCATTTAGCAATCTACTTATCCAACTCAACCGAAGCGCTTTACTGTAGTTCTAAAGTTCGGGAAGTTTAGGCCGCCTTTGCTTGGCTGCTGAAATAGGACATCTCTTTTTATTTTATCTTTTTTGTTTCTCCAGAGGAAGTTAAAAAGCTTCTCTTGAACTCTTTTAATTACTTCTTCAGGAATTGTTAACATTGAGGCGGAGTAAATCAACTTTGAAATACCTAAAGCTTTAACTAACAAAGTTCTTCCCATAAGAGTGAGATCACGAGATAGCCAAATGTTCAGTTTCGTTTCCATTTTCTGAATTTTAATGAATCATACATATACATTAATGTTACAATACTAACTTACACTGATTATCGTTACAAGTTCGGCACATAACGTACGTCTTCAAGAATTTCTTGGTCGCGGTATTTTTAAGTACGTACAAGGTATATAATATTTAGCCAAAGGATCTACCTGGTACAACTCCTCTGTGTCGTCTTTCTTTACCACGTTAACGTTTTCAGTTGTTTTTTTTTGTAATTCTTTTATTCCTTCAAGACAGACAATTACTCCATTTGGTTTTACCAGAGCCTTATATTTTCCGATTTTACTCCTTTTCCACCTAATCCATCCACCTAGAACAAAGGTTCGATTTGGGGCTAATAATGCTGCTTAAATAATTTCTAAAACGACAGAATGAAAACATCCCCTTAGCCTTAATTTTGCATTTTGTTGCTTTTTAGTTCATCAGTAACTCTGGATTTCGAATCTGCGTCAAAGAACTGTTTGTTCAGCGCTTTGATCCGTTGACTGTGTCATATGCAGTATTAACAGGTAAATGAGAACTTAAGCCATTTGCGAAAATCCAAATATTAATAAAAATACTACTGAGACTACTGCTAAGGATTTATGCAATGCATCTCGTTACAGTAGATTTATGCACTGCATATACATACTGTTATTACTAATAACTAATGAGTAGTAACCTCTTACTACCAGATGGCACTATAGTATAAACTAAGGCTAAACCTTCTGGTTAGTGGAGTTTCTTTCCAGCTAAATCATTCTATCCCGAATAGAATAGTATTTCTCCTATTTTTTTCTGTTACGAGGATTTGGCTGTTTTTAGTCAACTTGTGCTAAAATTACTGGTAAGTACCTTCAATCATGCAGAAAAATTCTTAAACCTAAAAAGGAAGATATGAAAAATATATATACAGTATATCGATTTTTCAAAGACACGGAGGAGAAAGTTGCAATCCATTTCCAACCTGGCCATCCGCCGCTTAAAACACACTATTATTTTCAGATTTCTTTCGATACAAATGCGGTATATTTTGGCTATTCAAAGTGATGTTAAAATCTGATAACATAGTCCCTTTAACAATGATATGCATTCAATCTTCTGAATTTGAAATTTATTGAAAATGCATTCCGACGTCCATTTACACTTTTTTATACAGACATATGTCCTGAGGACTGGACTTATTTCGAAGGATACTGCTACAGGAAATTATCGTCTTGTGATTCGTGGAGTGGCAGCCAGGGAAGATGCTCAGTGCTGGGAGCCAATCTTCCCAGTATCCACAGTCAAGAGGAAAATGTTTATGTCCAAACACTACATGGCGGAGAACATTCTTGGTTGGGCCTCTCTGATATAAATACTGAAGGGACGTTTGTCTGGAGCGATGGATCGCCTTTTGACTTCTATTACTGGGCAAAAAATCAACCAAACAACTTCAAGAACGAAGACTGTGTCCACACCCTCGGGTCACTTCGTGATCATAAGTACAAATGGAATGACGTCAACTGTTCGGACTGTCACAAGTTCACTTGCAAGAAAGGTACTATAAAAATATCTTTAAACCCTTGTCACATTGCTCAAGACTATTGAATTGACGCAAGATTTAGTAACAATAGACAACAGTGTTTGCTCCACATTGACACCGGCAGTGAATTGCCAGTAAATGTGACAGCATGCATAGGAATGATTAATCGATCTGCCTGCTAGTCGATTCATTCTCTGAATGCAACCGGCGGAAACACTGACAGTTTGATGCACTTGCAATGTTTTGTTCGAATGTTTGTTAATAAGAAAACTTTCGATCATCTGTTTTTGTATAGACAAAAGCTTCGTAATCCTGTGTAGTGGTCCTAGCTCAACAATTTTTTAACGATACATTTCTTACTTCTTAATTAAGATTACAACGAGTGTCAAGGCTTTTCATACGACTGTCCAGTGAACGCCACTTGTGTGAACAATGATGGTTCTTACTCCTGTCAATGCCCTTCTGGACATCGCCTGAATGGGAACAACTGCACAGGTTTGTAAAAAAAAACTAGTTGCTATTAATAGTTTGAAACACGTTACCTCACGATGAGCAGCATTTATTAGCTAGATTATAAATGCAGTCTGCAGGAAAGTTGACACCATCAAACAAAAATATTTACCATAATTACTACAGAATGAATACCTGCACGGCAACAGCATGCATTTACTTTCTCGGCTTGTGCATCGCATGTCCCTATTTCTTGAATGCATGCAGTTTTCTCCCCGCTTATAAATAAATAAATAAAATAGATAAATATGAATAATATGTACAGAATAATATATTACATAAGTATAGGAATGTTATTAAAATATGATATATTATTGCATTGCGAAATTCAATTCTTTGTATATTTTCTAACAAATTAAAGAAGGCAACTCTTAAACAGGTTTATTTACTTTTTACACAGATGTGAACGAGTGCCAATCAGGGTCATACTCCTGCCATGCGCAGGCTCAGTGTGTGAATGTTCCCGGTTCTTATTCTTGCAAGTGTTTACCAGGCTACACGGGCGACGGTAAAAGTAAATGTGAAGGTAGGTTTCTGAAATAAACCAAATATTGGGTTTCCATTATCAGTACTGTAACGTTGATTTAAAACTTATATTGTCTTAATAGTACCGATCTTGACGACGACAAGCTCTTGTGCGAATCTTCTGGTTCCTGACGCAAGCAAACCAACTGGGATGATCTACTCAGCCCTGAGCTCGAATTACGATAACAATATGGATTGTCGATGGAATTTATCTTCAAATGCAATGATAGAACTTTTCTTCTACAGTTTTAACACCGAATCGTCTACTGACTACTTAACTGTATACGATGGTGACTCAACATCCTCTCCTCTGATTGGCCAATTCAGTGGAAGTTCTCTTCCAGCACCCATTACAAGCTCGTCTAACAAACTTTATCTCCGATTTACATCTGATAGCTCTGGGCAATACACAGGATTTGTTGCACGTTACCAAGGTATTTTTTTTAAAATATAAATATAACCCTTTATTGCCTGATATAAGATGGTTTCTTTGAAATCTCATGATTTTTAAACCCTGGATGTTTTTTTGGAAAATGAAGTACGATGATAAATTAGTCAAAAATATCAGTGAGGGTTATTGATCGTTTTCATATGCGTAAGAAGTTTGTTTTCCTGGCTTTGAGAGCAACAAAGATAAGATGTTGCAGAGAATGACAAATGAAACGACTAGGCAAAATTTTGAAGCCCGGCGATCTTTAACAACTGAGTTATGGGGAAAAGAATATTTCGAAAATTAGCCAGAGAACTTGTCTTTGTATGCGTCCGCATACAAAGTGTATTGACAAGAAATGTGGCAGGACAATTACTATTGCCAATAGGCCTTTATCACGCTCCGCCATTTTGTATAAAAACAAAAGATTTGCCCCCCAAGCCTCGCAGTGAAAAAGTTGAGAACGAGGTTAAGCAGGGGAAAACAAAGCATTTGATTCTCCTGGGAATCAACATGGCCGCCGCGTGATAAAGGCCCATGTGACGGAACCTGTTAAAAGAGGGGCCGTGTAGAATAAGCTGTTCTATTTTAGAATATTGTTGACGTCACGTGAAAACGAAGAATAAGCTATCGCAGAGATACAACTTTTCACGCCAAAGCGGTTAAAAGTCCGGCAACAGAAAGAAATCAAAGTACGTCCCGTTTTGACAACAATGATCTACAACTGCTTTTCGGAAATCGAGCCTAATGGCAAAAACGCCAAAGACGAAAAAAAAAAATAAAGCACTGGACGTAGCATCACAAATTTAATGTAGTTGGCCTGCGAGTAGCAGGCGCCGGTTTATTTACTATAAACCAGCGACCTACATATACCTAATTCAGGGTTGCTTTGGCATTGGTCATTGGCAATACACCGAATGCAAATATGGCGGTCGATTTATTATCCTTTTATATGTATGTTAATTAGCCTGACTAACCTCATTTTAGAGTAAACATTCTTTTGAACTTGGCACATGCTAACGAGGCCAGTCAGGCTAATTTACATACACATAAAAGAATGATAAATCGGCAGCCATATTTGCATTCGGTGTATAGGGCATTGGGCATTTGGGCATACGGAACACAATGCAATGCTTTGCTTGAGTGACCGCCAAACAAAAGCTTCCTAATGCGCAGTTGCCCAATGCCCAAAGCAACCTTTATTGAATTAGGTATATACGCAGGCTAATCTATGCAATAGTAGGGGATTTGTTCAGTTTATCAGGGAGCCGTTTAGAGGGCTGTGGACTGGGCTAGAGTATCCTTCGGGAGTTGGAACATTTTGAGGAAGGTCGTTTTTTTTCATCCGGCTCTCTGGTTCTACTTTTGTTTTTGTTGTTAGCTATAACACCCGGATCAATTCGTCTGATGGATGGCACCCTATCAACTGGAAGAGTGGAAGCCTTCTATGATGGTCAGTGGGGCACAATTTGCGATGATGCATGGGATATGAATGATGCAAACGTTGTCTGCAGGCAGCTTGGTTTTCAACGGTTAGCTTCTCAAGCATTAAGCAGTGCCTATTATGGCCAGGGTTCAGGTCCCATTTGGATAGATGACGTCGCCTGCTCGGGAAGCGAGTCGCATATCTACGATTGTAGGCACCGTGGATGGGGAAACAATGACTGCACTCACAGCAGAGATGCCAGTGTTCAGTGCAGTTCAGTTGTTCGTTTGGTGAATGGAGGTGCTGCTTACTATGGTCGAGTTGAAGTTTACCACAGTGGGCAATGGGGCACAGTGTGTGATGATTCCTGGGATATCAATGATGCGCACGTGGTGTGTCGTCAGCTTGGTTTCCCCAGCGCTTCCTCTGCTCCTCGTAGTGCAAATTACGGTCAGGGATCTGACCCTATCTGGATGGATAATGTCGACTGCCAAGGAGGAGAGGCTTCACTGTTTGACTGCACTCACGCCGGCTGGGGAATCCAAGACTGTAGGCATAGCGAGGATGCAAGCGTAGTGTGTAACACTTAAATCTATATCAGCTACTGGCGTCGCTCCGACGAAGGGCTAGCGCTCGAAACGTCAGTTTTCTCGAATCTTTTTACGGTGGTTAATTTACCTTATCGACTCAGTCGATAAAACCAAACTCTTGTACTGGCATACAGTAGTTTGGGACTCCACACATCGTCTGTAGTTGACAACGACTAATGATAATTAATAGAATAATCTTTCGGCAGCCTTACTGTAGCCTTAGTTTCATACTTGGGTAGAAATTTGCAATCGGTAGTGTTTTTAAGGGTGAATATAATGATCTTTGGCTCGCCGATTAGCTGCAGCTTACATAAAATCAATTAAATTTCAATGAATTAAAATAAAACGGACACGTTTGCAGGATTTTTAAAGTGGGCAGACGCCTCATTAGCGTGCCTATAGAGGGTTTCAGTGGATGCTCTCTGCCATTTAGAAATTTGTGAAATTTAGGAGCTCAAAATATTCTTTTAGGATTCTGTGGAAGATAGTTTTTGAAATAAAAATAGGTGGCGAAATAATTGTGAATTTTTAGCACATTATTCGCATACAAATGTTCAGCATTTACGTTATGATTTCTTGTTTGTTCTTATTGCAGACATACCAACCACAATTTCTTCCACACGTTTAGTGTTTTTTCAATTCCACACCGGCTTGAGTTTTTTAACAGCTTAATCAAACTCTTGAAGAGTCTGATTAAGCCGTTTACTGTGTTTTGAGTAACATTTTGGACATACGAATGAAATCTTTTAATAACAATATTGGTATGAAAAGAACAAAACTTATCATCTGATAATGTACTTTTTCTTATAATCTAAGGTGGTACCCAAGGACAGCGCACCCTATAGGACCCCCATTCCCCCTACACACAAGTTAATAGCTGTACTGAGGATTTTTAACCTTCCATATTTCCCTACTTGAGATTTTTTTTTTACCACGTGTTTTGTCACCTTCATTATTCGTTACTTTAATGTTGCCTTTCTCTTGAATGTTCAAGTCACATCATCTGAGCTTATCGTAGGTAGTAGAAAGTACATGAATTTTTTCTACAAAAGTGAGCCATTGGTTGGTTTCAGCAGATCCTTATAACCAGTGAAAGTTTTACGTCATCGTCACAAGAACTTTGACAACAGGACCGATTGGAAATAATTCTTGTTGTAGGTTTGGTTGACTCACATGACTCAGTAAATGGTTTTAGCAACTGAATACATCGTCATAATTGCCCACATTCGATACATATCCGATCAAAATTCTAAGATACAATGGCATCGAGGCTTCTGGCCAAACGTCTGTACTTTGATCTGTTTTATTTGTGTCAGGTCTCTTGTGGGAATGAAAAGCCAAAGTAATGTTGGAAAATTTGCAAAAATTGGGCACAATTAAAGCCTCGAAGTCATGTTATATCGAACGTAGGCTATTAATGTATATTACTTTTCTCTCGGCATTATTATAAGGTACATTAGTGAGGGGGGTTCACACTAGAGCTTTCTAACTGACAAACTGCAAGGAGCCTAGCGTGTCTGCAGGGGATATCGCGATAGGCATTGAGTCGATTTGCAGGCTCTCTGTCAAAAGTGACCGGCTTGTTGTTAAGCTTGTTTATTACTGATACTCTTAAATTGTTGCTTGATGTAAACACGTTTCTAATGTGCTGATTTACAGTTTTGAGTGCATTGCCTTGGAGTTAAGAAGGTCGTACTTGATTTCGCTTTTAGTGTGAACCCACGTTTTAGCTGATGCTAGTGATGAACGTAATGTGGTCGAACTTTATACTCACGGACACCTTTATAATAAGGAATGGATACATCTAGTTTCCTCTAAATATCAGTGGACATTAATTACTTTGTAGGTCTGTCCCAATGGTGCTTCTGTCAACACGGTTCGACTGAATTGATACTCATAGATACAATAAGACGTTTTACTGGTTTAGTATTTTTACTGCTTTTTTTCAAACGACGGCCATAATGTAGGCATTCTTAATACCTATTCTAAAACATCACTATTATTGAAGAACGAAAATTAATAGCTATAAAACGTGGTATCTATTCATTTATCATAGTCGGTGTTTACTGGTTTAGTATTTTTACTGCTTTTTTTTAAAACGACGGCCATAATGTAGGCATTCTTAATACCTATTCTAAAACACCGCTATTATTGAAGAACGAAAATTAATAGCTAAGTTTTAAGAACGTGGTGTCTACTCATTTATTATAGTCGGTTTAATTTGTTTTATCTTTTTTATCATTATTAATGGATTTGTAGTATTTTTGTTCATTCTAATAAAAGATTTATCGGAATATAAAATTCATATATTGTTCAGCTTTCTGAGTAAACTGCGCACAATACTCATTCAACGCTGTATCAGTCAGGGCTACCCCTGTAGTTTTCATACACAGTAAAAACAGTTTTATACACATGTAGTGTCTTTCTGATTTTTTGAAAGCATTGCATGTTACAGTGTGTTGCCCAGTTTCCGGCCAGTACCAGTTTCCGGCCAAAAAAACAATTACGTCGGTTATGTTCGTCGGAGTTTTAAATTTTCGTCCACCGAAGCGTTCCGAAAGAAAGACGAACATTTCCGCTACACATTGGTGGTTTTGGCGTTCTTTTTGAACAAGGAACGGCTGAGGAAGGAAATGTTTTGTCCAGGTGATTGAACGTTTAGCGATTAATTTTGGCTCGTTTCACTGCACATCAAAACTACCGTAGATAAACAAATAGCTCGTTTCACAGGAAATATCTCAAGGAGCTTCATAATTTTTGGACAAATATTAGATTAAAGATGAAAGTGATTAGGGAATCTATCATCGCCAGCTGGAATAGGGCTGTTCCTGAAATTTTAGCAGTCAACTCTCAGCGAAGATTTCGACCTAGTGTGCCAGTTTCCGGCCACTAAAAGACACATTGCTCAAAACCTATTTCTTATTAAGTGAAAGAACCGAATATTAAAATTTCCTGGTCGAGAAATTAAAGATACATGTGTTAGTGAACAAAGATTACGAATTAACAACAGCTTATGCATGTATAGCGTGACTAAAAGTACGTAAGTCATGATTTGTTTTTGTTTTTTGTAGTAGTCTGTCAACAAACTGCGGAAGACACGCTTCCGGGTCACTAAGGTCATACGTATTTTGAATAGTAAAACAGTAGGCGACAAAGCTTAATATTGAAACTTACCTGATATTTATAACTAGGCGACCGCTATTATCAAGGGACTTACAAGTCGGTTTACGTCGAGCGGTTTCAAGGAAAATTTACTTTAAGTCGGTGGCCGGAAACTGGGCTAGCTGGCCGGAAACTGGGCAACTTACTAGTTTTGCGAAAAATGGTATAATTTCTTTAATACTTGGGGAAGGTCGCCAACCATTTAACGTTTTAAAGGTAAGTAAATGAACTGTCTTTGAAAGGAAATTGAGAAATTTTCCGTGCAAAACAAAGGAGTTATAGCGATTACAAACTAAAGTGGCCGGAAACTGGGCAACATACTGTATTGCAGCATTGTCACTACAACTACACTTAGAAAAGGGTTTATGACTCCAATGAACCTGAAAATCAGAAAAAGGGACAGTTTCTTCGTGTTGCGATCACCAAATGACGTAAAACAAAAGATTCAAAAGAAAGTAAACAATACCCACACCACAGCACAATAGCTTACCAACAATAGTCTCCGCAACACCAAGAAACACCCGAAAAAGGAGAAAGAAAAGGGAAAGGAAGCGAGCGGAGGAGGAGGAGAAGTAAAGTAAAGTAAAGTAAAGTAAAGTAAAGTAAAGTAACTTAAAGGCTGGTATCCATAAGAGCCCTGCATCTGAAAAAATACATTACATTAAAATTTAAAATTAGATTAAAAAGCCATTACGATACTTTAAAAGACTGGCAATATCTATCTTTTTTAAAATTGCCAAACCGAAGCACATAGCGCACTCTCTTAGACACATTAACAGAGTAACATCGTTTTCAAACAGTCCAGATCGGGATGTATATGTTGTGGTGCAATTTTATCCTTGGTGCAAATTTTATTTTCCTTTCAAGTTGAAAACTCATTACCATACCCCCAAAACAAAGGAAAATAAAATTTGCACCAAGGACAAAATTGCACCACAACATATATGTGGCGTAAAAACACGGTCCCCGTTACAAAAATGCAGTATTTTTACGTAAAAAAAAAGCCCGAAAGAATTTGGTGGCGGCTAATTTGGCCTCAAGGAAAATCAGACATTGAAAAATAGTTTATCAATACTGGGTCTGAACGGCTGATACTTCACTGTCCGAGCTCGGTCAGGCAAGCTGCTTCACACATAAACTAGACATGAAATGATCTTTCCATAAAAGTAGATTTGATTGACATCAGTTTTACCATTACAACGATCTGATGACGTCATGGTTTTTGCATATTAGTAATTTTCTCAACATCTAGACCTAAACTTTTAAAATGACTGTATGCCTCTTATAGTCTAGATGTATGTCTTCAAGACTGCAAAGTTTGAAAAAATTCTATGAGAGCGTTTTCGAATAAAATTGGGTTGAATATTTTCCATCAAAAATTTAAAAATTCACATCACTTTCTGTTATTTCATCGATGCCAGCGTTTTCCTAACAAATTGAAACAATATTTTCACCATATATAATTCATGTGCCATAAAAGTACATTCCTAGAAGGTTTCATCCTGTTTGCTTCACTAGATCTTAGTTGATATGATCAGAAGCAATGTCTTAAATATGCTCATTTTATTCACAGAAGTAACACTTTTGTTAGGGAAGCGTTTATTTAAAAACTAGTCAATGAATTTTTTTTAAAATCTTTTGATCCAAAGGTGTACATGTAATGCACTATCTCTGCAAATTTCAAGTGCATTGCATCATTTTAAGGGCACGAAATCAAACTAAAAGTATAGGGGATTTTTGCATTCGTCTTCCAAAGGTTTATTGCTGTATTGTTTGTTGACAGCTGGTTTATTTCAGGACTTTCTCTTTTGTCTACATTCTACATATTTGTGCGCTTTTGAAACAACACGTTTGTCATGCCTGCATGCTCCAAAGCGATCGTGAAAATTATTTTCATATTACAATGACTACAATGGCAATTAACATAAGGCTGCAGTCATGCACATGTAACACGTTTAAAATTTATTCAAAAGTGCACAATTATGTAAAATAAAGACAAAAGAGAAAGTCCTGAAATGAACCAGCTGTCAACAAATAATACGGCAATGAAACGACTAATGATGTTGCTTAAATTATTTATAAAAAAAAGACATGAAAACATTTCCTTAACCTGATTTTTGCATTTTGTTGTTTTTTAGTTCATCAGCAACTCTGGATTTCGAATCTGTGTCAAAGAACTGTTTGTTCAGCGCTTTGATCCGTTGACTGTGTCATATGCAGTATTAACAGGTAAATGAGAAATTCAACCATTTGCGAAAATCCAAATATTATGAAGATACCGCTGCTAAGGGTTTATGCAGTGTATCTCGCCTGAGATTATACAATTGCATATATTGCAAAATATATGCAGTATAATAGGCGTTAACCTGTACCAGAAGGCTCTAGGGTTGTTCAAAGCGCGATTATTTTTAAATAAGCTAACCCAGAGTTAGAATCAATTTTGATTACAGTTTATAATTAATCAGTGGAGATTATCAGTGGAGATTTTAAAGTATGTTTGCTCTTTAGTTTCGTCTCTGACTTATCTTCGTCTGTAACTTATAATTAGCTTTTGAAAACACTTCAAACAAGAGAAGTTAAATCCTTGGTTAAGTTTTAATCCTGAGTTAGCGTTAACCGGCTTTCGAACAACCAGAGCATTCCATCCCAAACACAGTAGTACTTCCATAGCTCCTATTTTTTTACCTGTTACATCAATAAATTTGCCATTCATTGAAAATATACCTTCACGTCCATTTAAACTTTTTTATGCAGACATATGCCCTGAAGACTGGACTTATTTCAAAGGATACTGCTACAGGAAAGTATCGTCCAGTGATTCGTGGAGTGGAAGCCAAGGAAGGTGCTCAGTGCTGGGAGCCAATCTTCCCAGTATCCACAGTCAAGAGGAAAATGTTTATGTCCAAAAAACACTACATGGCGGAGAACATTCTTGTTTGGGCCTCTCTGATTTAAATACCGAAGGGACGTTTGTCTGGAGCGATGGAACGCCTTTTGACTTCTATTACTGGGCAAAACATCAACCAAATAACTTCAAGAACGAAGATTGTGTTCACACCCTTGAGTCACTTCGTGATCATTAGTACAAATTAGTACAAATGGAATGACGTCGATTGTTCGGACTGTCATAAGTTTACTTGCAAGAAAGGTACTATTAAAATATCTTTAAACCCTTGTCAAATTGCTCAAGGCATTGAATTGACGCGAGATAGTGGCAATAGACAAGAGCACTTGCTCCACATTGACACCAGTAGTGCATTGCGTGTTAAACTTAAAAATGCATAGGGTAACCTTGAATGATGAGCTTGCAAACCAGCGGGAAGTAATTAATAAAACTGTCTCAGTCGATTCATTCTCTGAATACAACCGATAAACAATGGCAGTTTGATGCACTTGCAATTGTTTTGTGCGAAACAACTTTCGATTATCTATGTTTTAATCTTGTCAGATTACAACGAATTATTTTGTTATTCAGATTACAACGAGTGTCCAGGTTTCTCGTACGACTGTCCAGTGAACGCCAATTGTGTGAACAATAATGGTTCTTTCTCCTGTCAATGCCCTTCTGGACATCGCCTGAGCGTGGGTGGGTACAACTGCACGGGTTTGTGAAAAGATGCATGTAGTTGCTCAATAATTTCAACTCAACTTAACTCACGATGACCAGCATTCATTAGCTAGATTATAAATGTAGACTGCAGGAAAGTTGACACCATCAAACAAAAGGATTTGCATTAATTGCTACAATTGTGCATGACATGTCCCTGTTTCTTGAATGCAGTCCCTAGTTCTTTTATATAGGACTTGTCAATCCATTACCAGTGATTGCATATTCACAATAGCGGTGTGTTCCCACGTACCTTGTAATGGAAGCCTAAAATTTAAAGCATTTCCTTTAAGGCGTTTTTTGACACATGAGAAAACCTACATGTATAGATCCCAGTTCCTCGCAGATTTAATTGGTGAGGGCTGGTTTGTCTTGAAATCTTTGAATTCAGTGTGGTTGACTATTGCATTTTGAGAGGCATATAGCGATATAAGGACACTAGAATGAAGCTCTGCTATAACGCAAGGCAAGGTTTCAAACAGAGTAAATGGTTTTGAACGTCAAAATATGAAATAATCAGATAGGGGAACTAAGGATGAGACAAATGGGTGTAATCGGTTGCTCCTTGCAGTATTCATAGAAACCTAAAAAATTCCTTCTTTGTTGGTTGACTGTAAATTTGTCAAGATTTGTTGACATGCGAATCCTATTTAACAAAAGTAAAATTAACTGGAGGTTAAATATGTGGTATTTGCGTCTCTCGAAATGAAAGATGTCATCTTATTTGATGAAGGGGAAAATTGTGTGTCCAGGTCAAGAACTCATCGTCGCCTAACCGTAGGATTTAATTTATCTTTCTAGTGTCCTCTCCTTTATAGACAATATGTTGCAAAATTAAATGTGAAGGTACGTTTTTGATATAAACCACTGAAATATTGAGTTCCTATCATCAGTACGTGCAAATTTTTCACCTTACTGCAACGTTCATGATTTAAAACTTCTCTTGACTTAACAGCACCCACTGTGACTGCGACAAGCTCCTGTGCAAATCTTCTGGTGCCCGACGCAAGCATCCCAACTGGAATGATCTATTCAACCCTGAGCTCACAGTACGATAACAATATGGATTGTCGATGGAATTTAACTTCAAATGCAATGATAGAACTTTTCTTCTTCAGTTTTAACACCGAACCTTCCGATGACTACTTAGCTGTATACGATGGTGACTCGACATCCTCTCCTCTGATTGGCCAATTCAGTGGAAGTTCTCTTCCAGCACCCATTACAAGCTCGTCCAACAAACTATATCTGCGGTTTACATCTGATAAATCTGGGCAATACACAGGATTTGTTGCACGTTACCAAGGTATGTTTCCTCTCTAAAATATAAAATATAACTCTAATTATCTAATATAAGATGGTTTTCCATGAAATCTCATAACTGATACCCCTGGATGATTTTTAGTTAAATAAAGTACGATGGTAAATAAGCAAAAAATATCAGAGACGGCTAGCTATCGTAACTGTCTGAAAACTGAAACATACACAGAGACACACTGCATTTTGTTTGCACTGTTATAGTTTAAGAAGATGGGGTACCGTTATTTTTTCACGTCAAAAGCGGTAATAAATCAAGAGAAAGAAATCAAAAAACGACCCTACTATTTTGATAAAAATGATCTAATGGCAAAATAGAATCGATTGCCAGCCGCTTTCCGGAAAATGAGCTGGCGCTCAACCCCAGAAAGGAGAGCATAACCGAACCCAAGTGGGCGGCGGAAATCGAGACTGATGGCAAAAATGCCAAAAACAAAATAAGATAAAGCACTGGATGTGCAAATCTTATGTTGTCTTTTATCAGGAGCCATAATCGGGGACGGAGACCATAACAGCATGTCATTTCTTTAGAGCTGCCTGTCCTAAAACTTAGGCTAGTTTTAGCAGAAATTGCGTCATTGCGTGTGACACGCGTGTGTGTCTGCGTGGACGTCAAGTTTGAAAGATTCAAAACAATGGCGGCCGAAATTTGAACTTTTAGGTTGGATTTTTCTCTTTAGTGAACGTTTTTATAGATTAAGACTCGCACTGCAGAGAACACGAACACTCAATACTAGTTCAGGGAAAGTTTTAGTCAAGACATACATCACATGACCCGCACGAAAAGACCAAAATTGTGGCGCTGTGTTGCTTGGGTTGATTGAATGAAATTAGCGAAGGAGTAAACTTCTCAGTAGCCACGCACCTCTTCAGAACCTCTAATTTCATTGGACCTGGTTATCACGCACTTGTATTGTTTTTAGGTCTAGGGTCCATTGTTCTGTTGTTTGTTCTATTGTTTTCTTAGCCAATCTTGTGAGACGTTCCGAGAGGTGCGTACCGCCTCAAACTTCTCAGGTATATTAAGGACTGGGTCTGCTCCAGCTATTTTATCAAAACAGTAAGGGGGTGCTCTATCTTCAAAAGGAAACGTGTCATAAGTTTGAGACTTGGCAACGACATTCAACTCGCTAAGATAGTCCTTTTTGACGGTAATGTTTCCATGGCAACCTATCACGTGACCAATTGAGCTTTTACTTCCGGTTTGTTCCTTCAGTGCTCTTGCAGACAAGGAAAAATTGTGTTTTCTGAGAATTTTAAGTGGTATTATTTCTACCCTTTTAAGGTGGCTCCTAATAGTTTAAACATTCCCATCATGATACATCTATGATATGCAATCACAGCTACACCAGTAAAGTTAAGAGAAAACGTTTAGTACAGGTTTGTAAACACTTATAACCAATGAACAAATTTAGGTGGCTACGACATCAAAATTTGTTACCATGACAACGTCAAAAGAGGCTAAGAAGACACCATTTTCAACCTTTTGAGGCTAATAACTTCAAAACTGCTTGGTGAAATTTTTTGATTTTTACATATTTTCGTCTTATAACATAACATAACAAACACTTGTGACAATTTTGAAAAAAAATCTGTACAAAGGATTCAGATATGTCATTTTTACATAAATTTAAGGTAGCGCTGAACTCTATGTACAGAATTTTTAAAAAAAATTGTTAAAATGTTTCTCTTGCCAATTGAACAAAAATATATCGAAAACAAAAACTTTCACCGTGTAGTTTAAAAGTTATTAGCCTCAAATGGTCCAAAATAGCATATTTTTTACCTCTTTTCGCGTTGCCATGGCAACGAACGATGATGTCATTTGGATACCACTTTGTTGACTGATAGAAGATTTACTGGTTTCAAGTAAAAGATTTTTAGCCACACCATCGGGCTAGCTGTAATAAAATGCAAAAGACGAGAGGGCTGAACAATATGGAGCCACCTTAAGGTACTTTCCAAATGTAACTGGAAACGTGGTCCACCTACGTAGCATGACTGTTTTCTGATGTTTGTGTGACAACAAAATCGTGACATTTCAATCATTACGTGTCCTGGACACGCCTTCCAGTTAGTTTCGTGTATGACTTTTCGCACTTAAAAATATCCAAACGATATTTTGTCAGTCAGAGTGGTTTAAGTTCTCCTGCACTTAGCCTAAAGAAAAACATGGAAATTTGATACCTTAATCAGTTGCGTGACTCTTTTCGAGACAACTTTATATCAAAACAAGAGACTGCAAGCAGCCTATACTCATGCGCATGCGTAAGAAAATTTTATGATATATTTAAACATGATAAAGAGAGGTCCGACATGGAGAAGAGTTACTCCTTTCATTCAGTCATCGTTCCTGCAAACCACGTTGTTTACTATTGAATGTTTTGTAAATGAAGGCTGTACCACAATGAAGCCAGTGATTCTTTTGAGTGTTATATATACCTAACGTGAACATTAGTAATGTAATTAGGGTTGTAGGAGATGCTGTCGTGACACTAGAGTAACGCTGTTTTACCGGAAGTGGGAGTAGCCGGAAGTCACTATACAGGAAGTCCATGGACCGGAAGTGCACAATTTGAAATATGTGTTCATAAATTTGCATGCAAAATCGTAACACCAAAAAAAATTTAAAATAATAAGAAAAATAAAAAATAAGAAAAACGGAGCCCATTTTATAACTCATGCCGCTACGCGCATGAGTAATTAACCTTTGTATCAAGTTAAGTAATGATCCGCATAAGAAGGATAGCGCTGAACGGCAATGCACGATGGAATGTCAACCTTTTTCATTGTTACAACAAGTGATCTCATTGGCCTAGATTTAAAAACCGCTAAAAAGTTAAGGTTCAAGGTGCATTTTGTCTAATTTTTTTAAGGTTTCAAGTAATTTGAGACCCAACCGCACGACATGCAAGTTTTAAAAGATATTGTATTTGGGGAACTTCATCAAAGAAGCAAAATTATTAGCTATTGTCTTCTGCTATTCTGATTGGTTAAGCACGAACATTTCCTAAAATTTATTTGACGCAAATGGATTTTCTTTATTTTTATAATGAAATGTAATTATTAACCATCAGCTCTTCCTCTATTCTTGAAATCAAAGATATTCTATGTGGGAAAGAGCCAATGCCGCAGAACAATGAAGTTTGCTATCGTTCTTATGTGCAGCATTACTTAAAGCCTTTGGCCAAGTTTCATATCAATATGTTCCATATTGTATGAGATAGACCACCCCCACCCTACCCACTCCCCCTTAATTTTTGGATGTACCATAACTGACCCAGGCCATATTATACCTGAGTTGAAAAGTCTTTCCTGAGCTGCGATTTTCGGCTAACACTTGCAGTCTTTTTAAGCAAAATGGATCCAGTAAACTCTCTTAAACTGTTAAAGCTATTTTGTTACACTGGATTGTTGAAAAAGTCTAACAATGGACTGACCTGAACTGTTTGAAAAAAATATAACTCAATTGACGATGTTGCTTTTTTGTTTGCGGTATTCATGTCGGCTGAGATCAAGAAATGGTTCAGTTTGCAGCTTGGAAACAAAACAACTGACGCATTCATCACGACTTTCTACAAATGGAAATGGAATTGCTCTTTTCTTGTGTGCAGCAGTATGTAAACAGCTAATTTTAAGCTTAAGCTTTTTTAAAAAAGCTGTTATAAAACATTTCAATAATTGAAATGTTTTGTAACAGCTTTTTTAAATTATTAGCTTTTTTAAATTAATTCAAGAAATTATTTCTTGATGTTCCATGCAAAACCGGAATGAATTCAAGGTTTGAACTTAGATCGAGTTATAACTTTTGGATTGCTTTAAAAGACTCTTTAAACATACAGCTTGTTAAGACTGGCATGTCCCTTAAATTAAGGTAAAGATATTAATTCAGTGTTGTCATTATTATTTTATTGGTTCAAAATATTTTTATTCATTAATATGTTCACCCGTAAAACGAGAAAGCGCAGTTTTGGCCAATGATGCACTGCATTTTGAATGTGAGGATTGTGTTCAAATTCACTTTATGTTTGTTAGCCATATCAGTTTTGATTTGTAGCCAGATTGGTGTTAATTGTGGAAGTTTATAACACAAACAACACATTTATGGCTTCATAGTGGAAAACTCTTAGGAGACATTAACACAATTAGGATCGCGTCACTTTACCCAGTCGTTCAGCGATTCACAGTCCACTCCCCAAGGAAATAGGCCAATTTCGATATATTAAAATTATAACTTGACTCCGAGGCTTAGGGGAATAAAACAAAAGAAATTAATTATTCATCCCTGAACCTCAATGTGATTTCTTTTGTTTTATTCCCCTAAGCCTCGGAGCCAAGTAAGAATTTTAATATATCGAAATTTGCCAACTAAATTACAAATTAGTGTGGGAAGGGAGATACGGACAACTAATTGCTTGATAATTTGTGTTAATGTCTCCCAAGAGTTTTCCACTATGAAAATAAATATAATAATATAATACAAATATGTAAATATATAAATATAATATAATATAATATTATATTATATAACATAATATAATATTATATTATATTATATTATATTATATTATATTATATTATATTATATTATATTATATTATATTATATTATATTATATTATATTATATTATATTATATTATATTATATTATATTATATTATATTATATTATATTATATTATATTATATTATATTATATTATATTATATTATATTATATATATTATAGACAGTTAAAGTGAGAACAGAAATTTTCACAACAAAGATTATGAGTGAAAAAAGTGCCTCAGCCAGGAGTTGAACCCGGGTCTCCTGATGACGGGACAGATGTCCAGATGCCCAGACCGGACAGATGCCCAGATGTTTGTGTAAGTGTGGTTGTCTCAGTGGCCTAGTGGTTAAGGCATTTGTCCAGTCATCAGGAGACCCGGGTTCAACTCCCGGCTGAGGCACTTTTTTCACTCATTATCTTTGTTGTGAAAATTTCTGTTCTCACTTTAACTGTCTATGTATATATTTCAGAAATCGCTGTGAATCGCCTTCCTAACGAGAATAGGTTGGTGATCCAAAGATTATGAGGCAATTAGTTGTCCATATCTCCCTTCCCACACTAATGTGTATTATATATATTATTATATATATAATATTATATTTATTAATATATATCTGTCTGATTTTGCGAAAAGGTACCTCAACAAAAGTGAAAATTGAAGGTTTCAGAGGCAAACCCTTATATTACTCCTATCACGAGGTACACAATAAATAAGTCAATAAAAACATTAATACAGTTTACACCACCTCAAGGCTATTCGTATTCAACAGATTTAAGCCTATATTAAGCGCAATTCTGGTTTTATAAAGAAGAATTAATAAACCTCTCTCACCTGTATAATTTGGGAGCGGTTTTTATGCTGCGTTTTTCTGGCAAACCGAAGGCTTTTGGGCCAAGGTAAACTGTGGTGGCTGTTGCTCCGATTCCCACGTCGCGTTAGGCGCGTACTTCATTTCTTGACATTGTGTTAAAGTGGTCAGGCAACTCTTTAAAAATGCAACTGATAGTAGAAGGCATACCGGGCGCCATTTTGTTTGTTGACACGAGCCTTGCTGGGTCAGCGGTGAACGCTAGATCCGTTGTGTTTGCTTAACTGAATTGAGCCAGATTGAAACAACCTGTTCGCGCGGTGCCATGAAATAAACTACTGAGGTTTAAGATGATTACTGTCAAGTCAATTTCCGGGCGATTTCCTGTATTTGTTTTAAAATAGACGTTGAAATGAAAACACTAAAGACGATTCGCATTTTTTTTTCGGAGAAGTGATTAGTATAGTTCTCGGGCGCGTATTCAGTTTTCAATCATTGGGCCGTTTTCGAAAATGCAGCAATTTCAGTTCTTAGTTTATTTCAAGAAAGAAATAAGAGGGATAGATTCCCTTTGTTTTGAATGCTAAGCAAGCTCCCAGAGTGAAATAATTCTAGCGCAGTTCAATTCCTTACGGCGGGCGTCGGGGTTAGGTGTTTTCACTTACGTCACATCAAAATTCAGGAGCATTAAAAAGCAGTTTTATATTCCGAAATGTTTATGGAATTGCAGAGTTTAACACTACACATCTGGGCCAAATTTTGAAGTGCAAGAGCAGCATTTCGTTCAAGAGTTTTTGGCGAACGAATATTAGGAGCCGCCATCTTGGTAACAGTTATTTCCGGTTTAAATGTCACACTATTTTGAACAGCTTATCCCTTGTTGTTAAACCGTTACGCGTTTTATTAACGACCTTGAAGCGGTGATCTTTTAATTTTACTCGATTTCATGGCCATCGCCACAGATAGCTAATTCCCCAATTAGTTTATTTTGCCCAGTAAATACCATTGACACTTCAATAATGGCGTGACCCAGCGGGAAGTCCTATTGTCTTCGCGCAGATTTCTGCGCTTAAACAATGGACCGCGTTGAAACTGGTACCCAGTATGGGGGATTCCCAGATCAGGAGTAAAACTGTTTATTTAATACGTGCAGAATGTTCACCAATAAAGATTCGGCATTTGTTGATTTTGAAAGCTAAGCAATAAAATCATACGTTTACTACACAAATTTAGTTAATTTGTGGGCTAAAAACGAACGCCTTTCGTTAGAAGCTACATTGAAAACCAATTTTCAGTGCCCGAAGTTTCCGGGAGTTTCGAGAAACGCTTTGCTTTCAAGAGGGGCGATAACTTTGTTAGACAAGACCTTATTCCTTTGTACGAAGGACTTGAGACACCTGAGGAACTACAACTCATTTAATTTTCTTGCCATTTTTCGCAGACACAGGGTGGCGCGGTGGTGAGAGCACTCGCCCCCCACCAATGTGGCCCGGGTTCGATTCCCGGCCCGGCGTCATATGTGGGTTGAGTTTGTTGTTAATTGGTTCTCTCCTTGCTCCGAGAGGTTTTTCTCCGAGTACTCCGGTCAGTTCTCCTCTCCTCAAAAACCAGATCTAATTAGATCTGGAAAGTGTCCTTAATTAGAACTCGCGTGCTAAATACCTTCGACACTCAAATAAAGTGATTTATTATTTTATTACTCATGCGCGTAGCGGCATGAGTTATAAAATGGGCTTCGTTTTTCTTTTTATTATTTTTATTTTTTGTGTCACGATTTTGCATGCAAATTTATTCACGCATATTTTAAATTGTGTATTTCCGGTTCACAGCTTTGCTTTTTACACTTCCGGTTTAGTGACTTCCGGCTACTCTCACTTCCGGCAAAACATCGTTACTGAAATGTCACGACAGCGTCTCCTACAACCCTACTCACATCAGTAATGTTCACGTCAGGTATATATCATCTTCACAACAATGACTGGCTTCATTGTGGTACAGCCTTCATTTATAAAACATTCAATAGTAACGTGGTTTACAGGTACGATGACTGAATTCTCCATGTCGGACGTCTTCTTATCTTGTTTAAATTTTTAAAATTTAAATTGCTTCTTTTCTTATGGTACATTGAAGTATAAAACAAATGTTTGATACGCATGCGCATGACAAACATTTTCCGTCTTTGGTCTTATTGGTGTATAAGTCAGTCCTGTATTTCTCCCACAGAGGTGAACGTTGCTTTTATACACAGCATACAACTTGAAGCCGAATTTGTCGCGATTCTGAAAAAACTAAGAGCTATTTTTAATCAGAGTTCTTCCGAGGCAAAAATGTCAAACATCGATCTCTCGCACTCGCAATTTATTTCCCGTTTTACTGCCGATTCTTTGTAATGTCTGTATCGGAGCAGTCCTCGCTGCCTGTGGTGAGTAATTTCAAGACTTTTTTCAAGAAAGAACAATAGAAACACACGGCAAAACAGCGTCGTCACTTGAGCCCATCAGATTTAATAAAACATCTGGACTTTGGGACTGGACTTCTGTGGATTATGGACTAGGGAATGCGTGTCATATTAATGTAGATTTTTACTGACTTTATTGCTTTTTGTGGTTACTAGGTTACTAGTAACCACTATGCTGTCACCTGTGTAAGTAAGTCCGACTTTCCGAAGCGCGAAGTTGTGCCAAGTTCACCCGATTGCTGTACGATGAGACAGTTCTGATAGCTTCGGATTAGACGACTCGATTGTCAAGGCAGTTCTGTTTGTACGTGCGCGCTTTGGATTCGTGGAAACGGAGCTTTCTCGTTATTTTTACTGCTTTACCAAGCACAGCTTCCACCAAATGTGGCCAAGTATTGTTTTCAAATATTATTTTTGGTATTTTCGTGGTTTGGAAAAAGGTTTTAGTGAAAAATCGAGCTGTGAATCGAAGTGTTTGTTAGCAGACCATGAGCTATCCGAACTCATGATTCAAACGCCGCCAGCATTTCATTTCTGTACCTTTGACCATTCAGAACTTTTTTTTTTTTTATTAGCGAAAGCATTATTATACGAATCATTTTTCCGGATAAGATTGGCATTCTATTACACAGGAAAAGTCGGCGATTTTAGAAAGTATAATAAAAATAGGTTGCTGAATTGAATTATTTTGTGATGTTTATTATATTTTCGCAGACGCTAGCCGGTTCCTCGCAGTAATTAGGATACAATATATCGCCAAGACTTCCAGAAGCAGAAAATTACTGAATTCTGAAAAGTGTTTGACTCTTTTAATCAAAGGAAAGACATTTTCATTCAAGGAAATATGAGTTTCATTCAAAAGTTTTGACCTTTTATAGAAAATATATTTTAGATTCAGTGATTATAAAAACAGCTTCATATCAAATTACATTTGACATAAAATTTGCATAAAGCAAAATTGTGTATTTGCGACAACACTTTGAAGAAACTGTGAAGCTTGGAAAAAACTTATTACAGATGGCAAAATCAAAGCATTTTTTTAAAGAACCAGCTTTAAGTTATGGAAACATTTCATTTCGATTTGGTCTTAAAATCACGGAAAGATTTTAGTGAATGCGTCACGCAACGTTTATTTACAAAATGTTTGACCAATTCATAGCAATTCTCACCAAAAATTTGAAATCTTTAAAAAAATCCCGGATCTCCTGAATGCGATTTCCTGTTTATTTAGGGCCTACAAAAAGTTAATGGCCATCCGGGCAGGAGGGGGTATCTGGGTTAAAAATCAAGGTGCGAGGGTTGGTCGGCCTGGCCGGGAAATCCGGGCGGGGGAGAGGTAAAAAAATATTGCATCCGTCGGGGAGGGGGGGATTTTTTCTGGAATAACCCATTTTACACTGGTCGCATGCGATTAAGTAACACAGGAAAACTAAATCTTTATATTGATTATCAAATTTTTTTTTACAGCATGTCATCTACTGCCTATTTTTTTAAGTAGTCTTTTCAAATGTAACAGAAATAATTCACAGCTTGGAAAGTTATAGACGAGTGTGGATTTGATCGGAATCAATAAATTAAATATTAAAAGCGAGCACAGAAAAATTGGTAACTTCAATCGCGCGTCTTAGAGTCTCTTGCGCATGAGTATAGGCTAAGTGTAGCCTCTTGTTTTATTTATTATTGATGCTTAGTTTTCATTTCTTTTAGACTGAGACGTTAAGTTTCACTTTCAGGCTGGTCCATTTTTTTTTGACAGAACAAGCATATCATATTTTAGCGCAGCAAATCTAAGTTCGCTTTCTTTCAAATGTTTCTCATGCTCAATTGTAAGTTGCTGTAATTCTTGCTGTTTATATGAATCACAATCACCGTTTTCGATGGAACTTTTTATTCGACGTATTTTATTCATTTCCATGTCGCATACTTGACATGTGTCTTCTCGCGGTTTTCGAAAACCCAAAATTTTACTGAGATCGTTGTTAAAAATATTTCTGAAGGTTGAAAAGCTTAGTACTGGACCTTTTCTCTTAACTGTTATACGGTTGGTGTTAAAATGCGGATTTTTTCTAACAAATTCCTTCCACATTTGTCTCATTGATATCCGTGATTCGAAAAACAGTTTTTGTGTCCGTGCCCTTCTGTAGTGCGATTCATTCGCTCTGTGCGAGCAAATAAAATCCGTTACTTGCTTTCTTGCCTCCCGTGTTATTCGCCGAGGGTTATTGCCATGTCGTCCTCGCCTATCTGGTTCGGCACAAACACCATCGCAATCCATTTTCTTTAAGATAACTCTAACTTTTTTGTTGGAAATTCCGTAACATTTTGTAAAGGCTGTTTTGCATACAACACCTAAAGTGGGAATCTTGTAGTAAATCTTCTGATATCCACTTGGGTATACTTTTACTTGTAGCAGTTTTGACATAACATAGTTCTGCTCATTGTATGGTTTTCCGTCTTTCTTGTCGGATAATCTGTCGTACGTTCAGTCCATGTTTTAGCAGGCACCCATTGTCGCAACAGACCAGAAGCGATGTCACCATACGCGGCGTTTTTTCGCCTTGTGATCTTCGGTTTTCTGCTCAAGTAAATTTTCGTAAATTTTGAAGACGTTTTTCGGCGTCCTCTCTCAACTGACGAGGCGACAGGTCTTTCATGGCAACTGCTGTTCACATCAAAACGATAGATGAATCGAGACAAATCACAAGGTTCCCCTCCACAAGCTAAGGAAGCCATTTCAAAACCATATCAGTAGGCCGTCGGTCTGAGATGTTTCAATTTAGGGTTCATAAATCATTGTTACGTGAAACGTCACGCGCAAAAGAACATTCATTTTTTTTAACATATTAACTGAAGCAAAGCGCGCGCTCTGATTGGTTAATTCAGCGTGTACTATTTGCCCATGGGTGTACGCTGCTGACGTGTGCTAATGTTTACAAAGCAAAAATTTTCACAGACATTGTTTCCAAAGTAATGGCCGACGTCCCTTCTGCCAGAAATGTAAAACTGCCATCACAGTTGTCTGAAGATGAAACAGAAATTCCATCCTTTGACATCTTTGGGAGCATTTTTCCCGAGCCACCTGCAAAGAGATTTGCATGTTTAGGCGAAAGCGAACTTGAAGAGCTTGTAAGTGAGCGACACTCAAAAAAGACGAAAGAAGTCACAAACTGGTCTGTGTCAACATTTAAAGTTAAACAAAAAGTTATTAAAGCTAAGTTGGAACTCAGTAATAGGCTTTACTATAAAGATAACGAAATAATGATTTAAGACTAGCTAAATATTTTTCAATTTGCTGTTTTCACGATTTAAAAAGCGCTTACTTTGATAACAGATGAAAATAAATTGAAAAGTTAAGTTCCATTACAAACCAAATTTTGATAGTCCGTTTCTTTTTATGTTATTTTTAGCTTGGTGTGCAGAAAAACAAATTCAAACCCCGCTTGAAGCGATGACAATAGGTCAGCTTGATCAAAACCTACGCAGATTTCATGCAGAAGCGAGAACGAGAAAAGGCTACATGTATTTACTTCGAGTTCTGATTGGTTCATTGGAGTCTGTTGTGATTGGCAAGTAATTTTTACTTTGTTCTCGGTTTTACAACGCTCAATTGAAAACCGCTCTATAAGGGTGCGTTCTATTGCTCGTATTTCGAAATTAAAATTACCGGATTAGTCATTAAATTTCAAGCTCTAGAGCATATTAGAACTGCAAACTGACCGATACTTTGCCGACATGCACACGAAACTCGACGTACATTTTGATCACCAGTCGTTATTAATCCAGTTAATTTGTGGACGTCCCGTTTGTTTCACTGGGAAGCTGCTTAATTAAGCTATACAGTTGAACCTCTCTAATACGGACACCGAAGGGACAGAGCAAAGTGTCCGTATTAGGGAGGTGTCCGTACTATAGAGGTCACCACGATGACGTCACTTTTAAGACTCCACTGACTATAGAAGATAGTTTTGAATTTCAAAAAATGACATTTCCATAATGGAGATATGGATAAACTAGTGCATAATAAAGCGTTCTTAATACTTTAAGTGACACATAATGCCGAGCTTTTAGTACATTGAATTCCAGTTGTTTTTGAGATTTTGTGTTGAATATAGTCAATGTGTTGTTTCCATATTAACTGCATCTAAATCGATTAATACACAGCATTGAGACACTGTCTATCAGTAGTGTACTACACTGTAAAATTCTCAGCTACATAAGGTATACGAATCACTGTTTTAAAAACGAAACGAACAAAAACGCAATGCTGCATGTGAAAAAGTAATATAAAGTACAATTCTGAAAACGTCTTTCAATATATGTTTGTAACCACAAATTACTTACTCAAACTATCATCACCTGATCACCGGAGTGTCCGTAATAAAGAGGTTAAGTTTATATGAATTTGCTCTCTGGGGCCGAGATTTAGTGTCCGTTGTCCGTATTAGAGAGGGTCCGTACTATAGAGGGTTTTTTTGTTTAAGAAAATATGCGAGAATTTTGTCGGGACATAGGAAACTGCCCGTAATAGAGAGGTGTCCGTATTAGAAAGGTGTCCGTAAGGAGAGGTTCGACTGTATTTCCGTTTTCGTTGAGTTACGTCCATGCACGCTCAACATTTACTCTTGCGCGCGCGTTTTCTTTTTGAGAATTGACGCGAACTACAACTAACGGTCATAACACGTATGAAAGGGGTTCGTTACTTACATGCCCGAATCGCCGATTTGGGTTTGGGCGCGTTCTAGTTTAGAGTAAAAAACAAAATGTTTGCCAAAACTATTACTCTACATTTGGACTTTCACAAAAGCTTACCGACGCCAAAGGTTTCATCACAAGACTGGTATTATTCAAAAAAGCTCCGAACAAACCTTCTGGGAATCTACTGTGCCAACCAACAAGTGATTCACTGTTTCATGTACGACGAAAGTATAGCAGGTACGGGCCCAAATGAAGTAATATCGATTTTGGACTACACAGTTGGAAAGCTTCAGAATGACCTTGGGAGGCATGATCAACTTATTGTGTGGTGTGACAATTCTCCGGCACAATTCAAGGAAAATTATTTATTTTTTTATTTGGATTACTTGGTGAGACGAGGTGACTTTCTAAGAGCCGATCTGAAGTTTTCACTTGCAGGCCATTCGTATTCTATTTGTGACCGACGGTTTGGAAACATTTAAAAAATTTTCGACACCCAGGAAATTATCCAAATACCAGAACAATGGGCGACTGTATTGAACAATAGTGGGCTGTCAAACGTCGAAGTTCATTGGGTCACTCTAGACATGATTAAAGACTATTAATCATTTTTGAAATTACAATATGTTGCTAGAAATGAAGATTTGCAACATGAGAAGTTTAAAGTAAAAAACATTGCCTGGTTGAATTTTGGATATGGTGAAAAGATGAACACTGAAGGCAATCTCGAACTTGTACACCACCCCGAAGAAGTCTTCATCCGATTTTGCATAGATCCCAAAGAACTTTCCAAGACCGTTTCGCATCTTAAGAAAAAGCAAGCAACGAAACTGCGTCCAGAATTGCTCTCTACATTACGGCACGAAAAAAGGCCAGTTCGACAGGATGTAAAAAGACATTGCGTGAAATTAGCAAGAAAATACTTAAATGAAAACGCTGAGAGGTTTTATGAAGCACTGCCATGTATTGACAAAGATACTGAGAGCGACAATGGCAAGTGAAGAGATCGTCAAAGCAAATTCAGCTTATAAGTTTGTTTCACAGTAGTCAGTAACACAACTTCAGACAGATCTGTCTGGTATTAGGGTAAGGTACCAGTTACAAAGTAAACATTGAAGGATCACGTCACTCCAAGTTCACTCTCCCAGCAACATTCCCAACACAAGGTACACAATAAATAGGTCAATCCGAACATTAAAACGTTACCAACTCAAGTCTAAATCATATTCAACAGGCCGGGTTATGTACTTTTTCAGGTCACTGCTTGAAATTGTATTATAAACTCCAACGGGTTGACTTTTGCAACCTATAGTCAACCTATGGTCAATCCAAACATTACAGTCAAAATACACAGCGCGTTCCGCTTATTATTTGGGAATGACTTTCATTAATCGGGAACGGATTGCATTATTGAAATCAAAATATTATTCAGGTTTTAAATTGATAATTGGAATCTTCAAACGGTAGGCTCAATCGAAATAACAAAAGCTGATTGGTTTATTAACTGACATCGGTCAAAAGTTCACAGGCGGAACGCACTGAGTATTTTGACCGTAAAACATTATCAACTCAAGTCTAAATCATATTCAACTGGTTTATGTACTTTTCTATGTCACTGTTTGAAATTCTGTTAAAAACTCCAACAGGTTGACTTTATGACCTACAGTCAACCTATGGTCAATCCCGGGGGGGGGGGGGGGGGGGGGGGGGGGGGGGGGGGGGGGGGGGTACTCCCATATATCAGCTATATGGGTATGTGCCGCTGTGAAGGGTATGGTTTTCAGGCAGTTTAGTCTGGGATAGGGTATGGTAATCAGAGTTTTTTGGTCTAGAATAGGGTATCATTTTCTGCGAACTTGATCAGTTGCGTGAACAATTTAGTCTAGACAAGGTTTTACTGGCAAATGGCATTTAAAAATCGGTACGGCGGGAAGTACGGCATTTTTAGTGAGCGAGTTTCTGGACAATAGCAAGTCTGGAATAGGTCTAGGATAGGGTAGGGTTTTTCGGTGTTTAGTCTAGAATAGGGTTGCGAAATGCAGCTAAAATGGTCTAGTGTAGGTTAAGGGTCTCAGAGTCCCAGCGGCACACCCCCACCCAAAAATTTGCAGAGTACCTCCCTCCCGGGGGTCAATCCAAACATTAAAACATTACCAACTCAAGTCTAAATCATATTCAACAGGTTTATGTACTTTTCCAGGTCACTGCTTCAATTGTGTAAAACTCCAGCAGGTGACTTTTGTGATGTGTGACCTATAGTAAAAATATACAGTCAGTAGTTAATTTTGTATTTAACAACCAAACTTCCCTGGATATCAAAGTACATACCCCTGACACCAACACAAGTGTTCGCAAATTGCATATATTTATTCAAATATGACATTTACGTAGCATAAGAGCTGGCTGTGCCAGCATTTTTGTGCGGATTCCAGAGTACAAATTGGTTATTCATGTAGTTGCAACAGCACTGTTCTTTTTACAGGATGTGACCCTGGTCGATAAGTTATCTTCAGTTTTCATTCACAGTTCACAACCCGCGTACAATTTGAGAACAATTTGCCCTCCTAATACAGTATTTTAGCAAGTGACATAGCAAAAATGACAGGTACCTTTTCCAAAATTCAGACAGATATATATATATTATAATATAATAATTATAATATGATATATATAATATATATAATATAATATAATATATATTATATATATATTATAATCTTTCACAAGCATCCAATATGTGTAGATGTTTTCTTCATGAAACAATATAAAAATGTGTCTTGTCTTCATTTGTGTTATATATATATATATATTTTTTTTTTTTTTTTTTTCGCTCGAATTCGCGCGGCTTAGCTCCGAGGCACGAGGAATGACTAAAGTAATAAATACGCATTAAAAAATTAGTAAAATACCAAAAAGAAAAAAAGAAAAATACAATGAATTTACTATTTACAAATTCAGACTGGTGTAAACTTGCTGAAATGCATCTTCGCGTAAGCCTTCTTTGAATCCGCGGTCGTTTCACTTAACTTATCGTTTCACTCAACTTATAAAAATTAACGTCATTGAAACATCACGGTTTATTTTTTCAGCGGCCAATTCAATTTAATTCAATTCAATAGTAAGAATTCTTATAAAACTTATAATATTCATGTAGTTGCAACAGCACTGTTCTTTTTACAGGATGTGACCCTGGTCGATAAGTTATCTTCAGTTTTCATTCACAGTTCACAACCCGAGTACAATTTGAGAACAATTTGCCCTCCTAATACAGTATTTTAGCAAGTGACATAGCAAAAATGACAGGTACCTTTTCCAAAATTCAGACAGATATATATATATATATATATTATAATATAATAATTATAATATGATATATATAATATATATAATATAATATAATATATATTATATATATTATAATCTTTCACAAGCATCCAATATGTGTAGATGTTTTCTTCATGAAACAATATAAAAATGTGTCTTGTCTTCATTTGTGTTATATATATATATATATATATATATATATTTTTTTTTTTTATTTTATTTTTTTTTATTTTTTTTATTTTTTTGCTCGAATTCGCGCGGCTTAGCTCCGAGGCACGAGGAATGACTAAAGTAATAAATACGCATTAAAAAATTAGTAAAATACCAAAAAGAAAAATACAATGAATTTACTATTTACAAATTCAGACTGGTGTAAACTTGCTGAAATGCATCTTCGCGTAAGCCTTCTTTGAATCCGCGGTCGTTTCACTTAACTTATCGTTTCACTCGACTTATAAAAATTAACGTCATTGAAACATCACGGTTTATTTTTTCAGCGGCCAATTCAATAGTAAGAATTCTGAGAATCGACTTCAGTTTTCCTAAAAAACTTATTGATCAAAATGTATTATTTATAAGCTATGTCTTCTACTTCTCAAATTAATAAACGCTGTCAAAGTTGCCGCACTCTTTCATCGAGCTAAGCAGGCTCATGTTTGATCAAGAACTTCGGCCTGCATTTCTGCAGCTTCTGTATCAAAGTTCTCAAGTATTATCTCGGTTCTATCCACAACTTTTCCTAGAAACTTGGGAAACTCAACTTCTAAGTCAAGATTCTTCTTCCCACTCTGCCGCCATCTTATCTTCTATAACTTGCACAGGTTACCCTGGTTCTATATGGCCGCGCTCGTCCCAGGAAGATTGAACATATATTTTCGGATTGCATATAAACTTAACGATTGGATTGAATCAATATTGGCGTTATTGGATTTAACAGAAGATTGGATTGAATCAGTATATGCGGTATTGGATTGCATATAAATTTAAGGATTGGATTAAATCAGGCAATATAATTCGTGGTATCGCATTAAATATAAAATTTAAAGGTTGGATTGAATCAATACACATGCGGCATTGAATAGTCAGATATCAGTGTTTTCATTTGCGGAACAACAATTCAAGCTTGGCTAAATGTAACTAAGTTTTTCTGTCGGGAAAGTCTTTTGGCGGAGGCAAGTAAACAAGTATAAAAAAGACCATAAAATGACTTTTTCGATAATCTGCAAATTCTGTTAAAAAAGTTAATTATGGTTCATCTGACACCAGGGTCTGTTTTTCTGTTGAGTCCTGCATAAAAAATGTTTTTGTCGTTTTGTAAACTTCTTAGCGTGCAATCAACAAGCCCGAAAAGCTTTTATTTTCTATTTTAGGTAGTATGTGTGCGCGCTCTCATTGCGTCAAGCGTCAAAAATAGCCTAACACATCCTTAACATGGGTTTGCGTGGGCCCCACGCTTACGGTCTCCGTCCCCGATTATGGCTCCTGTTTCTATTCAATAGTTGGGGATTTTTTTGGTTTATCAGGGGCCTTGTAGGGGATGTGGGTTGGGCTAGAGTATCCTTCAGGAACTGGTCAGGAACATTTTTTGGGGGGGACCTCATTTTTTTGCCCTGATTCTATTTAACAAGCTGAAGACAAAACATCGATTTTACTTTTGTGCGTTTAATTTTCATTGATAGCTGTAACACCCGGATCAATTCGTCTAATGGATGGTACTCTATCAAATGGAAGAGTGGAAGTCTTCTATGATGGTCAGTGGGGCACAATTTGCCATGATGGTTGGGGTACTGATGATGCTAACGTTGTCTGCAGGCAGCTTGGTTTTCAACAGTCAGCTATTCAAGCATTTACCAATGCCCATCATGGCCAGGGTTCAGGTCCCATCTGGTTAGACGACGTGGGCTGCTCGGGAAACGAGTCACATATCTACAAATGCAGGCACCGTAAATGGGGAGACAATGACTGCAAACACGACAAAGATGCCGGTGTTCAGTGTAGTCCAGTTGTTCGTTTGGCGAGTGGAGGTGCTTCCCATGGCCGAGTTGAAGTTTATCACAGTGGGCAATGGGGCACAGTGTGTGATCATAACTGGGATATCAATGATGCGCACGTGGTGTGTCGTCAGCTTGGTTTCCCCAGCGCTTCCTCTGCTCCCAAGAGGGCAAGATACGGCCAGGGATCTTATCCTATCTGGATGGCTGATGTCGGCTGTCATTAGGGGGAGAGGCCTCACTGTTTGACTGTACTCACCCTGGCTGGGGACCGATCAGCCGCTGTCATCATGGCGAAGATGCAAGTGTAGTCTGTAACACTTGAATCTATATCAGCTACTGGCATACAGTACTTTGGGGCTCCACGTGTCGTTTGTAGTTGACAAAGACTAATGATAATTACTAGAGTAATCTTTTACAGCCTTACTGTGTTTTAGTTTCAAACCTAGGTAGAAATTTGTATTCGGTAGTGTTTTTAAGGGTAAACACTTTGCAATTGACCTTATGATGATTTCGACAGTCTCGTCGATCTTTGGTTCGCTGAATAACTGCAGCTCATGAAATCAATCAAGAATGATAATTAAAATAAAACAGTGGGCAGACTCTGCATTAGCGCGGCTATAGAGGACTTTGGCCGGTGGATGCTCTCTAGTAGAAAATTTTGAAATCTAGAAGCTAAATATACTCATTTCAGTAGCATTTTGTGGAAGACGGTTTTTTGAAATAAAAAAATAGGTGGTGAAATAATTATGAACTTTACAGCTAGTTTGCATACAATTGTTTTAATTCAGCATTTCGTGTATTTCTGTCCTTATTGCAGACAAACCAGCCACAATTTCTTCCACACTTTTGTTTTTCCAATTCCATTTCTGATTATGCTCCAGTTTACTGTCTTTGGAGCACCATTTTAAACATAAGGATGAAATATTTTACTAGTTAATATTGCAAGTAAAGTGCATGTGAACCGAAATTTATTTTTAAGTAGTTATAAAATTTAGCCTTTGAAATGCACGATTCCAAAATTTGAGACGTTTAGGGTATAAATTAGCGATGTTACAAGCGTTCGAAGTTACGCTATTTTGCCCTAAAAATGGTCACGAAATTCGAGGGACTGGAGTCGAGTTGTGACGTAATGTTGTTTGTAAAAGTTTGTTTACGTTCAGTGATTCTCCGTGAGTTCTTGCCGCTCCGAAAGATGTCTAGGGATTCGGTTGCGCCCGTAGCAAGACTCCTCGAAATGTGTGCGGCAGAGCCGCCATACTGAATATTGAGCTGATCGTGCAAACAACATTACGTCACGTTCACGTGACATTTTGACATTTGAAAACCATTTTTAGGGCAAAATAGCGTAACTTTGAACGCTTATAACAACGCAAATTTTTATTCTAAACGTCTCAAATTTTGGAATCGTGCATTTCTAAGGCTAAATTTTATAACTACATAAAAATAAATTTCGGTTTATATGCAGTTTAAAAGAACTGAAAAATGTCATCTAATGATGCATTTTTAGAGCTACAGTCGGTTAACATGCAGCCGTGTAGGATTTCTAACCTTCCAGGTTTTCCCTACTTGAGATGTTTGTTTTTGTTTTACCACGAGTTTTGTTACCTTCATTACTCGTAACCGTTAGTATTGTCTTTCTCTTGCATGTTCAGGTCAGTTTACTTGACCTAATCATGCCGAAAATAGATGGATTTTCACTACAAAATTGTACCATTGGTTAGTTTCAGTGCAATTTTTTTACGTCGTGAGACCTTTGATAACAGGACCAATTTGAAGTAATTACTATTTTTTGTAGGTTTTTTTTAAATTTGCATTTCGCAATGACTAAACTGGAGGGTTTTCAGTCAGCAGACGAAAACATCGCCATAATAGCCTACGTTCCGCGATATATACTGATCAATAAGATTCTAATTCTGAGGCTTTCTACGAAACGTCTGTATTTGGTATTGTCTCCTTTATGTCAAATCTCTTATCGGAATTGAAGGCTAAGGCCCGGTTCAAACGTCGAACTTCACATGTGCCGAATCTAATGCAAATGAACAAGAACAATAGATTTTGCTTATTTGCATTAGATTCGGCACATGTGAAGTTCGACGTTTGAACCGGGCCTAAGAAAACTTGGAAAAGTTGGATTTTTTGGCATAAATCTGCGAATTCGGGCTAGAATTTTCATGATACTGGGCTATCATCATCATCCTTTTGCGTGTAAATTAGTTAGGCGGGTTCACACTAGAGCTGAGCGTCTATCATGAACTGTCAATAAGCACTGTCGTTTCTCAACTGATTTGCAGGACTTGCAGAGTCTTTGAAAAGTAACTTTGTGTTCTTTAACTTGTTTATTTCTGATACTCTTGTTGCTTGATAAAAACGTTTCCGCAATGCGCCTATTTAGAGTTTTGAGTGCATTGCCTTGGAGTTGACAAGGTCGTCCTTGACTTCGCTTTTAGTGTGAACCCACGTTTTAGCTACTTTAGTGACGCGTTTGACGTGGTCTTGCGTTTTAGTAGATACCAGCCTTCCTAATATCGGTGGACAATTACTTTTACGTCTGTCCCAATGGTGTTTCTAGATACAATAAAAGGGTTTTACTGGTATAAACAAAGTTTAGTACTTGTTACCGTATCTGCTCTTCAAATGACAGGCCATAAAGTAGGCATTCTTAATGCCCATTCTAAAACACCACTATAACGGAAGAACGAAAATAGCTAAGTTTTTTTTTTGAAAGAACGTGGTGCGATGTTCATTCATTATATTGTAGCCGATGTAATTGTTTTAGCTTAAGAGTGTTAATGAATTTGTAGTATTTTTGTTTATTGCAATAAAACAAAAGAATTATAGGAATATTAAATTCATATTGTCCAGCGCTTACTGAATAAACTGCGCGAAATACTCATTCAAAGCTTTATCAGGGTTACCCATGTAGTTTTTATATTCAGAGTATGAACAGTTGTTAATGCAAATTGCAGCATTTTCACTACAACTACGCTCAGTTGACTCCAATCAAAATGAAAACCACATGAAAGATAAAGAAAACGGAAAGGGAGAGAGCGGAAGAGAAAAAATGACATTACCCATCTAGATCTTTTTCTATATTTCCGACCGAAGCACAGCGCACTCTCTCAGACACATCAACAGAGTAGCATCGTTTTCAAACAATCCAGGTATTTATGTGGCGTAAAAAAACGGTCTATGGAAAAAGTAGTATTATTACGTAAAAATAACTGCTTTGCAAGGTAACTGATCCTTAATCTTTTAGCGTTGCTTAGGAAAGGTTCTTGACGAGATCGCCAATCTTTATAGCAAGAAACAATCTAATTGGGGCTAATTTGGCCTCAACGAAAATCAGACATCGAAAAAATAGTTTATCAATACTGAACGAGGTCATTGTTCTTAAGAAGTCACTTAACAAAGTACGGTCGACTCGACCGATAACTGAATTATAATTTACCTCGGTGAATTTGAAAAACCAAAACTCGACAGGGCGGTCTAGTTTATTGGTTGAGAAATAGTCAAAATAAAAAAAAAAATACATTGCCAGAGTTTCTTTCGGATAGTATAAACCATTTTGATAAAAAAAGTTATGGCTTTATTTTCACCTCCAATATAACGATAAAATCCCAGACAAAATTTAACTCAAATCCTTATTCATCTTCCCTCCCTCGTTCGCTTTCCCCTCCCTTCCCTCCCCAGTCTCTAACATGTGGTACCCTCCTGTGAGTCCCCATAATCCCTTGTGATCAAGATCGATTGGTATGCCGGGAATTTTTAAGGCGCCATTTTGATGTACTGATGGTCTGTCTTGTTTTGTTATCTGCCATATTAGATGACGTCTTGTTTCTCGAGTGATTCAAGTTACCCGCGTATATCTTCAATTACGAAACCTCTGGCTCAGCTGTTCGTCGCTATGAGTTGTGACGAGAAGAATAACAAGCGAAGGAAGAAACGTTGGAAGCAGAAGCAGACTGTCTTTGTTTGGGTTGCTATTGGCGGATTGTTTGAAAAACTGCATTGTTTTGCTTTGTCATCCAGTGAACGTTACTCTGAGAAAGTAGTTTCAATATAGTAATGTGACCCATGCATTATTTTAACCGCTGGCCGTTTCTCTGTTTCATAACTCATTTTCTCTTGGCAACATTTTATATAAACTGTTAAAAATTAATACTGTTGTAAATTTCGATCTTGAATTTTCCAGTCTGCAAACGACCTTTACTGCCGCAATGGAGGGAAATGCGCTGCTAGTCCTACAGCTGTTTGGTGCGCATGCCCGCCGGGATACACTGGAGCGTTTTGTCAAAGAAGTAAGTTTGAATAGGTCTGAACATGTGACTTACCATGGGTGCCGACCATTTATTTCAAACCTTGCGAGCAGAGTTAACTTTTTTGCACTATGTACCAGCGTGCAAAAAGTACATAGGGCAAAGAAAACCTTGCTTGTAGGCTCACTGTTCATAGCTACAAAAGACAAAATAAACCGCGAAAAAACTAGCCTGCGTGGCAGGGGGGGGGGGGGGGGGGGAGGGAGGGGAAAGGAAAGGGAAGGAACGTTTGCTCTAAGAACCGGGCTATTCGTTAGGGGTTGACACATTATGCCGGCATAATTTCGAGCATAATACTATAGGTGGAGCATCGAGAATAATGCCGGCATAATAGTGCTATTTTTCCAGCATAATAGTGTCATTTTGCGACATAACAGTTATTTCTTTTTTTAGAGCTACTATTGTCCGTTTATTAAGTAAAAACTACAAAATTTCAAGCTATTTTAATGTTCTACGTGGTTTCCGTTACTATTGAGCACTATAGGCTTGTTCCCAGTGCATCCTCAAGCGGGTTTAACTCTTTAGGCCTGGTTACTCTCATTATGCCAGGCTCCTAAGGTACTTCACGGGGGTCCGGGAAAATTTTTTACGGCATATTATTACGAGCATAATAGCAACAGTCGAGCATAATTTGGAGCATAATAGTCCGTTTTGAGAGCAATGCCAAAAAGCATAATACTCGATTTTAGGAGCATAATGTGTCAACCCCTACTATTCGTATTACGCCATAGTTAATAAAAGGGACTGGTTATGAAAGCCGGCGAACTTCTAAGGCGCCAAACAATAGCGGCTCTCTGATGTTGAACATGCACGTCACGTGACACTGACCCTGCACAGATCGTTGTCAAAAGGTTTAATCAGCATGGCCGACGAAGGTTTATTCATGTTCGGTGACGATTTAGAGACGATTTTGGAGCTTTTAGAAGGCGATGAAGCAATGGAAAAACAGTTTGTGTCTGCTGTTAGTGAAGTAAGTAAAAGTTATTCCATTTGATAGTAAAATTAGTGCAAAAAAAAACAAATCAAAGTGTGTAATTTTCTTGTAAACAAACCAGCACGCTGTAATTAAACTCTGCATTCTAGGCCGATCTGTTACTAATCTCAAATTGTTGTCTATTTTGTATAGGTCCAGTCTGTAGAACTTGTGTGCCACTGTGGCAAAAAGTATAAAACGAAAGGTGGCCTTGAGAGGCATCGTGCTGCAAAGCATAGCCAGAACAGCCAAGCTCCTCAGTTACTGACCTAATGTGTTCTGATGGAGATAGTGAGCACTGCTATACAGAAATCAAAGAAGCCAAGGTGTTTTCAGAAAGCATAAGAAGTGAGCTATCTCTCTATCAGTATGAAGTGCTTGAGGAAGGAAGTGAGGAATTCAAGAACTTGAAAAGTCTTTTTGAAGGGCATATGAAAAATAGCAATGTTGAAAAATTTTATGGAAAGTATTAGGGAACAGTGCCTTTTAACTCTGCCATCATTTTATCTGATGCCGAGTTAGTTCCCGAGAGGCATGTGAGCAAAGACATCTTGCGAAGTATGGAAATATTGTATCTTAGGGTGCGTGCATTCTCATTAGCTAAGGATTTAATCCAGCGGTATAAGATGAAGGCAAAACAGACGAAGGCCAAGTCACTAAGGAAAGAAATAAACAGAAGCTGCCAAAATGAATAACCATGCCATGATTAAAAATAACAAGCTGTTTATTATATTAATATTTTACATCTTGGATCCAGACATTATGTAAATATAACATTAACAGCTGTTTCAAGCTTTCCAAAAACTACTTTCTCTTTATGTACATTCATTTTTATATATACAGTATACTAATCTAAGCATTTTAAAACCAGCTACAATCATGTGAAAAGGAAGTTGGTGGGAAAAAATAGCGCTGGATCCTTGAGCATGATTCAAATATGAAATTAAGTGTTTCTGTATAAGCTCACTGCTACCTTTGCATTTATCCACATCAATAATCCAGCATTGAATTCAGCCATAGTTAATTAACTACGATTCAGCATACCATAATTTCTCTATTAAGCCCCTGGCGACTTATGTTTTCAAGCACATTTGACGGGGGGGGGGGGGGGGGGGGGGGGTTAAAAAAAGGGGGGCCTTATTTAAAATTGGAGGTGATGTTTACTGAGTATTGAGGTAGTTGATCAACCTGTTAATTTTATTGAGAACTTTCAAAACGTTCCCTCAGAAAGCACAGTTTTTATAAAGCAAGTTTATGGCCATGTCCTCCTATCGTCTAGCAAACAAAACAGGACAATTATTAGAGTAGTTTCACATAACCCGTGAACAATTTCTGTTCGCATTTCATCCAGTTCGCGTTCGAGCTCTGTACACCTCAATCTCTGCCCTTGCAAGGTCAGCTTCAGTCTCTTTGGGTCCGTATTTGAAACTGGTGCCTTAACATGAGCCGGTGTGGCAAGTCGCCTTTCCTTTGCTTTGATGTTCGCACTCGAATAAGCTGAATAATCTGAACATGAAACACAATCTGTTTCTGCGCAAAGCAAATTACAGTCTTTTGCCCTCCAGTAGTCCTTGCTGGGAAACTGCTCCTCACTGTCATCAAACATTGCATCGACATCCATAGGAATTACATGGTGGTACAGTTGACTAGTCAGTTCTGTGGCCTTTACACCACAGCACCATTTATAGTTGTCAATATCCTTCACAAGACTTGATACAGTCACATTTCGCATTGACCGCCGGTATTTTAAATATACGTCGTGGTCCTCTGGTAGATAGCATCCATTATGTTTTAACTGCATATCCAAGGCTGTCATCCACAATAAGTTCAATCTCTGGTAATAGAAATGGGTCTACCATCTTTTTCAATACCAGCTTGCCATTTACTCTCTTGTACTGCCATTCCTTCAGACTTTTCAATGACTTCACCTGCTGGCACACTTCTTCAAAGGTTTTCTAGCATTGTCTGGGAGGATCGCTAAAATCACTCACAACAGAACGTTCTGCTCTCGGTGTTGGCTTGGCAGTTTCGTGGCTCTTTTTAGGGAGATTTAGCTTCGGGATCGCACCAATGCGTGTTTTTTTCTTTGTCATTTTCTCTCCATAGACTACAAGATAGAAAATACACACATCTAAGAACTCAATAACGTGTGCGTTTCGCGATCATATTTATATAATAAACGACTGCACAATTCACAACTACAGGTATTAAACAACAAAGTTAGTAGAGGGGACTCTACTAGCCATGGTAACAACTATATGGTAGCAACAAGCGTTTTTGACTTACAAATCTCGATATCTTCGGCTTCAAAATGCATCTCACAGGTAAACAAATTGTCGTTCTTGATTCTCTCCCTGAATTCACGATCTACTTCTCTTGTTTTCGTTATCTCGTTCAACCAATCGTCTCTCCATTTCTTGTACGCGTCGTTCTTCGCTGCCGGTAGCTTCCAAATTCCTACACCTTTCGTTCTTCTGCACGTTCCACAACCAGTCACTGCACAGTTCTCACCTGGCATTGTGATACAGAACTTTTGTTTTTCGTATTTATGCTATTTTATCCTCGATCGCACAACAATTTATCAAAATATAAGCAAAAGATTACTTGCGCTTCGAGCGTCATGTCACTCCGGACGCCATCTTTAGTTTTCATGTGCAGGGTCAATATCACGTGACTACGCAAAAAGAATAACAAAGACATCGTTCTTTGAAGTTCGCCGGCTTTCATAACCAGTCCCCTCTATTAACTATGTATTACGCCCACCGAATTTCAGATAATCGGATTATGTCAACTGTCAAAACGTTGACCAATCAGAAACTTGCACACGCTTTTACGCATGGCTAAATTCACGCAGGAATTTACCAACCGCCTCGTGCGAATGTTATCGAAGTGAGAAAAATAATTTTGGGAAATTTCAACTATGGGCCTGGTCGCACTACAGTCAAAAACAAAAATTAGCCCGTGCAAAATGACATAAAAACAAAAACATTCCACAAAAAGCATGTGCCACCGGAGCGGTTTCTTTTGTTTTCCTCGATTTTTGCACGGGCGGATTTTTGTTTTTGACTGTAGTGCGACCAGGGGCTATGAGAAGGTCTTCGAGTGGAAATGTCAGCTACTCCCACGAAGAGTTCTAAAAGGAGGAGAAAACCGAAAGAACAAAATTTAAATAATTGTTGCAGATTCTGTGGAATTGAGTTCGAGTATGTAGACCTTGTGGTCGGAAGATCAGAAATGCTGCAGAGTTGTACGGTTTTATTAGAACAGACGAATTAATGTTCATATGGCGGATGAAAAATCTTCTGGACAGGAATTTTCCAGGAAGTCTTTGTTTTCTGAAGCAAGTACGATCAAGGAGACAGAAAACGACGTCGACTTTGCAGAAAACGAAGGTGACAATGCACAGCCGGCGACATTTTAACAACCTACTGTCATATTGATGATATTTCAGGAACAATGCAACGAAATCGCTTATTTCAAACTAAGCATTCCGAAATTGGAAGGCTGCCGTATCCAGTGGGCAAAACTGCTAGCACATCCCTGCCATCGACAAGAGATCGTGCAGCCGATTCTTGTTCAGGTTTCAAGCTCAAATTGTAGCTACCAGCGAGATTTAAATCGGCCAAATCTTTGATAAAACATCTCCGTCCGCCGCCATCGTGAATGTGATGTGTTTACATTTTTGATGAATTAGGAAAAATTACTCATTGTGCGTTAGCCAATCGGATATTGCGGCCGCCAGCGACCGCAGAAATGAACAAAAAGGGGTCTTTATTGCAAGCGTCCTTTCCCCTTCTCTCCCCAGTTCCTCTCCCCGATGCCTGCTACGCAGGCTACGAAAAAACGGGAACCCAAGGCACCGGTGGCACAAAATACAGCTTTTGTAGGAAAAAATGAAAACAGCAATCCGACGTCGAATAATTTTCTTGAAAATTTTCAATCTGAGTGAATTTCACTACTATTTTTTCAAAGTGTGTAATCGCGTTCTAATCTTTCCGTGCATTTTTATGGCAGTAAAGCTTTCAAAGTCCCATGGCAAAAAATTGAATGACATTTGCCTCTAATTTTTTAACTCGTCCCCAGACCCCCAATTTGACCCTTAAAATCACAGAGAAAACTCCATTTTTTGAAGGGAAAATCAAAATTTCGCCCATTTATGAATTACTTTTCGGAAATCCACACTCGACGTCCAGTAATTTGATTATAATTCTATCTGGAAACGTTAAAATATTTAAATAACTTAAAAGTAAAGTTCCGTCATTTTGACCTTGAAGTGACCAATGTCACGTAAAGGCTTGTACGGAGTTCAACCTCGCGGTCTTCGCTTTTAGCGTTATAACTCATTTTAATAGGCGTAATATCAACATCCACACTCGGTTTTGAAGAGACTGGGATGTAGTGAACATTTTGGTTGGAAATATGATTTAGTTGAAACGAAAGAAACCCCATCATTTTGCCATTTTTTTTCAGTGCAATATGCTTCGACTGAGCCCATTTTGACTTCTATTGGTTACTTGCGCGGACAAGCGCCCAGGCCGTTTGAGCTCAACTGCGCATAGGCAATAGTTCATTTTAGTAACGCGCACGCCCGGAGCAAATGTCTCCTTTCAGGGGGCAATTTTTTGGTATGGGAAGAAGTTGAGAATTACATGCATCATAAGGTGTCCCTATAATTGAACTTTAGAGCGCGGTTCCTGGCATCACGTAACATCACAGTTAACAAGTTTCTTTCATAAGGTTTCTATACCTCTTTCTTTTGAAGGCAAATGTGCAAAGAAGCCGTGTAAAAATGGTGATACAACGTGCATTGGAGAAAACCGCTGTACATGTCCAACACGTTTTGCTGGCCCCAGCTGTTCAGCCTTAAAGAGACTGGGAACAAAAGATTACCCGGCACCCTATGCCCAAGCAATCCTTGACGCCCGCGATAGTCGGGGCAGTGGTATGTACTGGATCCAGCCCTCTGGTGAAACAGCCCCGCCCAAACATACTGTGATATGAACTAGTAGTATAGGAGTTGGGGGTACCAGATCAAAAATGATCTGTTACCAAACCCAACTCAAATACTACTTTCCATTTGATGGATTCTGATTTTTGGATTCACTTTTATGGAAATCTATAGTTGTTCTTTTTTATGGAAATCTATAGTTGTTCATTTTTATGGAAATCTATAGTTGTTCTTTTTTATGTAAATCTATAGTTGTTCTTTTTTATGGAAATCTATAGTTGTTCTTTTTTATGGTTCCACTTCAATGAAATATATAGTTGTTCTTTTTTATGGAAATCTATAGTTGTTCTTTTTTATGGAAATCTATAGTTGTTCTTTTTTATGGTTCCACTTCAATGAAATATATAGTTGTTCTTTTTTATGGAAATCTATAGTTATTCTTTTTTATGGAAATCTATAGTTGTTCTTTTTTATGGGGTATAAAAGCATGGTCTCATTGGATTTTTTATCATGATAATAAATAATATCTTCTTCAAATTTTGAATGCTGATATATTAAAAGGTGAAGAATGATTAATTTAATTAAAGGGTGAATTTAGTTTTTTTTGATAAGATAATGTCCGTATGCATAACTTTCATATCCATTGTCTAATATATATCTTTAGTCCGGAAGATAGGCGACAAAAAATAGTGGAATTGTTCAAATTAGTGATACAAGTATGAAATTTTCAGAATAAATACCTTTTACCATATATATTTATATAACATTAAGATCCCATCTGGATCCTAATCTTAAGCATATATTTTAAGACGCTTTTAACTGGCGGTCAGCGGTTTGGTACAGCAGTCTCAAAGCTTTCCGTATTTATGCATTAAACTTAACGGAATTATGCCCAAAATGCCCTAGTATCATTGTAATAGTCATATTTTGTTTATTTAAACTTTTTGTACCTTCTCTCGTCCAGTTAATATGCTTTATTTTAAAAAAATCTGACTAAAAGGCCAGGTTGCTGTGGTGTGAGCAAGGAACGCCTGACTGATTTTGTCATGTACAAACAGGTTGCTCTAAGTTGGAAAAAGTTTTACAAAAATGGATCGTACGCGGACTAGTATGAACTGGGATTTGTGTGCTTTATGCCAAGCAGACAATATAGATGAAAAGCTTGTTTGTCCAGTTAATAATAAACGAAAAGATCACGGATCGGGTTACAAAAGTTTAGCTGATAATTTGCCGAAATTCGCGGAGGTTGGCCGATTACCAATTCAAGTGCCATTGTCGAGTCTTGACGAAGGAAGAGGGGTCGAAGAAACACTGAAAACTCACCAAGCGTCCTGGCACAAATCGTGTGTTTTAACAAATGCAGCAGTGCAAAGCTGTGCAGAGCTCAGAAGAGAAAGAATGCGGAGATCAGTGGCGACTCTGACGAGGAGAGTTCTACACAGCCGGCGAGCCCAGTCAAAACTAGACGTGCTTCCCTGGGAACAGCAGCGAGACCATTGATAAGGGATGACACGAATCGATGCTTCTTTTGCGAAGAAACAGGTAGTGTAATAAGAATAACAACTTTGAGTCTACTGTAGGTGACACACAACAGTAAACCAGTGGCCTAATTGTAATATGTCTGAAATGTTCATTGTGGTGTGGCTAATCAGAGAAACCATTCTGAAACCACAGAAACATTTACCAGATAAGATGTATTATTTACCCCAACAAGTGAATGAATTGTATCTGCTTGACTATTCCTAAAAACTCTCAACTAAAAAATGCTAGCTGTTCTTTTGCACGCCATCAGTCAGAAATATAATTCTAAAAATAATTTTCAAGAATAGCGAAAATTTTATTGAGTTGTGATTCAGTAAACATTGAACTATTCCTTTTTTATGTCATATTGTAATCAGTTTTGTTTGATGTTGAATAAAGATGTTTGTTGAAAAAAAATTTAATAATTGAATGTATTTCAGATGTTAACGGTTTTAGTAGGGGTTTGTCTGTAAACAAATGTAAGCTGAGACAAATGTACAGAAAAATAAACTCATTAAATAAAAACATTCAACTTTTCTTATGAATAGACTGTAAAATCGATAGAAAAAATTGTAGCTAAAATCGCAAAAAGAAGCGAGAAAAATTGAAGGGAAAATTCACAATTTTGATGTTTTAAAAATTTTATGTTTTAACAGGTAAGAATCTTCGTAGAGCAGCAACACTTGCTATTGATAGCAATGTAAGAGCAGCAGCTGCAAAACTTCAAGATCATAAACTGTTGTCAAAGTTGGCAGCAGGTGATATGCATGCCCTTGATGCATACTACCACGCATCATGCCTCACAGCTCTTTACAATCGAGCCAGGAATATAAGAACCTCACAAGAGGAAGAAGTAACTGACACTTCTCAAGTTTCTTTGGAGGCTATTGCTTTAGCGGAACTTGTCATGTATATTGAGGAGGCTCCAAGACCAATAGTTTTCCAGTTATCAGATTTGGCCAAAATTTACTCGTCTTCACTTGAGCAGCTTGGAGCACTTGTTCCTAGCCGAGTAAACAGCACAAGGCTGAAGGATCGCCTGCTGGCACAAATACCAGAACTTCGCGCGTATACTGAAGGAAAAGAAGTAAAGCTTGTTTTTTCTAGTGACGTTGGGGCAGCTCTGCAGTTTGCCCAAACTCATGACTATGATACTGAAGCCATGCATCTTGCCAAAGCTGCGATACTTGTCAGGAAAGAGCTATTAGCTAAGAAGCAATGTTTTAATGGTACATTTGATACCGACGGTCAGCGCTCTGCAGTACCTGACTTACTCCTAGCACTTGTGAACATGATATTAGAGGGACCGAATGCCAAGAACAAAAACGAGCAAGATACAACAGGCATGAAGGCAAGTGAGATGATTTCCCAGCTGTTGATTTTTAATGCTGTGAAACGCCAGAGAGACCCGCAATCTGATGCCACAGCAACTAGACACGACCCGAATAGAGAGCCTCCATTACCGGTCTATCTGGGACTACTAGTCCACGCTGAAACCAGGAAGAAAAGGTTGGTAGATAAGCTCTACAGATTAGGACTATCGATTTCATACGACCGAGTGATGCAGATTTCAGCAGATCTTGGAAACAGCGTATGCGCCCAGTTTGAAGAGGAGGGGGTAGTGTGTCCCTCAAAGTTAAAAAAATCACTATTTACTACGGGTAGTGTGGACAACATAGACCACAACCCGAGCTCGCGTACAGCTAAGGACTCATTTCATGGAACAGCAATTTCCCTCACAGAGCACCCAACAACAGACTTTGCTGGTATTGACAGAAATCGAGTTCTAATCAATTCTGACCTACCAAAAAGGAAAACTGTGTCCAATCTACCAGACAGCTACAGTGGTATTCAGCCTTACACAGAACAAGAATCGAAGAAAGATTATTTTGTTCCAAGAGGGTGTAACGCTAACAAACCGCAGTCAGATTTGGTAACTGATAATATGAAATGTGAGTACCAATGGCTAAATAAGGTTGAGGAACTACTAGAGAAGGAAAAGCTGGAGGAGAGAGAATATCTGTCGTGGTCCGCCCACTTTGCCTCCTTGCAAACAAGAGCTCTCCCACCTAATGCTATAACGTCGCTGTTACCTCTCTTCGAAGAAAATGCACACAGCAAAGCAATGATCCAACATGCCATGAAATTAGTAAAGGACGCGACTGCATACATCAATCCTGGACAGACACCCGTAATTGGAATGGACCAGCCCCTTTACGCCCTTGCTAAACAGATCCAGTGGGAGAGAGCAGATACGTATGGGGAGAGTAGCTATGTTGTGATGATGGGGGGACTGCACATTGAGATGGCCTCACTGAAGATGGTCGGGCATTGGTTAAAAAGTAGCGGATGGGATAGTGCATTAGTCCAAGCCGACATCACAACCAGTGGAAGGGCAGATGCTATACTGAAGGCGTCACACATCACAAGGTCTCGCTATGCACATCAAGTTAGTGCATGCGCGTTGCATATTTTACAGCAAAGAGCTTACAAGGCTAGTATCGTTGACAATAGTGAACCTGACGATTTTACTACTTGGGTACAGAAGCAGTGTGAAGCACATCCGCAGTTTCTCTTCTGGTCAACTGCGCTTGAGTTGGAACTTTTGGTTCTAGAATTTGTCAGGTCTACTAGGGAAGGCAACTTTCCTCTCTATATTCAGATTGTTGGCAAGCTAGTCCCTTGGATGTTTGCTTTAGATTTAGTTAACTATTCAAGATGGCTTTCCATCCACATCAGAGACCTGGTCAACCTAAAGGAGAGGCATCCATCAGTATACGCCGAGTTTGAACAGGGGAGGTTCGTTGTACAGAAATCCCAGCATCTATTCTCGAAGATTTCTATGGACCAAAACCATGAACAAGAAAATGAGATGATCAAAGGGGACGGAGGGGCAGTAGGGCTAACGGAAAGTCCCGCAGCACTTCGACGCTGGATGGTAGCAGGACCCGAAATAGCAAGAGGAGTGAAGGAATTTGAGAGTACATATGACGTACGGAAGCCTCATGACACCCGTCACCACGAACAAATCCTATCTGTTCAGAAAGCTTTCGCTAAAGACGTCAAAAGCCTGACCGGTGTAATTCAGGAAATGGGGAATCCTTTTTGTGAAGAGAGTACCGATCTTCTTGTATTGGACACCAAGGAAATAATGCCAAAATGTGTTGTGGAAGCTGTTTCATCAGCCAAAGGAAAAGGACAATCAGAGTATGACAAATATGTAGAGGAGCGACTTAATAAGCGGTCCAAAGCCATCACAGACACTATCAAACAATGCAACCTACCTTTGTTTGGCACGTCTGAGAAAACGCAATCAAAAAAGACAAGTAATCAAGTTGCCTATCTCAAGAGCGACTGCAGACTCTTTTCCAGACTGTATATCGCTTGTCAAGCAAGAGAGGGAAATCTTGAAGAGTTCTTTAAGCATGAAAACACTTCAAGTCCACCTGCACTTTCTTGTAATGGCAAGATGCGTACAGGCCAGAAATCGGAACTTATCACATGCGTTGAAGTCGAAACAATTTTGGAGCGTCCTTCAGTCGATGCGATTGTTATAGATGCCGCAGCTGTCGTTAATATGCTTCCACCTGGTAAGTGCAAGACCTTTAAGGAGTATGCAGAATCTGTCTTTCTCCCGCACATCGTCAACCATCAGACACAGAATGTAAAGAGAATCGATTTGGTGTGGGATCGCTACCTGGAGAACAGCTTAAAGCAAGGTACTCGCGAAGCCAGAGGCTCTGGATCTCGTAGACGTGTCTGCGACAATGCGGCGATTCCATTAAATTGGAAGTCATTTTTGAGGCTGGATGACAACAAGACGGAGCTATTCCAGTACCTCGCAGTGAACGTCGCATCCATCAGTTTACCAGATGTTGAAGTAATCAGCACAACTGGCGTGGACGTCATCAGCTCCACCACAATAGACAAGGAGGGTCTGGCACGTGCAACCACGAGGAAGCAGATACTCGTATCTTTGTTCATGCAAAGCATGCCTCAGTTAGTGGTATGAAGAAAATCCTCATACGAACTGTTGACACGGACGTGGTAATTTTAGCCATCGCATTTTTACACAAGTTGGAAGTGGAGGAGCTGTGGGTTGCATTTGGTGTTGGCAAGCACTTGCGGTACCTGCCGATCCACAAGATATCTAGTTCACTCACCATACAGCAATGCGAAGGGCTACCGTTCTTTCATGCCATCACTGGATGTGATACGGTATCGTATTTTGCAGGAAGGGGCAAGAAAACCGCATTTCAAGCATGGAAATGTTATCCCGAGGCAACGACAGTCTTTCGTAGTCTATCATCACCACAAACATTAGTCTCCGAGGAGCAATTCAGAGTACTGGAGCGTTTCGTGGTTATAATGTATAGCCGAACGACCCCCCATCAGAATGTCAACATGGCACGGCAAACCATCTTTTCTCAAGGCACCAGAGGCATTGAGAGTATCCCGCCAACCCAAGCGGCCCTTGAACAACATGTCAACAGGGCAGTGTTTCAAGCCGGTCATGTCTGGGGGCGCACACTAGATCTTATCCAAGAGCTTCCAAGTGCAGCAGAGTGGGGATGGTATCTGTCTTCCGATGGATGGACACCGAAATGGACTTCCCTACCCGAGGCATCAAAAGCGTGTAATGAGCTTATCAGATGTGGTTGTAAGCGTGCATGCCGCGGACTGTGCAAATGCACAAAGGCAAACTTGCCCTGCACTGCCCTGTGCACCTGCAACGGCAATTGCTATCAAGAGTGAATAGAACTTTCCAGGTACATTATTCTGTAGGCCAAAAACGTTGGATTACATTGAGATCTTTGTGAGAATATTTTGTAAGAATGTTACCTCCAATAATCCACAGGAAAATTGAGCTCAAATGACTTTTAAGATTATTTTCATTTTTTACGAATTGGGTACCCTGTGGTTTCCAGTACAAAACATATGGGAACTTTTCGTCGACCAATAACTAGCAAACCGATTAGGATCCAAAGTGGATTTTAATCTTATATTATTACCTGCCCGAAAAGGATCACGCAGATGAAATTTGGTACTTGTATCACCAATTTGAACAATTTTTCGCTTATCTTCCGGACTATTTTATTATCAAAACAGCTGAGCGATACTTTATTAATTTCATAACTTCCTAATTGATGGTTTTGACTTCTGATTGTTTTCATTTTATGATGAATCTGTTTATTATTGAATAGCGTATCTTTATAGTTTTCATGTTTAATATTTTTTATGACACTCTTTTTAATCCCTTTGGCTGTCTTTCCACCTTCATCATTGTCTTTCATATATGAGTACATTTTTGATCTCAATCCGACAAATTCGGTTATTGGTATACCTGCAGCTTCATCTTTAAATTTACCAATCACTTTTTTATTAGTTTTATCGAAATATGGAGAACTTTCTGGGTAATCACTGTTGTCGAACAAATGTTTGTCTTTCCAAAAATCTCTATATACATCTTCAGCTTCAATTTCATAAGTTAAACTGTCTGTATCAGTAAATAGAAGTCTAGCCTTGTTATCATATTTTTTTTTTGATATAGTTGTAATGGAAATCATACATCAAAACCTTACTGAGATCCAGAATACACATACCCACATAAGCCGGCCTGTTTAGGGTTAGTGTTTCTTTTATCTTATGAATGGCTACTAGATTATTATTGAAAATCTTACTGCTTACGTATGTAGGTTTACTTGTTAATTTGATTAATTTTTTCTCGTCAGTGACTAATCTTACATCTACTCGCTTTCTGATGTTTTCCATTGTTTTACCAAATACTGAATTATTCATAAGTTTAAAAAAATCTTTTTCAAAAGCATTTTTAGCATTCTTTCGTTTGTTGGTGTTGAAGTCTATATATTTTTTAAGCCAAGGTGACTGATTAAATTCTAATACTCGATGAACTTTAATGACTTTTAACCCAATATCTGAATATAATTGAAGGTTTCGATAATGTAGAACATATTTCTCTTTGTTTCTTAAAGTTGGAATAAGTTTTTTCACAAGACCCGTTGATATATTATATTTGACAGCTATTTTTTACGATACTCCGATAGCATACTTTTATTTACACACACCCTCTCAGCAGCTAATGGGTAGTCGTTATGTAGGTTATGCAACTCTTTGAATTATTCTAAATCAACTTCTAGTATTAAACCTTTTTCGCTGTTTTCATTATATTTAGCTAAATCTATGTTGTTAATGTGTTTATCTGTCATCCATTTGAAACCGCCTGTTGGTAGGTATTGTGCCATTGACCAGGCATATAAATTATTGGCATCAAGATACGTGACATACTTGCTGGGCACCTTCTCATCATATGTTTTCATGTATTTGTTATTTGCTTTTCCATATCGATTAGCTATGTAAGAAATACCTCCTCTCAGACCCTTTTCAATGAACTGAAACATATCAATATCAGTAATTAGTTCTAGTTTTATATTAGTCATTTTTAGCATAGCATCCCATGACAAACCAGGAGATGTGAAATAATGACATGGATCAAGTTTATAGTATTCTAAGCATGTTTTCCTAAAGTTTTCAAACACATCAGCTAAAAGAAGGATGTCAGATTTCAAATACAGATCATGATACTCACCCATTGTTTTAAGCATAAATGTTTCCCATACAGTCTGAGCATGTTGATAATCTTCATCTGATATATGTTGATCATTAAGGATACTGTAAAATTCTTCTTTTACTGGTAGCTTTTCATTGAATTTATCAAAACTATCCATGTAGTCGTAAGGGTTTACTCCTTTTCGAGCCATCAAATCAAGCTTTTTACCTTTGAATTTTTGAGAGGTATATTTTAATGATTCTCTTGGTAGATTACTAACTAGTTTATCCAAGCTGGAGCTCATAAATTGGAAACTATCAATGAAGGTAAGATGATTTCCAAGCATGAAAGCCATATACTTTTCCATATTATTCGGTATTGCATTGATGTTCATTTGACACTTCTCTCCTTTACTATTTGTATATGTATGCTTTTTGACCATTTCACCAATCTCTTGCATTATGAAATGTGAATCATACCCTCTGAGATTATGAAATATAACAGGTATTTTTATTTCTTCTGGTTTTATTTTTAGTTTCAAATTACAATCTTGATGAGCTGATCCTCTGTATTTACCAGTTATATGACAATGGTCTCGAACTCGAATGTCTTTGTTAGTATATTTTATATCACATATATGACACTTATTAGATTTTTTAAATTCTTCTTCATCATCTTTTGTTATTTTCAATGGTTTGTTAAATTCTTTTTTCATGATTTTTTTACAGTATTTCACTTCTTCTAGCATTTTTTCCATGAATTTGTATACAGCTTTTTCACCTCTATATATTGTTACAGGTTTAGTGTATTTATCATCATAGCAACAAACTACTTTATAACCATATCCACAGTCTGTATGTCGTTGATAAGCTTCAGTATATGATTTATCATTGTTTGGTTGACATCCCTGAATCTTTTCTGTTATAGCTTCAAAATCTGCATAAATTACAAATGGTACAGGTTGTTGTTTATGAAAGTTGTTGAATTTTAGTGTGTTGTTATTTTTGTCAGGCATTTTTATCGCTTGTGTGCCATTCACTTGTATACAGTTTTCTTTATGATCAGTTAATACTCTTTCAGAGCTGAAGCATTGAAGACAATACATGCAGAAATGTTTTCTTTCTTTGTGTTTTGTCTGATTGTACATTAACTTGTTGAAATCTTTAATCAAGACATAGTGCTTGTTTTCATTTTCTGTTATAAGAAGCAGATTCATACGGTCTGCATATTTTTCTTTTGAGACATAAATTGGATATGGTTGTTTATCTTCATAACCGAAAACATTGATGTTGATATTATTTTGTTTTTCAATCTTGTTGTACTGTTTGGTGGTGACTGGGAATTCAATCCCCGAATAATTTAAATTTTCAATGAATTGCTTATCAACTTTTTTAATTCTCTGTGGGTATTTGTCTTGAGGATTCAAATGTCTAATGTGACACCACCTAAAACATTCATTATCCTCATTTTTCATATTAATCAATCCCTTTGCACTGTTTCTAAGTTCTTGTGGTAGTTTAATATATGAAGAGCCTCTCATTGGTTGATATTTTACGACATTAAGATAATGATTGTCAACAGATTCAACAGTCCAACCAGATCCCTCTGAAATCCAAACTGCAATTTTATTTAATATGTCTTGCTTTGACACTTGTAGTGATTCAGTGATCTCTAGATTGTTTATGATTGTTTGAACTAGACTGTTGAAATAGGCAGTTTTATACACTGTTTCTCCATTTGATATTTTTGTAAATGTTACCTTAAGCGTTTCAACGAATTTTAATCCTTTCATTGATGTTAATACACTGATCATATGGTATGCAACAGCCTTTCTTGTGTTTTGTAGTTGCATTAGTGGGTCTTTGTTGTTTTTTATATCAATTTCATAAGACTTTGTATAGCCTTTAAGAGCTTTGTCTGTTTGCTCTATTTTAGTCCTTGGCAATGGAACTGGTTTTTTGGTTCTAAGTGCTGGAACTGGTTTGTAATCATCTCTGAACTCAATAGGTGGTAAAATGATATTGTCTTCATAGTTTTTAACCATCTGCCTGACAGATTTTCTCGGTGTAGGAACTGGTCTCCTACGTTGTTTTTCGTCATCCACTATTATAATTTTAGGAGCTGGTTTAGCATTCTGTTTCATTAACAGTTTAATTAGTTCTGACTTCTTAAGTTTCTTAAGTTGGGATTTTTCAAAATTCATTCTATATTAATACTATAGATATTTATTTTTAAATGATATTTTTATATGCGTTTAAATATGGTTGAGAATTCAAATGATCCAGTTATGAATCCTTTAAACTATATTTAGATATTTATTTACTTTAGCATGTAATATATCATGTCCTCTACCTGTTTTCGGTCTTCTGTACTTAATAGTACATCTCCAGAATCATTTCGTATGATATAGCGTGATTTACCTTTTTGAATTGTGACACCACTCTGTCGTTCATAAATGAATTCAGGATGTCTTGCACCAACTGCTTTTGCGTCTAGTTTGTCTAAAATTTGGTTTATGTACTTTTTTACTTGTGCATCATTAATTTCGTTATTTAATAACATTTCGAGTTGTTGTTTATTGGGTATATTTTTCTTTATCGATTTAGTTTTTTTCGTGGATGGATTGGTTTTCTTCACCTTGTTTTTTTTCAATAAGTGAATGAAATGTTGATGATTTTTTAGTATGACTTTTTCTACTTCAGCACGCTTTAATTTGGAGACTTGAAACCCTTTTTTAATGTTTAGGACTTCTTTCTTTAACTCTTTAACAGTGAAGTTTTTGAGATGATTTTTTAATTGATTGATTTTTTCCATATATAATAACGGTATATTATAATTCACGTATTTTGGCACGATATTCTAACAAATTAGGTAAATCGCCTATTTTTAATCCATAATCATAAGGTCTGAATCCATTTTCATGTAACCATATAGCCCTATTCATTTTTTTTCTGATGGTTGGATTTGTTAGAGCTTCTTCAACTGTTGTATTGATATAATATTCTACTTTTATTTTATCATTTTTAAATGTTAATAGATTTTTTCTGATACTACTTAACATCAGTTTATGTTCTAGAGCTGCATTTTTTATAGTATTTATAAATGCTTCTCTGTCTTTACTTTTTTCATATCCCGACTGACCTGGTTCATAGTGAGATAGCTTAGGTAGACTGTCAATGAAAATAAAATGGTTGAATTTACTATATAATGAGTTACTAACTGGTTCAAAATCCCAGCCAGCACCAAAATATACTAAAGTGTATCCATTCGTCTTTTTAGTTGAGTATTCTGATTTGATATTCATATTCATATATATAACCTATAGATAATTTATTTTTTAAATAATTTTAATCTGCGTTTAAATGTGGTTGGAATTCAAATGATCCAGTTTTATGAATCCTTCGAATTGTGGTTATGAAAGAGTATTATACATGCTTTCCTTGTGTGATATTAATTATTCGTTGCATTATATTGTTAACGTTGACATTCTTCATGTGCTTTTTTGTTTTAATGTGGCAAGTTTTACCGGCAAGTTTGTAATCTTTATTATTTCTGCAGACGTTACAATACCACGGTTTCTGTAACATGTAGGTAGTTTTGTGGTTTTTTATCTCCTCTTTACTGTAAACTTGAGGCCTTCCACGACCTCTTTTGACAAGTTGATTTTCCATATATATAATCTATATATTTTATTTTTTAAATGATATTTTAATGTGCGTTTATATATGTTGTAAATCATTCATAGGAATCCAACTGTTAAAGTCATCACTATATCCCTTCCACTTCACTAAAGCTTGTTTCTTCTTGTAATCTCTGCGAATGACTTTATCAATACGGAAAACATCCTGTCTGGCTTTTAATAATTCAGGTTCATAAAAACTCCCTTGAATATCTTCACCTCTGAGATCTTTTAGTTTGTATGTTGTTGGATTAGTGTATTGGATCTTATCAACTGTAAACACTTCTTCTGTCTAATTTGGTGTATAACCCTTGTCGAACACATTCCGTTTATACTTAGATATTCGGACCTTATCACCTATTTTAAAATTCGGTTTCTGTTTTAATGTTTCTATATCACCATATAGATTAAAGTAAACAGTTCCTTCATTCTTTTTCATAGATGCTTCAATAGGTTTCATTTTAATACTTGAATGCTTTGTACTGTTGTATTCATTTAATAGTTTTGATAACATGTCTAAATATTGTGTTGTATTTTGAGCTGTAAATTGCTTCCACATTTTAGATTTTAATGTTCTGTTAAATCTCTCAATAACAACAGCTTTACCTTCATTGAAAGTAGAATACATCTCAATATTATTTTTCTTTAACCAGTCTTTGAAAGTTTTATTATAGAATTCAGATCCTTGGTCTACCCAAATAAATTTAGGTTTCCGTTCGGATTTTTTAATAACATCATCAAATGATTCAGTGATTGTATCACCTGTTTTATTTTTAATAGGAATGCTCCAAGCAAATTTCGAAAACACATCAATGATATTTAATAAATATCTATAACCTTTATTCCATTTTGAAAACTTCTGCATTTCTACAAGGTCAGCGCTCCAAATATCATCTATTCCATTAACAATAACTCTTCTTGTTTTAAATTTTCGTTTGATTGGCTTATGTAATTCATCGGCTAATTGTTGAGCCCAATCATTTTTACTCAACGCCGCTTTCCGTTTTTTGGCTTCCTTTTATTTTGTTTGACACCAAGACCTAATTTTTGTTTAGTGTTTATCATATTTCTAGCTAACCAATGACCCCATTGTCTTTCATTAAATGGCACATTGTCTAAAGCTTCCACCATTTTGCGATCTGCATTGTTTTTACATTTGATTTGATCACTTTTTTTATTTCCACAAACACTGTAATCAACATCATGCTGCATACTGACAGCATCTGTTTTACCCGTTGGTTGCTGATAGATCTCAAGTATTTGACCAGTGTTTGGGTTATATTTCAATTGCTCATCAAGGGGATTCCCAGGTCCTGTATATCGATGACCAGGCATCACAAAACCCCTTTTAGGTGCTACTTTTAAAATAGCTTTATGAATATCAATCCCACTACCTTTATGCAATGGATCTAGTTTCTTACTAATGTCTGAAGTTAAACTATCTAATGCTTGATCCAAATATTTATCAGCCATTCCTTTAATCTTTTGTTTTGCAAAATCAGATTTGATTGCTTTTGATGCTCCGATTCTGCCTAAATTATACAAACCTTTTAAAGCACTTTTAGCTGCAATTTCACCAAGAGTATGAGAACCAGTAATATCTAAAAATCCGCCAGCCATCTCTGACTGGCTATTTAGTTTAAATTTTTTTTATTGGATACAAAACGTGTCTTAGTAGCCCCACATTCACTACATTTAGATTGTAGCATAAGACGATTATTTTTAGTTTTAACATATTTTTTAGTGCCTGGTACAGATTCAGTTTGCTTCTTCTGTTTTACACAATAACTTTTCACCATTTATATATATATAAATTAGATATTTCTGAAATAATGTATGATGAATTGACGATTGACATGTTGATCCCTCATATTAAACAATGGATTGTGAATAGTTTCTAAAATAGTTTTACCCGTCTGTCTTTCATATAAATAGTATAAACACCAGTATCCGCACAAAACAGAATCTCGTTCTTGTATTTCGTCTCCCGAATAAATTATTTGTTTTCCACTTGTTGATAAATAATTCCTGATCTCATTTGACATAATCAACCCAAATGGATCAAAGTATTCACAATATTTATCGATATTTCTATAACATACCCAATGTGTGCCTGAACCTATTTGACTGTCCAGATTGATAATACCACATTCTTTTTTTAATATCTTATCTGGTAAATTATCTCGACTAAATATACCCCTGAAATATCTAATCTTAAGTTTCTTAATCCAACTGGTTAAATCTATGTTTGATAATGGTTTATTAATAAATTTTACAGAATTGCTCCGATTAATGGGATTGAGTTGAATGGTGAATTGGGGCCTAATAGCAGTCCCTTGCCTTTTTTCCCTTTGCGTTTTTTGGGAGCTTTTTTTTTGGTTGGTAGTCCCATTCCAATTGGATTTTTCATTTGTTCCCATGTTCCGAAAAAGGGGGGTGGTTGAAGCATATATGGATTAATTAATCCTCCTTTTGATTTTGGTGGAGGAGGAACATAAACAGGTAATGATCTTTTAGATCGTTGTCTATCAACCTGTAATCCTTTACCAGTTAATGCATTCAACAAGAGTGGAACTCCAATACTAGCCAAAAGAGTACCGAGAAATCCTCCCTGTTGTGTTTTTGTGGGTTTAATAACTACCTGACCACCAGTTTGAAGAGAATTTAATATTTGTTCTTTCTGTTTTTTAGTTAAAAGGTTTTTATGTGCTATCAACTTATGTATTTTGTCTTGTGGTATCAGAAAACCACCTGTTTGACCACTTCCTGAAATTGCTTTCACAACCTGTTCAGCTCCTTGGCTAGCAAGACCAGCCAAAGCTGAAAGGCCGAGGGTTTTTCCTATTGTAGGAGCGGCAGCTCTAATTAGTGGAAGAATTGATGAAAATAATGATCCCCCATGCTTTACAGCTTTTCTTATCTGTGTTTTTGAGATTTTAATATCAACGCCGGTACCATTATTCATAGCTTTTTTGATTCTATTTAGTTGTGTTCTGTTAAGCATGAGTTCATCATTACCAGTCAATTCATTTTTATTTAATCGGATTGTTATTGCTGAATTATTTTGGTAAGCTCTAGCTAATTTTTGTCTTTGTCCATCTGATAGACTTACTCCATGAGAATAATAACTCGTCATTTCTTGTATATAATATATGTTATATATTTTTTGGTTTATAAAACATATTTAACTAAAGAATTGAAATTTAAAATTGAAGAATTTATTTAATGGATTTAATTTAAGATCTGATTAACAATTTACCATCCTTCTGTTGTATTTCTACTTCTTGTTCATACAATGTAACCGCATAAACAGAATAAGCTGTTGCAGTTGTTCCTGACAGTTCATATTTGAAAGTAAGCTTTGTGGTTCCATCTTTGATATCCATTTTTTGTTTAGTTAAGTCAAAATACAGGAATGGAAATATAGTGCTGAAATTACTTCTGTTAAGCAATGTTCCGCCCTGGAAATCATTGTTAGCATGAACATATTTCAGAACATCTCTGTACACACGTGTGATATCTGTTGATGGTGTGTAGTGATTTTCGGGATATTCATTACCATTCCCTATCTCGAGATGACAATTTAAAAGAGTTCGAGGATCAGTCGATACACTGAATGTATTATACAAAAATGGATTTACCGTTTGACTATCTATGTTGGCATCATTTATAATGAAAACAAAAACATGACGAGGTCTTGTTATACCACTTGTGATTTTGAAATTACCAGCTCGCTGTTGTGAAGAATTACTCCTTTCCACATTTTCACGTAGGTAAGTCCATTTATGTGGTTTCAGATATTGGCTCATATACAATGATTGACCTTCTGAATTAAAAGTGATACGAGGAATAAACAACTGCATTCTTGTTATGATAACTCTACAGTCATCTGCCGCCTGCCAAATCAAATTGCCGTCACTTTCAATTTCATAATTTAGTTCAATCCTTGTGTTTGGTAATAGTTCATCCTCAAGACTTTCAAAAAATGAATACCTGTTTAATGGAATTTCAGTATTTACTGTAGAAGATGCACCTAGAAGGGCTTTTCTAGCACCAAAACCTTTATTATAAGCAGCCTGAGCAGGTCTTTCTTCTGCACTTCTGTTAGTATCAAGATAAAAAAATTCATTGCTGGCCGTACTTTGAGCATAGGTTGGACTGTACTCTAAGAGGTTTTTTATATTCACAGTGTGGTTGGCATCATTACAATCATAAAGTTTCTTTCCGTTCACTTTAATATCTAAATTTTTTATGAATGAAAATGATCCATTGACAATGCCGTTATGATCTTCTATTGCGATAACACCACCATCGGCTGTCTTATTAACTTTAAAATCTATTGAAATTCTAGCATTATACCAATCAAATAGTGTTACTTCGCCACTATTATCAGCAACAAAACGATATCCATCCTTTTTTTGTCTAGCATTATTACCTACAGTTGTATTCAGAGCTGTTTCCAAGTCAAAGACTACATCTTCATATCTTTCAACATATTTAGGATTTCTAAAACTCATTATATTATTAGATTAGATAAATTTCAACTTACGAAGTTTGCCACCAGATAATAATTGATTTACTCTTTCATTAATCTCATAATCCGTTAATGGTTGTTTAACTGTTGAAGTTTGTTGCGTCATCAATGGTGCTCCCATTTTGTTTCCCTTTTTGCTTAATAGTTGAATTATTTTATCTCCAGCCTTTTTAGCTGCAAAATCACCAGTTTTAGTAGCTGCGTTCTCAATAGCCTTCTCAGCACCTTTCTGAAGCCCAGTTTTCAATGTTTTTTTCATCGTTTGTCCAAATAATTTTTTACCAATTGATTTTAAAACATCTGTTATTCCTTCACCATATTGTGTTTTTATGTCTTCATTATAAATATGTGTTTTTACATATCGACCCATTTCTGGATTATAACGTCTCTTATATTCACATTGTCTCATGATTATATATTATATATAATTACATTAGATTAAATAGGTGTTGATCTGAGAATCAAGGTTAGAAACCAATCTATACCATTCAGATTTATTGGTCTTCCTAAAGCGTCACTAACATAAAATCGCATTTGACTTATATGATTTGAGGCCACAGGACAAAATAATAATCTTTTCGGTTCATATGAAAATGGGTATGAACGAGTTAAATTGTCTGTAGGAATGACAGTGAGAGTATTCGTGTTCTGCCCATCAACAATGCTGTCTGTTATACCATCAGAATTTATATAAATAATATCAATAGAATTTGTTATATTAGGTAAATCTGAACCATATTCTGTTTGTGTTACTAGTTTTTGTTGAAAACCGATTAACTCTCCAAAATTAGTGTTTCTTAGATCTAACTGATAATTATTGTCAACTTCAATAACTACTTTATATGATGATAATACAAATATCAAATTAATATGATACTCATCACCAGTTTTATGATTTTTCTTATCCATATATTGATGTAAATATTCGTTAATATCACTGTATGAATACATTCCATTAATAAAAGTTACTGTTTCCCAAGTATTTCCACCATCAGGGCTGTATTTGATAACATTGTTTTTATATTCTGGATTGATATTGTGCCAAGAATATGTCATTGTAAGTCTATCTACAGCTATTTCATTTATCATATCATCTCGTAATTTTAAGATTGGATTGAATTTAATTACAAAATTCTCAGCTTTACTTCTTCCTACTTTCACTCTATTAACTGATGAAATATGAATTGCTCTTTCTTGCATTGTTATATTATATTATTATATTACATATTCTTTCATCAGACTTATTAGCTGATTGTTTGTAATTGTACCCAGTTTGTTTAATGTGTGTGCAATTTGTGAAAATTCGTCTTTGACTCCATCATTTCCTGCCATTATTGAACCCCCTAGCAGCTCCAGACGACTCACAAGATCAGACGGATTGTTATAATATACAACACCGCTACCTATCTTTTTATATTTATTGGAAGTTCTATGTATTGGTATTTCACTAATTCTATTCAAGTCATCGAATACCATTTTTGATAACGAACTATAGTTCTTCTTGCTGTTAAACCTCTTTGTGAGTAGATCAAGTGTATCAAAATCAACCTGTTTATCATATACTTTTTTCTTATTTTGGTAGGCAACTAATCTAAGTCGGCTATATAATTTTGGAAGATCTATAATTAAATTTCCATATGTATTGGTTTCTGGGTTGATTTTATACGCATTTCTTTTTGGTTGAGTATAACCTGACCCTGTTTTGATAGTCTTCTTACCCTCGGCGATGATTCCAATTCTATCTCTGTATTTCTGAAGTAGTTTAATGTCTGTAGTAAGTTCATCAATGCTATCTTTGTTTTTTGATTTTGATTTTTTACTTGATGACAAACGACCTTTTTTTCCACCAAGCTTACTTAATTGTTTCCCAATATTTTGATCATATTCATCAATATCAAGATCACCTTTAATTGAAGCTTTTAATACATCACTTGGAGAATATAAACCATATTCCATCAACTTTTTTATCTCATTTGTGTTAAAACCAGTGTCAAGATCAGACTTGAATTCGGATTCCATCATAGCTGGTTTATAACCAATTGGTAGTTTGGTTGTTTCCTGTGGTTGTGCATCAGGTAAATGCTGTAACATGAGTATATCTTCAAGCCCTGATGTTAGTGCTTTTTGGTTTTTCTGTAATTGTTCAAGCATTTTATCTTGTTTCTGATCGATTATTTGTTTAGTCTCTTCTTGAGCTTTTACAATTGGTTTGAATGTTTCTGATAACCCGACCTGTATATCCTGCTTTTCATGCTGATATGTCTTGATAGCATCTCGGACCCTCTTCGTCAGATCACCAGCTTTGCTTTTCGATTTTGATAGCCTTTCGATTCGTACAATATCCATATATACTAATATGTTATATTAAAAGATAAGTTTAGATAAGTTTAGATAAGTTTAGATAAGTTTAGATAAGTTTAGATAAGTTTAGATAAGTTCAGATAAGATTTTGTATAACATAGTAGTATATATGGAAATACCTAATTATGACTTCAATGAAGATGAAAATACAAATTTCAAACAGCTTTATAGTTATATGCCAAAATCGAATTTCAGGATGCTTATTTGCGGGAATTCAGGCTCGGGTAAAACAAACCTCTTATATCACATGTTGATGAAGCCATTAGTTTACTATGACCAGATCTATTTATATGGTAAAAATCTCGAACAAGAAAAATACGTACATATGATGGAAAAAATGAATGAAATCAGTCAACAGGTTGGTTATGATGTCCTAGTATGTAAAAACAATGATATCATACCAGTTAGTGATATACAAAATACAGACTTACAGAAAATTATAATATTCGACGATTTTATTTGTGATAAAAATCAAAAGCCACTTATTGATTACTTCATTCAAGGACGACATAAAAACTGTAGTGTAATATACCTAAGTCAATCATTTTATAAAACTCCCAAAGATATTCGATTGAATTGTAGCCATTATTGTATTTATGATTTTCCCAGTAATAATGAAAAAAATATGATATGCAGAGAACTTGGAATCACCAAAGACCAATATCTTAAAGCAACTAAAAAACCATACTCATTCCTATATGTTGACAAACCTATGAAAACAGTTAAAAGAAACTTTTTTGGAAATATCTAATGTAAATATATATAATGGGAATTTTTAATGAACATAGTTCAGATTTAGATACTGGTGGAAATTCAAAGGGAATAAAGGGAGATCAAGGCCCTCCTGGAATTGGGTTTAAATTAGATGGTAATAATAACTATGATATGCAAGGAAAAAAATAGTAAATATAGGACAAGTTACTGGTTTGAATGATGTTGTTGATTTCAATTTTGTTAGAAATACATTCGTTAGTATACATTTACCATATGTTATAACAAATATTGATATGAAAAACAATAATATAAGAAATTTAAAAACACCAATTTTAGATAAAGATGCTGTTAACAAAGAGTATGGAGACACGCATTATTTAAAGTTAGATGGAACAACTCATATGACTGCAGATTTGGATCTGCGAGGAAATAAATTAATTCTACCTGGAGAAATTGATATGAATCAAAAATTGATCACAAATCTGGCCACTGATGAAAACAATGATTTGTCAGCTGTTAATATGATTACCTTGAAAAAAAAAATCCATCCCAATGCGCCTGCACCAACGCATGAAGTCACTAAGGATATTGATTTGAAGCATCTGTTCAATATTGTGAATTCAAAACAACAGTCATTTGATTTTTATCGCACTCATTACGATTATCTTCCGTGTTACGAAGATATCCGGGGAATATTTCTCAGTCGCAAAGAAGAATTTCCGATGGAGGTTCAACTTAACATGAATCATCACAGCATCACTAATCTCAAAGACCCGCAATATGGAGGAGAAGCTGCGACAAAAACATATGTTGATACACATTTAAACGAAAAATTAGACAAAACGATTTCCAGCGATCTTGATATGCAAAGTTATAAAATTACTAATTTAGCAACGCCTAAACCAAATGAGAATGGCGCTGCCGTAAATGTTTCATTCTTCAACGCCGAACTCAATGATTCTAATACAAACTTGTATACACGAATAACAGACGATTATAAGAGTTATGTGAACAAGTCACACATAAATACCTCTACAGCCAAAAAAGATGTTTTCAGATACATGATGGAAGATGTTAATCAGAGCTCGTCGGAGAGTAATATTCAGGTTAATGGAATTATCGAGTTTGTATCCAGTCCACACAAAATCAACAAGAAAGCCTATGATATAACTCTTACAACAGACAAGGACGATGACTTCGCATCAAGGATAGGCTTTAATGCACTCAATCTTTCTCAAGGTGAGTACACTATGGTGATTGAGTTTTTCGTTCCAGATAAAGCACACATTAGTGCAACAACTGTAAGTGTAGTCTCAACAGTTATTAATATCGGACAGCAAACTACAAAGATATTCAACACTGAAGGATATACAAAAAGCATTGTTCATTTACACAAGTGGCAAGTCTCTCCACCTGAATATATTATGATAGATCTTCATGGAAATATATCGAAAGGGAATACACATCGCACAGAATCCGGCATCTCCTGGTGACTTTTCAATGAGAGAACTGGGCTCTAGGCTCTGAACAATGGCTTTGTTTTCTGCGCAACGCGATTGGTCCATTTTGTGTTTTCTGACCCATTCCTTTTGAAAATTCACGCGGGATACATCATGGCGTCTCGAAGTGGAGAAGGCTTTTGTCGCCACCTTCACGAATTTTCAAGCGCAAATGAATGTCAGGCTTAGTTCCGTAAAACAAAACGGAAGCCCAAAGCCACTGACAATGATGTTTTTCAAGTGGAGTGTCTTTTGGAGGAGAGAAACAGAGAGGTACGTGAATTTTGACATGTATTTTTGAAGGCAAATGTGCACGTGTTTGTATTGAAACGACCGCGCTCCGAAGGCAAATTCCCAAGAATTATTTTTACATATCTTTCTTCAGGGAAGACGAGAGTTTTTAGTAAAGTGGCGTTGGTGTAGTAGCGAGCACAATTCATGGGAGCCAGAAACCCTTTCTTAGATGTATTGTCAGGTAAGCTTGAACATCCAGAAACCATCATGAAGATTTCAGACATTTTGCAGATAGCTTGATAGTGTTAGTTTGACAACGCTTTTGAGCATAATAATTTAAGTGTGACTTGACTTACTAAGCCGAAGAAATGATGATCATCCTTCCATCTCAGAAGAGGTAATCTCAAGTTATTCTGAGATTCTGTTGGATGTTGTTGACCACGGATTGCACCAAAACCTGGGAACAAGGATTACCATTGGCTTTCCCATACAAGTTTTTAATTATTTTTTAAAGGCACTTTTGCTCTTAGCAAAGAGTACTTTTCCCTTTGTAATTTTCCATTAGAGTGGGACAGGGCATGAAAAATGCATGCAGAACAGAGAGAGAGCTTTTGTATCCTATCATTCTCCATCCCTTTCTTTCCAGGTCCAGGTCCAGGTCAGCTGTACATTACTGATGGATCAAGGACAGAGAAGGTGAAGACAAAGGATTTCAATCTCTTTCTGTAAACATATGCCTTGTCCCCCCTTTTGTTTAGCCATTTCCTCCCAAACATACCCAGAAATTTACAAAACACCCCATAACATAGATTCATGGGATGAGCATAGAGTGTTTGGATTGCTTGAAATGTGAACAAGATATTTCCATTAAAGCCAGGTCAAGTGGCGGAAAAAATGGCATTTAGGTTAAGTCCCGCTTACAGGGATGTAGATAAATTACCCGGTTGTGAACTTCATTTTTCCGGCTATAAAAGCCAAGTGCAGCTTTATAAGAACTACATTTTTCTCGTTTTTAACCAGCTGTCAGTTCTATATTCCCGCCTGTTAAAAAACTGAATCTACATCCCTGGCTTAAGTAAAGTTCAGGGGTGTTTTTTTGCAGTATGAAACTTTCCTCCCTGTTCCCAGTGCTGGGTATTTATCTTCATGTTGCTGTGCAGTTTTCTCTTTGGCTTTGTAACAAATCTGCTTTTCTTTTTAAGAAAAAGTTTTGAAAAGAATAAGTCTTTCCCAATAGCATTGTAACCAAAGGTATTAAAACATAGATGTTTAGTCATCCCAAATGTTTTAATACAGCTTTTAATATTAACATAAATAATTTTTTTATTATCAGAATTTACATATTTTATGGGACAGTGAAATTAAAGTCAGAGAGGCCAGTGAATGACACAGCAGTTCAGTAATAGAATTCCAGGTGATTTGTTTAATTATATAATTATTTGACAATATTAAATATGACAATAATTTTGATAATCAACCTAAAAATAAGTGACAAGACACAAGTAGTGCAATAAGGTACAGCCATAAGGGCTGAAAAAGGTTAGATTCTATCGATTAAAAAAAAAATAACTAAAGAAGAGGAAAGGGTCTGTAAAAACAAAGGTTACCCGGTAAAATATTATTTGATTTACCAGTATTAAAAATGGTGGATTGGGGAGAAAAGCAAATAAGGGCAGGGTCTAGAGGGGGGATGGGATTTTGGGTTATGAAGTTTTTTGGATAGATGGAACCCAATAAGAGCTATGTGAGGAAGGTTAGGGGAACTAATCTAGTGTAAGAGGAAGATGATGTATAAAGAGGAAAATGGAAAATCCATTAATAAAGCTTAAATGAGTTGGATGTTCTGTTACAGTCTGCCAAAGTATAACTTAGATAACTGCATATGGTAAGTGGGAGGTTTATCAGCCTAAAATGTAATGCATAGGCTTCATACAATTGGGCAATGACAAAAATACATGTAGGTGGGAAGGAGAGTGGGTGGGGGAGGGAGGTTTGCTATGCCCAAAATGAAATAGGAAGGGTTTTAGTGGGTGGGGGGGGGGGGACAGGCTGTAGAGAAAGCAGAAGTAAAAAAGGTGGAGAATGTGGGATAATTGGGGATTTGGAAGTGTTATACTGTAAATAATATATTAAAGGATTCTATATTTATAGGTGAACAAGAGTAACTGGAGAAAATATGGGAGAAGAGCAAAGATATAGCTTTCCCATGTCACAGGAAAGAAACAGCATATTGCAGGAGAGGAAATAATGGTTTACATCTTTATTAAAAACATGTGCTGTGGAAAATAAAGTACTGAAATAAAATAAAATTGTCACATTCTGCTTGGCATTTATTGTGACTTTCTTTAATGTTTTCACTGTTTCAATTTCACTTTTCGTATAGAAATACTGTTCTGACCCTCGGTTTATTTTCCTCCTTTTTGCATTTGTCTTGTTTGCTACAGGCTAATTTTGAATGAAGATATCTGGTCTCCACCCCGAGCTGTATTACATTAATCCTGTAGCCAAGAGGCTTCAAAGACTCATTCAAGGCATCAAAGTAATATGCTGCATCTGTTTTAAGATCTTTCCAAATCCAAAATACAGTAAAAACCCACATATATTAAGAAGTTAGATTTTTCAAGTTAGCCTAAAAAGGTGCTTATATATTTGGTGTCTTCTGAGAATTTAGGATATTAAGTTGTTAAATAGTTTCTTATTTTCTTATGAGGAAAAGGTGCTTGCTGCTGGTCTGAAAACCAGTCTATATGGGTGTGGCCCCTTCTTTTTGTATAAGAAACATAATTTTGTTTAAAATGTAAGACTACATTCCAAGAAAATGTACACCCTGCTCCAGGTCTTGATATATTTCAGGCTTTTTATGCTCAATGCATTGCAACTAAACTACCCTACTGATTTTCGAAAATAATAACCTGTTTCAATTTTTAAGCTCAACATGTTCTTATATAATAATGGTAATGGTTTAATTAAATGCCAAAATGTTAGCCTACAGGTTCTTATACGCGGGTTTTTCCTGTACCTCTCCGACTATTTCAACGGTAAACACGTGTACTGTCGATGCAACTGATGGTGGAATAACATTAAACAAGAACGGGTCTAGAATTGCCCTATCTGGGAAAATTTTTACTGTCCTGTGGGGCCTTGAACAAGCCATCCTTTGTCATCTAAAATAACAGCTGAACGGCAACAAACATTTACTCTTAAAATGATATAACAGAAAAAAATTCCTTCAGCGAATTGTAAAAAAATAATTCGCTTGTTGCGCTGGTGGCGTATTTTTGCAACGCCGGTAAGAAAAGAGTTTATCAAAAACATTAAACTTTCGCGGAAATACTTCACAACCAGGCCTTTTGATTTCACGAGAAAAGAGAAAACTGGTAACTAAACTTACCGTTGCTATGGTGATTTCTCCTGGATTTAAAAAATGGCGGCCAAGATGGAATCGATGGACGTGAACACTGTAATTGTTTACCTGTCATTTTAACAGTATTCATTGTGCACTCGTACCATTTCGTACGGAAATTTCAAGGCCAAAAAGATAGTTGTTGGACAACAAGTATCCTTTTATTTTTTACTGTTCTCATTAACACAGAGATTGTTCTTAATTTTGAGCTTCCGCACTTTTCGTTCAGTGCCTTCGATTTGTTGTTGGCTGGTTGAGAAGTCCCTCTCATGGTAAATTCCATACATTTTGCGGCTTTGCGTGGGCAATGTTCACCTTTAAAAAGATAGTTGATCCATTTCTGCCATCTCGGAGATTTTTCTTCAGCAAATTATCCACCGTGATCGATTTAATTTCAGCTTCCGCACTTTTTGATCAGAGGTCCCGATCGTTCGATATCTTGGGATGAATTCACAGTTTTCGCTTGTTCTTTTTAAATTTTCGATTGAAAAACATTGACCGTTATTAATCGAGAGCTTCTTGAGAGCCTGGGACTAGTTCAAAGTCCGACCCGTCACCGGATTCTGTGCGATGAAGAAAGCACATCTAATCGTTTATGGTGTTCAAGGACATGTCTCGAGTGTCGATCCAGATGTATTTGATACTGTTTTTGTAATTGAAAATGGAAAAATGGTTATGGAGACCGATATTGATATGAATGGTAGAAACCTAATTGGTTTACCAAAACTGAAAAATAAATTCATATTTTCAGGAAATTATACGAAAAATAAGAACAGTAATGATATCATATTTAACGGTTCATCATCCTTTATTGCATTAATTAATATGAAAATAGTAAAATTATGGTTAATTATATTGGATAATAAACCACCTGAAGGATATGAAAAAATGTTTATATTAATTCATAACACTTCATTTGCACCTCAACAATGGAATAAAACATCAAATAAAATTTATTACACTTTCAATATATTGTCATCAGTTATCAATTTCATGGAAGATACAGTTGTACAAATCAAATTAATATCATTTGATCATGATATTACATTTGCACCTTATAATTGCCATATCAGTGCACTTTTTGAAGAGTTTTAATATATAACTATCTAATATATTGATATATATATATATATAAATGTCAATTCTCACACAGTCAATTAATTTTTGTAATAAATTTGTCACAACCCAAAAAAACTTACATCCAAATACTAAAGATGAAATATTAAAATCGGCTTTAATATATCAATTTTTGTACGTTAACTATTTGAATAAGCCAATATCATTTAACCAAATATTAGAAAAACACTCTGACATTGGATTAATAGGACCAGGTTCTTGTACTCTAAATACCAAATACCAATTTTTAATTAAACATGCTATTTTTCATGATGCATTTGGAAGATTTTACAATGACTATGAAAAGGGGCCTGGATACACATATTGCTGCCTTTCAATACCGAAGAAAATAAAAGGATCTCCAATAATGGGCCAAATAAGTGGTGTATTATATTGTCTTCTTTCAAATCCTAAAATATAATTATCCAAATATATAATATAATGACTAAAACAGATATATTCAATTTCAATCATATTGATAAAAACATCAGCCAAGAAAAATTATCTGAAATCAAAGCATTGTATAAATTTTATCATAAACGATTTTGGTGCTATAAGAATGCTTTCAAATATTTCAAGAGATTGAATTTAGCTATTAATTTAACATCAGTTTCTTTAATATCCATTGGTACAATAGCTGGTTCAATAAAATTAAACCCTATTATTTTAGGAGTAATTAGTGGTAGTGGTTTATTGATTAAGACATACAGCGAAATTAAAAACTATAAAAGAAAAATAGAAATGTCTAAATTTGCATACACAACATATGAAAAAGTATGAGTTGATTTACGGTCTTGTTTAAGAGGAAATCAATTTAACCATACCGCATTTATAAATGAAATGAGGCTGATTGATGAATTAATCATTGATCTTTGTCCTCTTGCCGATAAATTTGAGAAACAGTATGATAAAAAATTCGAGTAAACCTTCAAGTAAACTTTACTAACAAACTTCATTCAATAACTCATTCATAGGTAAACCCCCTTTGCATGACGTACGACTTCCTGTTTTTCTGAGAATCATGCAACAGGTCACCTTTTAATAATTTTGTTAATATCATTCTTTATTAATTTATAAACTTGTTTCCACCATTGTTCATAAAATTTTAATGTCTTCTTTGATTTTGAAAGTGGTATAAATTCATATTCCATTCCCAAAATTTTGAATATCCGCTCAAAACATATTTAATACTAATCATCCGTTTACGGTTCTTACTAACTTCTGGTAACACGTTGTTTATTAATGCAAATATCTTATATATTTCGTCACGGTCTTGAAAACTCATTTGAATTTCTTTATTACATTTATTTATGGTATTTTCGATATGATATTTTCTTACATACACACTCTTCCTTCTTATTCTATACATATTCTCATGAAAGTCAACATATGGACTAACTAAATCCTGACTATGAACGGAGCCACAACTTAGACAAACATTCATTCCATTGTCATTAAACATATCTTTTTTATCACAACATGATTCAACAACTTCCGTATTTCTACCAACATCTGCTAATCGTTGTTCACAAAAGGGACAGGTCAACTCTCCCATATTCTCAAATTCATCATGAATTTCCAAATTACAATTCATTCTATACTATTATATGAGATATTATTTTTTTGTAACGTACTAATATATGAAAGGTAAATTAAAGTATTTCAGTGAATGGGTAGTATATGAAACTATAGCAATATTAACTCATGACGCTAACAACTACGAAATAGGATGGGATAATTTAGATAAAGCTGTGACTATATTTTTCGAAATTGAAATGATACTACCATTAATCGTTCCAAATGGGTCTAGTACGGATATTGATTTCCTCTTCAATAAGATATTCCATCTTCTAGGTATAGATTACAGGCTTAGTATTACATTGTGGGATTATGAGTGGATAAGATACGAAAAACAATGGAAGAAAATTATGATTTTAATTCGTGATCATATCAAGACATTAATTTGAAGAAGATATTATTTATTATCATGATAAAAAATCCAATGAGACCATGCTTTTATACCCCATAAAAAAGAACAACTATAGATTTCCATAAAAAAGAACAACTATAGATTTCCATAAAAAAGAACAACTATATATTTCATTGAAGTGGAACCATAAAAAAGAACAACTATAGATTTCCATAAAAAAGAACAACTATAGATTTCCATAAAAAAGAACAACTATATATTTCATTGAAGTGGAACCATAAAAAAGAACAACTATAGATTTCCATAAAAAAGAACAACTATAGATTTCCATTAAAAAGAACAACTATATATTTCATTGAAGTGGAACCATAAAAAAGAACAACTATAGATTTCCATAAAAAAGAACAACTATAGATTTCCATAAAATAGAACAACTATATATTTCATTGAAGTGGAACCATAAAAAAGAACAACTATAGATTTCCATAAAAAAGAATAACTATAGATTTCCATAAAAAAGAACAACTATATATTTCATTGAACTGGAACCATAAAAAAGAACAACTATAGATTTCCATAAAAAAGAACAACTATAGATTTCCATAAAAAAGAACAACTATATATTTCATTGAAGTGGAACCATAAAAAAGAACAACTATAGATTTCATTGAAGTGGAACCATAAAAAAGAACAACTATAGATTTCCATAAAAAAGAACAACTATATATTTCATTGAAGTGGAACCATAAAAAAGAACAACTATAGATTTCCATAAAAAAGAATAACTATAGATTTCCATAAAAAAGAACAACTATATATTTCATTGAAGTGGAACCATAAAAAAGAACAACTATAGATTTCCATAAAAAAGAACAACTATATATTTCATTGAAGTGGAACCATAAAAAAGAACAACTATAGATTTCCATAAAAAAGAATAACTATAGATTTCCATAAAAAAGAACAACTATATATTTCATTGAAGTGGAACCATAAAAAAGAACAACTATAGATTTCCATAAAAAAGAACAACTATAGATTTCCATAAAAAAGAACAACTATAGATTTCCATAAAAAAGAACAACTATATATTTCATTGAAGTGGAACCATAAAAAAGAACAACTATAGATTTCCATAAAAAAGAATAACTATAGATTTCCATAAAAAAGAACAACTATAGATTTCCATAAAAAAGAATAACTATAGATTTCCATAAAAAAGAATAACTATAGATTTCCATAAAAAAGAACAACTATAGATTTCCATAAAAAAGAATAACTATAGATTTCCATAAAAAAGAACAACTATAGATTTCCATAAAAAAGAATAACTATAGATTTCCATAAAAAAGAATAACTATAGATTTCCATAAAAAAGAACAACTATAGATTTCCATAAAAAAGAACAACTATAGATTTCCATAAAAAAGAATAACTATAGATTTCCATAAAAAAGAACAACTATATATTTCATTGAAGTGGAACCATAAAAAAGAACAACTATAGATTTCCATAAAAAAGAACAACTATAGATTTCCATAAAAAAGAACAACTATAGATTTCCATAAAAAAGAATAACTATAGATTTCCATAAAAAAGAACAACTATATATTTCATTGAAGTGGAACCATAAAAAAGAACAACTTTAGATTTCCATAAAAAAGAACAACTATAGATTTCCATAAAAAAGAACAACTATAGATTTCCATAAAAAAGAACAACTATAGATTTCCATAAAAAAGAACAACTATAGATTTCCATAAAAGTGAATCCAAAAATCAGAATCCATCATATGGAAAGTAGTATTTGAGTTGGGTTTGGTAACAGATCATTTTTGATCTGGTACCCCCAACTCCTATACTACTTGAACTTTCATGGCGGAGGATGGTTGCTAGCTAGTTATGGCTACGTCCACAAATCGGGCATAAGTGTCTATAACAAGGCCATACCCAACATGAATAATCCGTTTGGTTATAACTGGTTTCCCGACCAACCTTAGCTCCTCCAATGGCGTCATCAGTCTACCACATGGCGCTGTAAAAATGGCTAACGATGCCCGTTACATGATCATGGCTGCGGGAAACAGCCCAGCCACGGGTGGAATTACTCAATATGCATATGTGTACCGTATTTCCCTGCAAACAACCCTTATAAAATAACTTTTGAAAATCATAACCGCCACAATGGTGGACAGCCGGGCCGTATGCATGTCGCCAGTTTTATGGTCAAAAGGGCGTACAGGTGGGATCGCAGAGTAGATGTATATTCAAGATATGCCTTAGGGGAGGCCCTGGGGGTGACATCGGGCGACTCTTATCCCGCCGGTTATGGGTTTCACGACAAGAACGCGCATAGTGCGAACATTACAAAGTGTCCTTTTTTCCCAAGTGTGCATTCGGGATCAGGACGTAGTCCGTGTTCTGGCTGCACACCCACAAATTTTGAGCCGGACGTCCCGGGTGGGTCCCCTCACTACAATTATCACGGGTGGTATACAGCTAATGGACGGGATCAAATCGGCCAAATTTCCATTTGGTTTAAATAAAGGTAATAGATAATAAATAAGTAAAGTGATTTGGCACAACCCGTAATACAAATTATACGAAAGTAAACAAAAGAATAAGTGTTTAGTTGTCCAATAGATCCTTTGTGAAATCACTCTAAGACAAAGTACATCTGCGATCGGTGTTAACATCAAATTCTAGTGTTCTGAATTTTTATGGAGATAATTATCACTTAAGGTGTCTCGACCCAGTTTTTTGGGGGGGTTACCATCCTACTTTGAAGCTATCTGGTATCCACACCTTTACTTTTATCGTAAGTCTAACACATAGAATGGATAACATATAGATCAATCTACAATATAATATAAAATATTTGGCGATCGGAGTAAATGTCACGTGGTTATAATGCCACGCCCCTTTGAGGTCTGAGTCGAAAATCTGCTGTTACCGGCATTTTTTCGTGGAAATCTCTCGGCTACACATAGTGCGCATTAATGCCTTGCGCTTAGCAGAATTTCACCAACATCGCAAAGACCCAATTCGAGAAATTCAGTGGTTTCCAAATTTAGGTCATAATTTAAGCGAAAATGATAAGCAATTTTTACACGATTATTTCTAATAAACTATGAGACTTATCCCTTTATTTTGGGGATCGTTATAACAGATGAGTCCTTGCAAGTCAGCAAAAAGCTTTAGGGCCTTGTAAATGCGCGCGATTTCGAGCAAAGGAAACATAGAAATTATAGTTTTAGCTATTTGTTGACGTTTGTCAGCGTTTAAGAGTCCTTCTCACGAAAAAAGCATTTTCTTAAAAATTCGTAGTTTCTTTTTCTTTTAAATTTTTCAGGGCCACAATTGATTAACTAACTGCCCGGATTCTGAATTTCATGGTCATTGAAAAACTGTGACATTATCTTCTATAAGCCCAAAGTTGAGTAAACATTGAAGATTTTTAGCGTTTTGGCTGAGTTTGTGCTCTGGGAGTTGTCTATTGTTTCTAGTCTGTCATTATACAGCATTCTTGTTCAGCACGCGTGCAATGACCACGCTTGGCTGACTTCCGAATGCTCACCGAGATATGGTAATTTTGGTACGGCCTGAGACAGGCGATCGCGTGATACATCATAGAGGTTTAACTCATGATTTTTAATCAATTCTCGGCATGATGTACACTCCTGGCTGCAGACGTTATGTGACGGGAATCCCTTCTATTTTTTTCATACTAATTACCATATCTCGGTGAGCATTCGGAAGACAGTCAGCCAAGCGGGGTCATTGCACGCGTGCTGAACAAGAATGCTGTATAATGACAGACTAGAAACAATAGACAACTCCCAGAGCACAAACTCAGCCAAAACGCTAAAAATCTTCAATGTTTACTCAACTTTGGGCTTATAGAAGATAATGTCACAGTTTTTCAATGACCATGAAATTCAGAATCCGAGCAGTTAGTTAATCAATTGTGGCCCTGAAAAATTTGAAGGAAAAAAAAACTACGAATTTTTAAGAAAATGCTTTTTTCGTGAGAAGGACTCTTAAACGCTGACAAACGTCAACAAATAGCTAAAACTATAATTTCTATATGTTTCCTTTGCTCGAAATCGCGCGCATTTACAAGGCCCTAAAGCTTTTTGCTGACTTGCAAGGACTCATCTGTTATAACGAACCCCAAAATAAAGGGATAAGTCTCATAGTTTATTAGATATAATCGTGTAAAGTTTGCTTATCATTTTCGCTTAAATTATGACCTAAATTTGGAAACCACTGAATTTCTCGAATTGGGTCTTTGCGATGTTGGTGAAATTCTGCTAAGCGCAAGGCATTAATGCGCACTATGTGTAGCCGAGAGATTTCCACGAAAAAATGCCGGTAACAGCAAATTTTCGACTCAGACCTCAAAGGGGCGTGGCATTATAACCACGTGACATTTACTCCGATCGCCAAATATTTTATATTATATTGTAGATTGATCTATATGTTATCCATTCTATGTGATAGACTTACCATAAAAGTAAAGGTGGGGATACCAGAGAGCTTCAAAGTAGGATGATACCCCCCAAAAAAACTGGGTCGAGTCACCTTAAGCACAAGCAACAAAAAATAAATTGGTGTAAACTCCATTGCGACCGCAGCCAATATAGTAAGGAGCTAAAGCATCGACAACGCCAACGCCAACGCCAACGCCAAGGAGAACGTCACTTGAAATAAGGATTCGCGCTATTTGAAACTATTTTGCAGTTGTTCCAATTTGTTTAGTTTGTCTAATTTGGCAGGATTGTCCGGGAGCTGATTAGAATTTGTAGGGGCGGCTTTTAAGTTTAAATAGAGCAAAGAAAATTAACCGTCGTGTGTTCACGTTCTCCACAAAACCTATAATTCTATAATTTCACGTTGTTGTTTTACAGGCAACGGCAAAGAAATGTACCAAAATGAAACACGCAGGTGCTGAGGCATTGTTTGATTGTTTAATAACCTGTCCAAACCGGCCTTACTTTTCGCATTTGCACGGCAGTTTCATGCTAAGTTGGTTAACTTGGGCGTTTCTACTGGCAGCTTTGAAATTCCTTCCCCCCTCCCAATTTTTGATTTCCACTGAACTGTCGTGTTTTGGGCGCCTGGCAGTCCTCGATGGCTTTCATTGCTGATCATGAGTTGCCGGGGCCGGAATTTGCCAGCAACGGTGGCGCCGGGTACTCTATCGGACATCTACGGATTGTAGGAATAATTCAATTGTCAATTTAATAATGAACTTTTTTATACGCCAAAGTATTAAGAATTTATTTAAGTAAACATGATTAATTACCCTTAAAAACAACAGATAATAAGCTAGCCTGTTCCAGGTGCTCAGATGGTGGGGAGGATTTGCGTCCCCTCTCGTTTCCCCACTAGATTGCGCGCTGGTGTTTAGCTGCTCCCTGCGGATCCTCCCCCGGGGGGGGGGGGGGGGGGGGGGGTGGCTCCAATATGAAAGTGACGGAGGTGCTCGTCGTACCTTGCAGATTGGTACCGCTTAGGGTGCTGAAATCTAAAATGACCATGGTTAGAATTATCGCGGTACCTTTCAGGGTATTGAGCTGAAAACAATATGACAGAAAATGTCTTGTGTTGTATATAATTGGTACCTCTATTACCTCTTTGGGGGAAAATATATTTGAGCCACGCCTATCAAACGAGATTCTGGTATAGGCATTTGCCGATTGTGCTAGTAAAAGTGGCATATTATGCTAGTGGCAGTGCTCGTTTTTTGCCCAAATTATGCTCAAATTATGCTCGCTTTTCAAAATTATGCTACTTTTTTAAAAAATTATTCTGTCCCCCTCCTCTTGTATTTTCCAGTGGTGGATTCGAGGCGTCTATCCCGGGCAAGTTGTGCAGGCTTTGGTCTATCCTCTCTGTTCTCGCAACCTTGTAAACTATCTGGATGTAAGTTCACTGCACTTGACTGGTTTGGCGTGGCGGCCGCCATTTTGAAACGAGCACTGGGAGAAAGACTAAGGAGTCTGGGACCGAGACACAGACTTCCGGTTCCGTTTCATCGAACTCCCGCGGTATCTCAACACAAGTAAAAAAAAATCGAAAAATAGGAGTGGAAGCAACTGTTAATAGTAATCTATCGTTTTTAGTAGCTGAGATCTTCGTTTTCTTGAATTATTCTAAAATTGTGCTATTAAGACAAGAAAATATACGGATTATGCTAGCAGTGCTACTTTTGGAAAAAGGGCAAAAATTATGCTCAATTCCTCAGATTATGCCAAAAATTATGCTAGCACAATCGGCAAGAGCCTATTCTGGTACCTTATAGGGTGTTTTTCGAAATTTTCCGACGAGCATCCCCGTCATTTTTATAGGGGAGTTCCCCCCCAGGGGGGGGGGGGGGGGGGGCTGGATCACTGTTAGTCAAATGAACACGGACTCAGTTTCACATCTGAACCGGTAAAGAACTAATCCATCGATTAAGAACTGAAGATTATTTTACAAAGATTTTAAATACGACCTAGTCTCCGCTTCAACCGCGCGGTATAGAGATAGCGATTTTATATATATTTGATTTACTACGTTTTTTAGCATGGAAATATTTGTAAATACACCAGATTTATTATGGGATGAGTAAGTTTAATTATTAGACAAGCAGCATTTTATATTTTTTTACTATTATTTATTATATTGTATTATTTTACTATTTATTTATACACGATCGCGACCCCACAAGCTCTGTAGCTTAAATTTTTATCGTGTTAAAATAAAAATTATCCATCCACCCATCCATCCATCCCCGGCCCCATTAAGACTGGAACAGGCTATTTATAAGCTGATTTTAAAATTGTTTCTTGATAGCAGCACTTTATCTCCAAATTACTGTTTTTGTTTTGCTCTGCAGAATCTTTAATCCAACCAAGTTGTGTATTTGGTGGTATTTGGCGATATGACGTGGAAATCAGCTAAGTGTCCCTTTCATTGAAATGAAGGTGGTCTGTTGTTACTTATTGCGGGTTTTTAGTTAAACTAATTAATTAAAATTAAAATTAAAATTGTTTTTATACTTATTGAGATGCCTAATTTATACCTCGAACATAAAAATTGTGTATCCTATCGTTAATAGCTACACTACGCAATCAGTTTTCAAAAGATGAAGAGTAGCAAACGCTGCAAGGATATTAATGATTTGTCTTGTTTTAACATCGGTAACGTTAGGCCACTGACCTCGTCAATAAACTATTTTGATAAACTGGTTGAAACGTTTGACAAATAGTTTCTCCGCGCACGCGAAATGTGACGTCTGCCATTTGCAGAGGTAGCAAGCCTCGACCAGTTTGTTTCATGTCTTTAAAATAAATGACCCCTTCAACTGAAAAACGCTGAAACGATTTTTAAAACCCACCTTGAGATGTTTTTTGAATTTGTCCTTGCACGCACAATACTCAGGATACAACGCTGGTTTCGCTATCTTTTTCGCAGGATTTGCGCGAAAATCTTAAAAATGCCCAAGTTACGCTGATTGTTCCGGTTCACAACATTACTGGGATTTACTTGATGTCTCAACAAATTTCGAAAGTTATATACAAACAGAATAAAATGGTTTGATGATTTCCAGCGTCGCTGGTAAAAAGCAGCCCATTACAGCCCTTTTCAGTGTTACGTGCAATAGGAACTATTTTCCACGTCTATTGACTTCTATCTTTCGACATACTTTGTAACCAGGCCTGCTGTAACAAGTCACTGTTGCCGTAAACATGGCGGAACTCCCGACTGTTTTGGATGCCGAATTTAGGCAAGCGATTAATGTTTTTGGCCTGCCAGTTCCCGAAGATTCCGAGGAAAGAACTCGAGAAGTGATATTATATACGAAGACCGCCAGTGGAAAGCTATCGGACAACCTTTGAGTTTTAACCACAAACTCTCGAAAGACCTGAGGGAGACCAAACGCTGGATCAGACAGGTTCTTGCTGACTCAGTCGAAAATTGTGCCGATGAAATTGTATTAGACAATGTTTACTACGTCAAAAAACAATCTAAAGCGAACACGGCGTTTCTAGTAGTGAATAACAGTGGGATGGATCCGAGTTTTTTCAGAAAAAAAAACTATTGACAATGCAATGCTAACAAATAAACCATGCGAAGAAAACTCACCGCGAAAGTGCCAGTCGACAGCCATCCGTATCGGGACACTTGATTTATGGCCGTTTTTCATTCTTTCCGGGTATTCTGAAAAAACTCGATCCATCCCACTGTTATTCACTATTAGAAACGCCGTGTTCGCTTTAGATTGTTTTTTGACGCAGTAAACATTGTCTAATACAATTTCATCGGTACAATTTTCGACTGAGTCAGCAAGAACCTGTCTGATCCAGCGTTTGGTCTCCCTCAGGTCTTTCGAGAGTTTGTGGTTCTGAAACTCAAAGGTTGTCCGATAGTTTTCCCACTGGCGGTCTTCGTATATAATATCACTTCTCGAGTTCTTTCCTCGGAATCTTCGGGAGCTGGCAGGCCAAAAACATTCATCGCTTGCCTAAATTCGGCATCCGAAACAGTCGGGAGTTCCGCCATGTTTACGGCAACAGTGACTTGTTACAGCAGGCCTGGTTACAAAGTATGTCGAAAGATAGAAGTCAATAGACGTGGAAAATAGTTCCTATTGCACGTAACACTGAAAAGGGCTGTAAAGAAATAAAAGATAGACTCATCAGTGAGACAGTTTGAGGATAGTTGACACTTCAAAACGGAACTTAATCCCCTTACACAACTATTGGTTTGCTTATTCCTGCTCTTAATGAAAGACATCACCAAACGGAACTCTTGCAAATTAACCACCAACTTTACTTCATCATATCAAGAACGCGGACATCATCAAAAGCTATTTAATAAACGCAGAACCATGTGCAAAGTTGGATACTATGTTGTTTGCGCATTCCTTGATTGTTTTTAGACAACAAGCCGCAACCAGTTTGTTTGTTTTTATAAATACCAGTAACCTATGAAAAAACCTATTGTCATCAACGTTAAAACGATTAAACATAGATTTGCTAACATACGCGAGGTTTTAGGATTTTGTAAGGTGTCGGGAAACCATTTGTCACTTCTTATCTTTTTACCGCTGCTCCAAGCCCGTTTTCACTGTCATTGACCGCGCTGGTGCTTGCGTCGCTTGGGGTATAAAGAAGGTTTTGCTATTCATGAAACTGAACAATAGCAAACGACCTGAATAAAGACGATTTCTTTTGCAGAATTGCCAACTTTCAGTAATTTTACTGATAATGTCCGGTGGAGGTCAAAATGACAATGATATCGATCACTCGAGTTCTTCTTTTAAAGACGCCTCGCCGTCGCTCACGGAAATACATTGAAGATATCTTGAGAAAATAAATTTTAAACAAAAGTCGGTGTACTTAATTAAAGCATGCATTTACTTGTCTGAATGGTTAATTGAGAAACAACTAAAAAAAATGGTGTGGACGCTGGCTGACACTAAAACACTTGAAAACGGATCTTAATCCTTTTTTGCACGCTGGAAATGTTAACCCTTTCACTCACAGAATCACAGAAGACATATAGGGTTGTTTTAACTTTTGAGTCTGTGGACTTAATCCTGTGATGTGACCATTCATATGAAACCTCTTTGGCAGTACTCTTGCATGGTACCATTTGTTTCTCAAAATTTCACAAAATGAATTTTGCGATATTTTTTTTCTTTTGTCATGTGGAACAGTTCCCTAATTCCAGTACAAACATGGGACCTACAGTATTCATATGTTTAGCAGAATTCTCCTTGCGTATTTGATCGATGACCTGGGAAAAGAAAAAAATCACGTGATCTTTGCCTCAAGGAATGTCATCATTTTCAGGGTTTTTTCTGTAGCTTGGGCGTCGATAGCTTTCGCTGAAAATGTTTATAGGAAAATATGTTTTATATAGACTTTCGAACTTCGTAAAAAGGATGGGCACATAATTGCGAGTTTACCGTTTTTGAGAATACATGGAATTACTTTCCAAAGAATGCGGACTGAAAATAAGTAAAAGTAATATAAGTAGATATTTTCATTGTCCAAATATATTGTTGATTGTGAACATCCGTTTCGGTTTTACAAAGGAGATTTCGCGCGCTGTGCTGAACGTAACAAGGTCAAACTAAGGAACGACTTCTGAAGGGGGGAGGGGGAGGTGGGTGAATTGTTGCAGAAAGCCTTTAGTCGAGCATTTGCAGCCAAGTTGCACGATAGTTTTTTCTCCCAAGAGAGATGGCTTGCAGGGTATATATATTTTTTAATTGTCTGTTTTAGACAACAAGCCGCAACCAGTTTGTTTGTTTTTATAAATACCAGTGACCTATGAAAAAAACTATTGTCATCAACGCTAAAACGATTAAACATAGATTTGCTTACATACGCGAGGTTTAAGGGTTTTATAAGGTGTCGGGAAACCATTTGTCACTTCTTATCTTTTTACGGCTGCTCCAAGCCTGTTTTCACTGTCATTGACCGCGCTGGTGCTTGCGTCGCTTGGGGTATAAAGAAGGTTTTGCTATCCATGAAACTGAACAATAGCAAACGACCTGAATAAAGACGATTTCTTTTGCAGAATTGCCAACTTTCAGTAATTTTACTGATAATGTCCGGTGGAGGTCAAAATGACAATGATATCGATCACTCGAGTTCTTCTTTTAAAGACGCCTCGCCGTCGCTCACGGAAATACATTGAAGATATCTTGAGAAAGTAAATTTTAAACAAAAGGCGGTGTACTTAATTAAAGCATGCATTTACTTGTCTGAATGGTTAATTGAGAAACAACTAAAAAAATGGTGTTGGACGCTGGCTGACACTAAAACACTTGATAACGGATCTTAATCCTTTTTTGCACGCTGAAAATGTTAACCCTTTCACTCACAGAGTCACAGAAGACATATAGGGTTTTTTTAACTTTTGAGTCTGTGGACTTAATCCTGTGATGTGACCATTCATATGAAACCTCTTTGGCAGTACTCTTGCATGGTACCATTTGTTTTTCAAAATTTCACAAAATGAATTTTGCGATATTTTTTTCTTTTGTCATGTGGAACAGTTCCCTAATTCCAGTACAAACATGGGACCTACAGTATTCATATGTTTAGCAGAATTCTCCTTGCGTATTTGATCGATGACCTGGGAAAAGAAAAAAATCACGTGATCTTTGCCTCAAGGAATGCCATCATTTTCAGGGTTTTTTCTGTAGCTTGGGCGTCGATAGCTTTCGCTGAAAATGTTTACAGGAAAATATGTTTTAAATAGACTTTCGAACTTCGTAAAAAGGATAGGCACATAATTGCGAGTTTGCCGCTTTTGAGAATACATAGAATTACTTTCCAAAGAATGCGGACTGAAAATAAGTAAAAGTAATATAAGTAGATATTTTCATTGTCCAAATATATTGTTGATTGTGAACATCCGTTTCAGTTTTACAAAGGAGATTTCGCGCGCTGTGCTGAACGTAACAAGGTCAAACTATGGAACGACTTCTGAAGGGGGGAGGGGGAGGTGGGTGAATTGTTGCAGAAAGCCTCTAGTCGAGCATTTGCAGTCAAGTTGCACGATAGCTTTTTCTCCCAAGAGAGATGGCTTGCAGGGGATATATATTTTTTTATTGTTGATTGTGAACATCCGTTTCGGTTTTACAAAGGAGATTTCGCGCGCTGTGCTGAACGTAACAAGGTCAAACTAAGGAACGACTTCTGAAGGGGGGAGGGGGAGGTGGGTGAATTGTTGCAGAAAGCCTCTAGTCGAGCATTTGCAGCCAAGTTGCACGATAGTTTTTTCTCCCAAGAGAGATGGCTTGCAGGGTATATATATTTTTTAATTGTTTGTTTTAGACAACAAGCCGCAACCAGTTTGTTTGTTTTTATAAATACCAGTGACCTATGAAAAAACCTATTATCATCAACGCTAAAACGATTAAACATAGATTTGCTTACATGCGCGAGGTTTTAGGGTTTTATAAGGTGTCGGGAAACCATTTGTCACTTCTTATCTTTTTACGGCTGCTCCAAGCCCGTTTTCACTGTCATTGACCGTGCTGGTGCTTGCGTCGCTTGGGGTATAAAGAAGGTTTTGCTATTCATGAAACTGAACAATAGCAAACGACCTGAATAAAGACGATTTCTTTTGCAGAATTGCCAACTTTCAGTAATTTTACTGATAATGTCCGGTGGAGGTCAAAATGACAATGATATCGATCACTCGAGTTCTTCTTTTAAAGACGCCTCGCCGTCGCTCACGGAAATACATTGAAGATATCTTGAGAAAGTAAATTTTAAACAAAAGGCGGTGTACTTAATTAAAGCATGCATTTACTTGTCTGAATGGTTAATTGAGAAACAACTAAAAAAAATGGTGTTGGACGCTGGCTGACACTAAAACACTTGATAACGGATCTTAATCCTTTTTTGCACGGTGGAAATGTTAACCCTTTCAATCACAGAGTCACAGAAGACATGTAGGGTTGTTTTAACTTTTGAGTCTGTGTACTTAATCCTGTGATGTGACCATTCATATGAAACCTCTTTGGCAGTACTCTTGCATGGTACCATTTGTTTTTCAAAATTTCACAAAATGAATTTTGCGATATTTTTTTCTTTTGTCATGTGGAACAGTTCCCTAATTCCAGTACAAACATGGGACCTACAGTATTCATATGTTTAGCAGAATTCTCCTTGCGTATTTGGTCGATGACCTGGGAAAAGAAAAAATCACGTGATCTTTGCCTCAAGGAATGCCATCATTTTCAGGGTTTTTTTTCTGTAGCTTGGGCGTCGATAGCTTTCTCTGAAAATGTTTACAAGAAAATATGTTTTAAATAGACTTTCGAACTTCGTAAAAAGGATAGGCACTTTATTGTGAGTTTACCGTTTTTGAGAATACATAGAATTACTTTCCAAAGAATGCGGACTGAAAATAAGTAAAAGTAATATAAGTAGATATTTTCATTGTCCAAAAATATTGTTGATTGTGAACATCCGTTTCGGTTTTACAAAGGAGATTTCGCGCGCTGTGCTGAACGTAACAAGGTCAAACTAAGGAACGACTTCTGAAGGGGGGGAGGGGGAGGTGGGTGAATTGTTGCAGAAAGCCTCTAGTCGAGCATTTGCAGCCAAGTTGCACGATAGTTTTTTCCCCCAAGAGAGATGGCTTGCAGGGTATATAGTTTTTTTTAAATCACGCTCCCCCCCCCCCCCCCCCCCCCCCCCCCCCCCCCCCCCCCCCCCCCCCCCCCCCCCCCCCCCCCCCCCCCCCCCCCCCCCCCCCCCCCCCCTCCCCCTCGTTCAACCCCCTCAGAAGTAAAATGGGTGGTCCCTGAGATCTTATAACACACGAAGTGAAATAGGAAATAGATTCAGCTAGATTGGGCACGTCAGAAATATTATAACCGGAATTTAACTGACAGGGAAACGACAATACGTTTTCTAGTGCACTACTAATGACTACTAAACGGCGCGGTACTGCATTTCGAGTGTCATTATCGGAGACCTACTGAATGCGCACTGTTCTTGTTGAATTCTTGGTAACCGAGGAAACTTAAAATGCGCAGTTTTGCGGTCTATGTTTTTAGCAGTTTATTCATTGCTTTGAGCTTCTCTGCTCTTTCGTTAGCCAAACAACAGGTCTTTATAAAAAGAATGGAAAAGGACGGAGAGGTAAGAGAATAACAACTATCATTTTTGGTTAATAACCATTTGTTTAGAAATATTTATTTAGGTTTCGAGACCATCGATGACTGCATGATACCATCGATGATGTGCCATTTAAAACGTAATTCTGCCGAGTTACCTGGGCTCGTTAGCAAACACTATTCTTGATCGGCTAAACAAATTGCTTGATAGCTTAGTCCAAGAAAATGTGCCAGCTCTCTTCCATGACAGGGCCATGCAAAGAATGGTTACTTATTCTTCTTGCAATTCCCGCCAACTCCCCACCAAATCCTAAATTCATCGAAATACGCAAGTAGCGGTAGATATTCATGAGTAAGGTTATCGTTTGACTAATAATTCCTCGCATCTAGGTTTTTACGAATTGGCATTCCTTCACTTAACCTAATCATTGACAAGCGTTCAACACAGTTTGCGCTAGTTTGGGTGCAGGGATAGCGGTAAACTTCCCCCACCCCTACCCCCAAACCCCCTCCCCACACCCTCCCAAAAGTGTAATCCTCGTTAACAATGTCGATTTATATCTATTTATCAACTACACGTGAAACTTGATTCAACATATCATCTGCCACTGTATTTGGCCTTTAACGTATTTTAACTGGCCGAGTTTCGAGTTTCTCTTCTTTGCTTATTTCAGTACCTAAGTTATGAGGATTGTTTGAAAGAAACGTATGCGGCGGCCGAAAAATGCCGCACTAGAAATGAGACACAGCTCACGGTTAACATCTACGACATTTGTGATGCATATCAAGACAAGTTGAAAAGGATGTGTTCAGCTCACTGCGCGAAAGGTTTGTTGTTTTTCATAACAATTTTGTCACAAATATAGCAAGCCATATAGCTTGAAATGCATACATGCATACAGTCAAACAGCACTGTGTTGCGCGTAAAGGAACATCCGATTTAAGAGGTTGAAAACTTACATGTATCGCGTTTTCCACGAAAGAGATCGAATGGTTACATTGCAAGCCTAACAAACTGCTAAGTTTTCACATGTACAACAAATGCTTTAACCGCTTCAGGTTTTAAATGAATTGTTGTTATTTCATCAATTTTCAGCTTCTTGCCTGGATTGTTTTGACAAAATGGAAGAGATCATCAAAAACTGTGAGCTATTTTCAGAGAAGATTAACCGTGAAATCAATGCTACAGCCAAGGAATGCCGCAATGAAACGAAGGTGTCTCTTATCAAACACTGCAGCCACAAGGAATGTGCAGGTTAGATTTTAGTGCTACTAAAATATACACTTTTTCCAGTCATACTCAAATGCAGTGACATATTAAATACCGAGTCCAATCAGAAATCAAAACTTGATACATGTAACCGGCGCCACAAAGTGCGGGAAAACGCGGGATTGTCTTTGTTTGGGTTGCTATTGGCGGATTGTTTGATAACCTGCATTGTTTTGCTTTATCACCCAGTGAACGTTACTCTGAGAAGTAGTTTCAATATAGTGATGTGAGCCAACCCATGCATTATTTCAACCGCTGTCCGTTTCTCTGTTTCATAACTAATTTTCTCTTGGCAACATTTTATATAAAAATTAATACTGTTGTAAATTTCGATCTTGAATTTTCCAGTCTGCAAAGACCTTTACTGCCGCAATGGAGGGAAGTGTGCTGCTGGTCCTACAGCTGTTTGGTACGCATGCCCGCCGGGATACTCTGGAGCGTTTTGTCAAAGAAGTAAGTAGGGTTTGAATAGGTGCGGAGGTGTAACATGTGACTTACCATGGATGCTGACTATTGATTTCATTACCCTGCGAGCAGAGGTAACTTTTTCGCCCTATGTACCAACGTGCGAAAAGAACATAGGGCGAAGAAAACCTTGCTAGTAGGATCACTATTCATAGCTACAAAAGACAAAATAAACCGCGAGAAAACGGGAACCCAGGGCACCGGTGGCACAAAATACAGCTTTTGTAGGAAAAAAAAGAAAAAAGCAATCCGACATCGAATAATTTTCTTGAAAATTTGCAATCTGAGTGAATTTCACTACTATTTTTTCAAAGTGTGTAATCGCGTTGTAATGTTTCCTTACATTTGTATGTTTTAACATACAAAAAAAAAAAAGCTTTCAAAGTCCGTGGAAGAAGTTAAGAATTACATGCGTCATTTAGGGAAAGGTGTCCCTATAATTGAACGTTTAGAGATTCCTGGCATCACGTAACATCACAGTTAAACATGTTTTTTTGTTTCATAAGGTTTCTCTACCTCTTTCTTTTGAAGGAAAATGTGCAAAGAAGCCGTGTAAAAATGGTGGCACGTGCACTGGAGAAAACCGCTGTACATGCCCACCTCGTTATGCTGGCCCCAGCTGTTCAGCCGTAAAGAGACTGGGAACCAAAGAGAACCCGGCCCCCTATGCCCAAGCAATCCTTGACGCCGGCGATAGTCAGGGAAGCGGCATGTACTGGATCCAGCCCTCTGGTGAAACAGCCCCCGCTCAAACATACTGTGATATGAACTATCATGGCGGAGGATGGATGCTAGCTAGTTATGGCTACGTCCACAAATCGGGCATAAGTGTCTATAACAAGGCCATACCCAACATGAATAATCCGTTTGGTTATAACTGGTTTCCCGACCAACGTAGCTCCTCCAATGGCGTCATCAGTCTACCACACGGCGCTGTAAATATGGCTAACGATGCTCGTTACATGATCATGGCTGCGGGAAACAACCCAGCCATGGGTGGAATTACTCAATATGCATATGTGTACCATATTTCTCTGCAAAACAACCCTTATAAAATAACTTTTGAAAATCATAACCGCCACAATGGTGGACAGCCGGGCCGTATGCATGTCGCCAGTTTTATGGTCAAAAGGGTGTACAGGTGGGGAAGTAGACTAAGGGTAGATGGATATTCAAGATATGCCTTAGGGGAGGCCCTGGGGGTGACATCGGGCGACTCTTATCCCGTCGGTTATGGGTTTTACGACAAGAACGCGCATAATGCGAACATTACAAAGGGTCCTTTTTTCCCAAGTGTGCATTCGGGATCAGGACGTAGTCCGTGTTCTGGCTGCACACCTACAAATTTTGAGCCCGATGTCCCGGGTGGGTCCCCTCACTACAATTATCACGGATGGTACACACTTGACGGAAGGGATCAAACCGGCCAAACTTCCATTTGGTTTAAATAAAGACAATATTATAATAAATAAAGTTATTTCCAAAACCCATGAAACAAATGATACAAAAGTAAACAAAAAAAATAGTGTCTCGAGTTATCCAGTTTTCATGGGTTTTGTAAAATCATTATAAGGCAACGGCTGCGATCCGTTTAGAGAGTTAGCACCGATGTTACGTCAAATTATATTGTTCTGAATCCTAATGGAAATAATCAGCACTTCAGCATCACGAACCATACAAACAAAAATTGATGTAAACACCAGTGCTACCCATGATTGCGACCGCTGCCAAAAGAGCGATTTTTGTATGACCTTGAAATGATTATTTGAAACACAACTAGAACTGGAAACGAACTGGAAGGAAGCAATTTGATTGGTTTAGCGAACGGAGGTAAACGCGCGCCTTTTGGTTGGTTTAGCGAACTCGCTAAGGAAAGCGAACGGATTGCGAACTAAAAAGTAGCTATTCTCTTTGATGTCACTCGCCGAGTCTTAGCATTCTGATAGAACAAGCATTTTTAGCGGGAAAACGAGCAAAGCTTGTATGTTTTGATCCTGTCAGAACCGAAATCACGAACACTCAAAGAAACCGTTTTCAAGGTCATACGAAAATCATACTATTGTGTTAAATTAAACGATCGTTTCCAGACCAAGAAGCCTTTTTTAACGTTAGTAATTTAGGAACTAGAGTCGGTACAACATGTGTTGAAAATAATTATAAAGAACGAGTACCCTTTTTGCTAAGGCTTTAATACATACAGCATCAACCAAAAACAAGTTCTTAAGCTAAAACACGAAAGTACTGAGTACAATAAGCATTAAATTAAAGGGGCTATGTGACCAAGGTTTCAGTATAACTTTATAATATACAAGACAAAGACATGGTGGGGGGGGGTGATGAAAACTCAAAATAATGGTCCAGTTTTGTTTATAACCATAAGCTACTCTGCTACTGCACTGATCGAACTGAAAATAAGTATAACAATAAACTGCAAGGCTGATCTGACTACGCAAAAAAAATTAACTTTGCGAGACACCAATACGACAGAAACTAATAATTAAGCAGGTTAGCAACCGCGGACAGCTGTTTCGCTCTTATCAGAAGCTCGTCAGCGCGGTGTAGCGATCTAAAGAAGACTGCAAGAAAGCAGTCGAAAATAGATTACACAATTACCCGTTCACCATATCAAGTACCGTACCTTGGAACCTACTTGTCACCCGATTCACGAGTGCCACATCCGACGTGTTCCGGGCAACAAGAAGTCCCAAAATGTCACAATGGTAAATAAGTGCCTTTGACCACGGTTGGTTTCAATTGATGGAAACGGATTGCAACTTGAAAAAAAATCCGGCCGATTTTTTAGTTTTGTTCTCCTTTTAAGAATTCACTTGATATATTTCTCTTGGAGTTCTAAGAATCATTTTGTGTATAAGTCGGACTAAAATGTTTTTAGTTTTTATTTAACCGAAATTTTGACCCCAGAAGACATGATTATAGCCCTTTTACCTGCCACTGGATTATAATAAACGAGCTTACAACGCATTAATAAAGCGATTAGACTCTTGGCTCTTCAACTGCGTTACCTTCTTTTCATATGAATTTTCAAAGGCCGAAGATAATTACTGCACTAACTGCTTTGGTGATACGAAATTCCTTCCCGGAAAATAAAAACAAATGATCAGTTATATGTTGATTAAATACACTAACCTAATTCGAAGTACGTGCGTTTTTGTTTTTGCAAAGATTTCTATTTTTTTGCAGGGAACATAAAGATCGCGTAACCTTGTCTGGAATGGGCAATCTACATATTAAACGAAAACTGCGAACCACAGAAAAGAGTAGATTACAATACGAGATTATTTATAATTACCTCGCCAAACAACCACCTCGTTAATACGACCACTTGCATGGTTATGAGCACCACATTTTGTTTTCTTAGTTGAAATTCCCGTCAGTTATCCATTGATGAACCACCCCGTTAACTAAACAAGTGACCAATGCAACGAACAGACTTAACGAACTATTATTTTCCTCATTAATTTATCTCGTTAACACGACCACTTTAAATGCAAAACGAGATGCAATTGGCAAACGTTAACCAAGATCAACCAACGGGCCGGGGACGACAACGAAACAATTTGCATTGATTGTAAACTTCATCAGTAATTTAGAGCATTAGGTGATACGCCATCTTCCTCTCTTATAAGGTTGGTTCAATATTTGTTCAAAGTGGTTTCGATACGCGTTGTGGAGGATTCTTCAGTTTCGTCAGTGCTAAGCTGGTTCGCTTGGGTGCCTCTAGTTGCAGCTTTGAAACCACTTTTCCACCCCAATGTTTGGGCGTCATGCTGACATTCTCGATGTCGCTTTCATGGCTGGGTTGAGGGAATTTACTTTGAATTTACTAGTTATGTGGCGGAGGTTACGGCAGGTTACGGATTGCAGAGATAATCTTGCTTTTTGTAAGCCAAAGTATGTAAGAGTTTATTAACATATATATAAAGTTAACTATCCTGAAACAAAGAACAACCTTATAAGCTGATAACATATTTGTTAATTAAAATAAAGGTGGTATGCTGTTGCGGGTTTTTAATTAAACTAATTAATTTGAAAGATGTTCAGTTATCCTTATTGAGCATGAGATGCCTAATTTACTTGGAACATATAAATTGTACATCCTAGCCTTAAGCTACATTAGGCCATTTTCCAAAAGTTCAAAGAGTAGGAAAATACTGCAAGGACAATGTTTTGTTTTAACATTTGTATCTTTAGGCCACTGACCTCGTCAACAAACAATTTTAATAAACTTTCTGAAACTTTAGACAAATAGTTTCACCGCGCACGCAAAATGTGACGTTCGCAATTTGCGAAGGTAGCAAGCCTCGACCAGTTTGTTTCATGTCATTAAAATCAATGACCCCGTCAACTGAAAAACGCTGAAACGATTTTTAAATCCCACTTTGAGATGATTGCATGCGAGTCCGGTTCATAACTTTATGGAATTTATTTGATGTCTCAAACAAACTAAATTTCGAAAGATATATACAGGTTTGATTATTAAATAAGCTTTGTGGCGTAGCAATGTTGAATTTTGAAACTTCTGAAGAGAATTGTGTAAGTTTTCAATAGTTCTAACAATTAGTGTCAAACGGTAAAACACGAAAGAGTGTAACATAATTTGATTTGCCAATTATCGCGAAGAGACAGTTGCTGATGTTGGAGTGCTCACTGAGTAAGGTCATATTTATGGACTCTTACATTAGAGCCACATCGATGGACTAGCATCCCATCCAGGAGGGAGTAGCAATACTCCTAGTTATTCATGCTTCAGAAACCGTGTTAAGCTCCGGCCGTTTGGGCACCCTGTGGCTCCTGTACTACGTTAGAGCAACATTCCATGTATTGAGTTTAATGTTTACTCTGGGTATGAAAGATTAAAAGAAGTTCAGTTGTTTATAAATTGCTCAATGATAAGCAAAGCACGGTGGGTACAGATTCACTCGAAATCGCTCGACATTTCGCGATATAATAATAACTTTTTCCGTTTTGATGTTGTTAACATGAAATTTCACAACAGCACAGAACTCATCATTTTCACAATAAAATATTTTTTGTTTTTCCATTTTTGCAATTTTTGGCGGGAAAATGACGTCATAAAGTTGGCGCCCAAAAAATAACTTAGTATTATGGGATATCTAATAACAAATTCTGAAAGCGCTCGCCGCAAGCATCTCAAAACTGAAAAAATCTCGTAAATACGTTGATCCGATCAAAAGATATGACGTTTCAAAATTTGAACTCCCCGCACATTATCTGCGGGGGTCAAAGGTCATTTAGAATCAAATCGACTGAAAAACTTGCGCTTCATTCAACTTTAACAGTTTTGAACCTAGGAAGCTGAAATTTTACAACAATATAGAAGCTATCATTCGCAAAAATCGTATGTTTTTTGTTTTTTAAATTTCAAGTATTTTGGCGGGAAAATAACGTCACAAATATAGCGCCAAAATTTGAAATTAGTATTATGGGATATCTGATGACAGTTTCTGAAAGTACACGCCATAATAATTTCAAAAGTGAAAAAAGTTCGTTAATATGTTGATGAGATCCAAAGATATCACATTTCGAAAATTGATGGGCCCCTGATTTCCGCCATTTTGTTAGCACGCGAATGGTGAGCGATTTTGAGTGAATCTGTGCCCACCGTGAAGTTTTCTTTGTGTGAAATTACTGCTTCATAACATACCGAATCAGTAGAGCGGTTATATCGATCTTACAATCGTCTTCATGCTTTCACAAGCAACAAACACAGGCGTAACATCAGAAGAGGATCTTCATGTCAAGTGAAAATAAACTAAGCAAACAAATGCGCAAGCCCAAAACAGGAAGAGTTTTGATCCTTTTGCATATTCTCGATCGCTCTTATGCATGCAGCGAGCCCGTTTTCACGGCGCTCTTGTGCTTGTGTTGCTGGTAAATGTCAGAGCTTATATTATTCATGGAACTAAACACTAATAGCAAACGAAGTGAATAATAGTAATCTCTACTACTATTGCAGAATTGCAGAACATTCAGTAATGTTATTGATAATGTCACGAAGGTCAAAATAACAATAACGTCACCAGCTATCTTCCTTTGAAGACGCCATTTGTTGAAAGGAAAGTAGATCACAAACACCCGGAAGTACATTGGCGATGTCAATGTGGAATTCTTAGCAAAGTAATTTTAAACATAGGGCTGTGAACTCAGTGTAAAAATGACATATTCACCAGAAATGTATTTACATGAATTACCTTGTTTGACTAGTCAATTGAGAAATAAAAAAGTAGACTCAGTGCCAGACAGTCTGAGCATAGTTGACCCTTGAAAACGGTACTTAATCCTTTACACGACTATAGGCTTATTCCTGCTCTTATGAATGAAAGGGAAAGAAATCACCAAACGGAACTCGTAGAAATTAACCAGGCCACCACCTTCACTTCACTAGGCTTATTCCTGCCCTTAATAAAAGGGAAAGACATCACCAAATGGAACTCTTAGAACTTAACCACCAATTTCACTTCATCATATCAAGGCCGCGGACATCATCAAACGTTATTTAATAAAGTTTACGCAGAACTATGTGCACAGTTCGAAAAGAGGTCTGCTACTGGATACCATGTCGTTTGCGCATTCTTTGATAGTTTGTTTTAAGACAACAAGCCGCAACCAGTTTGTTTCTTTTTATAAACACCAGACAGTGACCTAGTAAAAAACCTATTGTCATAAACGATTAAACATAGATTTGCTTACATACGCGAGGTTTTGGGGCTTTGAGACCTCGGGAAACGACTTGTCACTTCTTATCTTTTCAGTGGCTGCTTCGAGCCCGTTTTTACTGTCATTGACCGCGCTGGTGCTTGCGTCGCTTTGGGTATAAAGCAGGTTTTGCTATTCATGAAACTGAACAATAGCAAACGTCCTGAATAAAGACGATTTCTCTTGCAGAATTGCCAACTTTCAGTAATTTGTCTGATAATGTCATGGAGGTCAAATGACAATTTTATCGATCACTCGAGTTCTTCTTTTGAAGAAGAGATTAAAAAGTAAATCACCGCTTATAGAAATACATTGACGATGAGTGACAGTTGGTTGTTGGTCAGTTGATAAACTGGCTGAAACTTTTGACAAATAGTTTCTCCGCGCACGCAAAATGTGACGTCTGCTATTCGCGAAGGTAGCAAGCCTCGACCAGTATGTTCATGTCATTAAAACCAATGATCCCGTCAACTGAAAAACGCTGAAACAATTTTTAAATCCCACTTTGAGATGTTGGCACAAACAGGACTCAAGAATGATGCAACGCTGGTTTCGTAATCTCTTTCGCAAGGTTTGCGCGAACATCTTAAATGTTCAAGTTACACTGATTAGTCCGGTTCACAACTTCATCGAATTTATTTCATGTCTCAAATAAACAAATTTCGAAAGATATATACAGACATAATAAAATGGTTTGATTATTAAGTAAGCTTTATGTGGCGTAGCAATGTTTAATTTTGAAGCTTTTGAAACGTTCTGGTGAAATCAGTACCTTTCAGTAGCTCTAAAAATAGGTGTCGCACTTTAAAACACGAAAGAATTAACAAAATTTAATTTGCCAATTATCGCGAAAAGACGGTTTTGATGTTGGAGTGCTGTAAGGTCATATTTAGGGACTCTTACCCTAGAGACATATTTCATGTATTGAGTTAATTAAAATGTTTACCCCGAGAACTAAAGGATTAAAAGAAGTTCAGTGGTTTATAAATTGCTTAATAATAAGCAAAGTTTGCTTTGTGTGAAATCACTACTTCATAACATACAGAATCAGTAGAGCGGTTATATCGATATCACAATCGTCTTTATACTTTTACAAGCAACAAACACAAGCGTAAGAAGAAGACGAAGAAGTTCGTGTCAAGTGAAAACGAACTAATTAAAACAAGCAAATACGCAAACCACCAAAAAGGAAGAGTTTTGATCCTTTTAAATAATTATGCTCGATTGCGACGAGTCCGTTTTCACGGCTCTTGTGCTTGCGTCGATGTAAAATGTCAAGCCTTATTCTGGCTCGTGGAACCGAACACTAATAGCAAACGAAGTGAATAATAGTAATCTCTACTACTATTGCAGAATTGCAGAACATGAAGACGCCGTTTGCTGAAGGGAAAAGTAGATCACAAACACCCGGAAGTACATTGGCGATGTCAATGTGGAATTCTCAGCAAAGTAATTTTGAAACATAGGGCTGTGAACTCAGTGTAAAAATGGCATATTCACCAGAAATGTATTTGCATGAATTAACTTGTTTGACTAGTTAATTGGGAAATAAAAAAATAGACTCAGTGCCAGACAGTTTGAGAATACCTTAGTCGACCCTTGAAAACGGTACTTAATCCCTTACACGGCTATAGGCTTATTCGTGCTCTTAATGTAAGGAAAAGAAATCGATAGAAATCGCTAGAAATTAACCACCAACTTCATTTTATCATATCAAGGCCGCGGACATCATCAAAAGTCATTTAATAAACGCATAACCATGCCGGGTGCACCGTTTGAAAAGAAATCTGCTATTGGATACCATGTCGTTTGCGCATTCTTTGATAGTTTGTTCAGTTTAAGATAACAAGCCGCGACCAGCTTGTTTCTTTTTATAAACACCCGCACTGACCTAGTGAAAATCAGTGACCTCGTCAAGAACGTATTGTGATAAACGCTGAAACGATTAGACATATATTTTCTCATACGCGTACTTATCACCCCATGCCATAAATAACTAGCTGAGTAATGCGGCGCTAAACCAATGGTCGATTCACTTCACTTTTTAGTCTTATTAAAATAAATGTCACTCAGGATGCCTCGCTTGTTTCTCAACCTTTTCTTGCAGGCCGAGGGCAAGGCCTACACAGACATTTTTAAACGTTAATTCGCGAGAAGCCCTATTTACACCTTGGTGGGATTTGTTTGAAGTCACTTTAATTTTAGAATATAGTTTCAATAGACAGAACAGCTGAAAATGGCCGGTTCAACACATAATAAAGACAGTGTTTAAGAAATGTGTTTAACCCGCTGTCACTCTCAATGAAGTTCCCAGGGTTGAAACATGAAATAATCGAATATGGCCAAATTTTCATTTACCAAATATCAAAAAGAAAAGAAGCTAGTGAAAGTGCTGATTCCTCATAAGCATTGGTTTGGATGGTCACTGTTTAGCAGACTCGGTAGTTAGAGCCTTATTACATGAGTTGAAGGTTTCGCCAATAACACCCGGAAGTACTTCGGCGATACAAATGTAGCGTTATTGAAATAACACCTTCTCTAGAAATGTAATACTGACACGCGAAGACCAGTTCTAGTCTGGCTAAACAACAATCTAGCCACATTGTTCACGTTTGTAATTAAAGAGAGAATTGAATCAGTAAAGAAAACTCTTTGAAACTGTTTAGCATTCAGTGTGGAGCAATCTTTGTTTCCAAAAAGATAGAATTCATAAAGAATTAAAACAAGCTGCAACAAGTTTCTTTCTTTCTTCCGTAAGATGACTGAGATCGGATGTTGACCTCGTTAAGTGCTCATGTGATAAAAAGCCAATATAAATAACTTTAATGTCATCGTGTCACCAGCCAGTTTTTATTTCTAATAAGTCTAGTAATTTTATGGTATAAGATAATGATTCTCGACTGAAAAGAAGGATTTTTTCTACAAGCCCTACCTACCATTATGTAGTTATCATTGTTATCCAAAACACGTAATATTCGTCCATCTTATGCTTGTCTTCAAAGTTTCATGGAAAAATCCTTTTTTGCCACATTTACACGCTATTAAGAAATGTTTTCGAATTACTGAAATGCGATTTCGTTAAATCGTTCCTCAAATATTGAGATGTCAATGCAGACATCTGCTATTAGATACTTCGCTGCTATTGGATACTTCACTGTCATGCCGCCCTACAAAATAAATATTCTCCCTTTGCAGCAAGCAGTCATCAATTCTATGAGGTGGTAATCACTTCGAGATACCGAAACCATCATGGACTTGATGAAGGGCCCTGTATTTTTGTTGGTTTGCTGTTTCTTTTCATTCTTCGAAGTCGTCAAAGGTATTCTTACTTATTATTATTATATATATTTTGACATACAGGTATGTTATTTAGCTACAAAACGTTGTATCATATTTGTCTTATACTACAGCTTTTGAGGACTGGGGCCGCGGAGTTTTGACTTTGCTTTGTCGAGGCAGACTTTGCTGCATTTAAATGCTGAAACGTTTGCATGGACTGAAAAACTAACCAGCGACCTACAGTAATTTTATCCAATTTATTCTAACAAAGAATAGACAAAGTTCGACATCATCTTTTTAAACGCCTGTCTCGTTGGTGTTGGAAAGAGGAACCCTAAGCAAGCATTTAAATATTTGATTATCCAATGGACCTTCTACTGTAGTTGAAAATAACTTGTAAATTCAAAAGACATACTTGCATTAATCGAAGCCTAAAAACAATAGTTCAGTATTAATAAAAATGTTTTTCCAAACAATATTGGTCAACAATGGCCGGGCAGCCTTAAAATTTTTGTCAAGTGCCTTTCGCTACAGATGTTACTAATTGTTGCCCTTTTGCTGATTCGCAAATTCACTTATCTTCCTCTTAGCTCTTAGTATTCTTTTAGGATTATGTGGTGTATGAGCGAAGACATTGTTTTACAGTTTAGGCATATTTTTAACCAAAGAAGCAACAAAATACTTTGGGAATTTCCATCAAGGTAAACTATGTCATAGCTTAGCGATCAATCTGGATACCCTCAGTTACTGCAATTTTTTAATTATGTTTTACGGTGGACTTGTACTTGGCTATAGCATTGAGAAAAGAAATTGCACCAACGAAAAGAAAAATTATATTTTTTTCCATCACGTCCGTCAGTAATGTTGAAAAACAAATTGTTCGCAGATCGTGCAAAATTAACGTTACTGCTCTATGCCGGCACCGCCCACAATTTGCAAATTACGGAAGAATGCTCTTACTTTAATTTCTCCAATATTCGTACACATCGATTGATCAGACCTCCGCTAAGTTGACCGTAAATAATCAGTATTGTTTTATAAAATTAAGCTCGACAAAGATTTCATGGTTGTGATTTTTGCGTTTTGCGATGACATTTTACTTTTAAAGTCCGTGATAATCAGAAACACTTTTTTTTCCAGTTTTATTACTGCACTTATTCGACTGCCTCGTCAAGAATAAATCGATGGAGTATTTAAGAATGTCTCTCAAATCGGAAAATAACCTATTAGTTTCTACATTGCATAAGCACAGTTGGGTGTATTCAGCTAAATTCTTTGGAAAGGTTTAAATCCAAGGATCATTTTTGATCTATTATTTTCAATTTTGTGGATGTAATCTCACTTTATGTGACTTTACAAATGTATAGTGACATGTCCGTCTGGCTTGTCACACTGATAAAAGAGCAAATTACAAAGCCTGAATAAAATGTGCTAAGTATATCGGTGGTTTGAACAGAATTTTTCCTGTGATAACTTTTGTACTTTTTCTTGTAACACCAGACCTCAGAAAGAAAAAAATCCTGAAATATTGGCAATGAATTTGTAACTGCTTTCTGCTCTTGTGTTTTTTTGTTTTTGTTGTCGCACCTCCTATAGCATCTCGATTTTTTTTCGATAGAAAAACCTCCAGTATAATTGAATGGACTAAGTCAATGGAATGAAACCCTTAGCAACTATGTCTGAAAGTTGTACTCTGTATAGTCATTTATTTTACATCATTCAGAGAAAAAATCAAACAGGTTTTGAAGAGAAAGTCTTCAGTCATGTCAATTAAGGATTTCATGGGTTAAGTGCTTGTGAGGCAGGTTTTGGCGTCGTGTAATTTCCGAGAAAAAGCTAGGCTTAAAATAAAGTACAAGCACGTTCTACTTATATGTAAATAGTCTGCAAACAGAAGCAAGCAAAGATATGCTTTAAGGTTTAAATTAAAATAACAGCGCACAGTGACCTGACTTGGGAAACCTTTTTCGTCTAGCTACTCTAAACAATTGAAACCGGGAAATTAATCCTTTTTGCACGCGCACAATCGAATATTAACAGCTGCATGCTATTGGACGAGATGTCGCAATCTTCAAGCTAATCACTTTCAATTGGCAATACGCCGCAACTTGTTTCTATTGCTTTGGCTTATATCATTGGGATTAGTAACCCCGGTCGAATTCTATTAAAAAAAACTCTGGGACCATTTTAAAAATGTTGATTTGGTAACGAAAGTTACACGAAGCAGTTTTCATTTAACTTTTAGAAACCGGCGTTATCACTTGAAGCTTTCAAAAATGAGTGTTTCTTTTGGTTCCAATTGACTTTGTCTTTCCTCTTTATCTACCCTGTATATTTTTACACAAATTTAAAACGCCCTCTGTATTTACTTTGTCAGGAGTCGAAAAAGGAATAATTCAAATCACTCAGGAATGCCAATACGTGTCATTCAGCAGCAGTTATTCCAGTGGAACTCCCGTGCGAGTGTTTGCTTCAGTTAGTCATGGAAACAAATCATCTCAAGTCCATGATTCTGCTTTTGTGTGGGTGGAAGATGTGACAACAAGCCGGTTTAAGGCCTGTCTTGAGACAGGGTGTCAGGGATTTGGCGGTAACAACACCATTGATTGGTTTGCATTCCAGGGTTCTCAATCGGGAGTTGAACATGGTCAGACCAGCTTTACCCCGTTTACCACTGGAACAAAATGTAACCAGGTGACGTTTTCTCGGGTAAGATCCTATTTCTTTGTTGTCGTTGGTACGTTTCAAAAAGATTATTTTCCCTTGGAAAAGATGACAATGATCAAATCATATTGATGTCAACTTTAAATATTGTGGAGATAAGCGGCTTAACTCTAAGCTTGTAATTGGCTTGGCCTTTAAGATTATGTACATAGACTCGACCTTTGTGCAATGGGTTTCTACGCTTTATCAGACAGGTTAGTTTTGCTCCCATGACAATCTAAACAGGGACATTAAACAGCCTGGATATACTTTGCAACATTTTTTCCATCCTTGATTCCACTGAAATCAGAGGCTATTCTTTGTACAGCCAATAGAAAATCTGACAATCAGTAGATGTACAGTGTATACCAGATAAGAACACGATATTGGGATAAAAAGTGTTTTGAGTTGAAATTGCCTAAGTGGCAGGTGCTAGAAAAGGGGAAGGTAAGGGGGGGGGGGGGATTCAGGGTGCCTCCTGCGATGCGCCGGATTCACCCCCTCCCACCTTTTTAGCCCCTGTTGCGCAAGCTAAAGTGTAAATAATTTGTAAATCATAAACAATCTTTTTCTTCTTTTAGGCCTTTTCATCGGTTCCTACAGTTCACGTGACTGTCAAACATGGCACTCAGAATCAAAAGAAGGACGCAATGAATGTTTGGATAGAAAGCATTTCTAGAGACCAGTTTGAAGTTTGTTTGCGAGAATCAAGGACATTTGATGGTGTACACAGCAATCTTGTGGTGGTAAGTCATAATTTTATAAATAACGAAGAAAATGCAATCGATCTAAAAGGTGGCGCAAAACAATGCACAGCTATTTGCATTGATCGGCCAACATCATAACTGTGGATTAACTGATTAGTCACAACTTAAAAGTTTCAGTGAAAATGTCAGTTTATTCATTTTTTAAAGGATGCCATAAGTTAAGTATTTTGCGAATTAACTGAGTCCTTAGCTCTAACAATGCTTAATTCATTGCTTATAACAATGCTTATAACAAAGATTATATTCATTCAACGTGTTAATTTAACGTAGCTTATGTTTTCTATTACTTTAATTGATATTTTATTAGACCTGGATGGCATACGAGAATTTTCCTTCGTCGTGGGAAGCTAAAGAGTCCTCCAGGGTCCTCTTTCCTGACAACGAGATACCAACTTCTGCAAACAATTACGCTCTGTGCAAGGTAATACACCAGTCAATTTCAGCAGTGCCCATCTCTCCCATCTCCCCCCCACGCCCGCCCCCCCCCCCCCCCCCCCCCCCCCCCCCCCCCCCCCGGCCATTAGTCGGGCATTTGCTCACGTTCGAATCTGGGGCCCCAATGGTGGCGACGCGAAACGACGTCTGTTTTCTCAGGCTAAAAATGTCTCTGTTGATCTAGTTTTCCCTCAAATAACGTTTGGATGAGTCCATATTCGAAGAATATTCAAGTTCATTTTTTACTCTATCCCTATGCATTTGCGGCACAGCTTTAATTTTTGTCTCCGTCATTGGGCAATTTGCCAATTTTTGTCACAAAATGCTTATTCCCGGGAGTTGTCCCGGGCGAGGGGGGGGGGACATGAGCAAGCTGTTTTTCCTGCGTTTTAACACATTATCAAGAAGTAAACCTAAATGGTTCTTTTTTTGCAGAATGTCAGTTTTGCCAACCCATTCCTCTTTCCGCCAGTGGTACTCGCAACTGCTATCAATGATGCTCTTAACAATTCCAACGGAGTGTGCGCAGTTAAAGGTCCCATAATCAGTTGGCTGGAGGTGAAGTATTTATATTAGACGTAAAACCAAAACAGTAAATACACTGGCCAATTACAACAGAGGCAGACAATCCAATATCGGAACCTGAATCAGAGCTCGAAGCAAATAAATACAGCTGGCGCTAAATGCGTTTCTAAATAAAAGATAATGGTTATTTTTTAGTATTTGCGCACCAATCAAAATCTATTTTGAATTGTCTCGGGGCGAGAGACAAAACTAAATGTGTCTTTTATCATTAATTATTAGATTCCCAATTCCAATTGCTGACTATTTATTGAAAATATATTTGACTATCTCAAAGGAGGTGACGAAGTTGTACTTTCGAGTGTGCGTAAAAGACTACGCTGGATATGATGGACAGAGAAGCAATGTAGCTGTGGACTACCTGGTTGTCGGAGGTAACCAAATAGTTGACAAGCGTTTAAGGTGTATGCATGGAGCAATGAGCATAAATCATCAGCTATCTAACATTTGATTTAACCGAATGTTTATCAATCCAACCATCTAACCGTCCATCCACAACTCCAATCAAATACAACTACCAATTATCACCTGTCGCTCACCTTTGCATTATCTATTCATCCCTCTATCCATCCATCGATCCCTCCATCCATCCATCCACCCCTCCATCCATCCATCCATGCATCCATCCATCCCTCCATCCCTCCATCCATCCATTCCTCCATCCATCCATCCCTCCATCCATCCATCCCTCCATCCATCCATCCATCCATCCATCCCTCCATCCATCCATCCCTCCATCCGTCCATCCATCCCTCCATCCATCCATCCATCTATCCATCCATCCATCCATCCATCCCTCCATCCATCCATCCCTCCATCCATCCATCCATCCCTCCATCCCTCCATCCATCCATCCATCCATCCCTCCGTCTATTCACAAATATACAACCATCCATCTATTGATTTTCCATCCATCTTTCTATTCGCCATGCAGTCTGGTCGTTTTTTCCGTCCGTCCGTCATAACATCTTTCCGTCTATCAGTCCATCGTTTGTCTGCCCACCTAGTATATTCATTCATTTAGATATAAGCCTGCAGGACGTTTTGTCTATCTATTTATCGATACCAAAGGCAAATCCTTTTACCGTTCACTTAAATGTTTTACGAATTTTGCATTTTTAGACCTTGATCCTTGTACAAATGTGAACTGTACTTACCAGAGTCACTGTGAAGCCTCGTCCCCACAACAATTTGGTTGTGTTTGTGATCAAAGCTGTCCGTCACACGAAGAACCAGTCTGCGCTTCTAACGGTCGCACTTTCAACAATCTATGCTTCCTGAAGAAAGAAATCTGTGAAACACTAGGAAACTACACTCATTATCATCCTGGAAGTTGCACAGGTGTCTAAAATCAGGCCTATAATTTACAAATTAAGGTTTGATAACTATGGCTGCATGATATTTCGCAATTTGACCAATCCATAACACACGGCAAATAGCGACAGAAAAACAATGCGAATTTTATTAGTCATAAAGAGATGTGCTTTTAAGCAGTGTTGTTTAAAAATGATGTCAATGTGGTTTTTGTTCAACACTGTCAAGGTTACTTGCAAGTTGTGCGATCGTAGAGTCGCACAAACAGGTAGTCTAAGAAAGACACTTACTAGACAGTATGTCTGCCTAGACGAAAACCGAAAATAATTATTCAAAAAAATATATAGTTCGCTTGTCGTAAATATATTTACTTATTTAGTACATTTTCCTAATCTTCAATTAGTTTTGAACATTTTTAATATAGACCACTATTATACACCGTTATAGGTTTTCCAATGCAAAAGGGAAGGCACGAATTCCAGAATCTTCCATCTTGGGCAGAGGATCAATGTGAGACCATTCAATTTAAACCGTACATATTTTACCCACATCAGAAGATCTACATTCAGCTCACTGTTAACCACGTCAACTACTCTGATGCAGCAGTTGTACACGAGGCCACAACACCTTGGGTTGAAAGCGTCAACGCCACTCAGTTTACAGCCTGTGTTACTCGAGCAGGAAGGAATGACTACCCAGCAGATAGCTTTGCTACAGTCGATTGGATCGCCTACCAAGGTGCCCCCCCTGGGGGAGTGGCGGGCGAAGAAAAGTTTTCTAGATGGTGGGCGGGAACTAGCTGTCAGACTGTCTCTTTACCAAACGTAAGTGCTCTAGCGAGTGGACTTAGGGGAAGTTAAATTAAAGAAAAAACGACAGTGTGGAAAAAACGGGTAATAGATAATGTTTGACAAAAAGCGTGGTTAAATAGGCGAAAAAAGGTTCCTTCAAACAAAATTTGTTGTATGATCTGCTGAATTTTCGTTCTGTTATTTAGGACACCAACTATATCTTCTTGTTCTAATAAAGCAATAGACACTTTTAATAAATACCACGATGCATCATTTTCCGCTAATGACGTCAAACATATTCTTTTGAATTCTCTTGCAATTCAAAAGAATACATTGTGATGAATGAATGTGATGCATTCTGGTATTTATTAAAAGGGTCTATAGACCACACATTTGCATGGTTTATCGGTTTAAACCACGTGGGATGTTGGACGAGCACGAGAAAAGATTGTAAGTCACGAGCCGAAGACGAGTATTTTACAAGCTTTTCTCGTGTTGTTACAACATCCCACGTGGTTTACTGCACCGATAAACCACATCTCTCTAATACAGTGACTTTTAATGTAGATGAAGGATATCAAAAGTGGGTCCAAGAGCGCAAATTACACCTCTTTATTGCAGAAAATGCAATGATGGCAATTCGCAAATGGTTAAACAAATATTCTTTGTTGTCATAAGAGACCAGGATAATCATTTATTAATATAACCACTGTTCGTTCAATGAAAGTTGAATTAATTTTATTTAAAAACATTTTTGCCTTTAAAAACTTTCCTAAAGAATCATCCACAACTTTTTTAAATGCTATATTTCTTATAAGAAACACCAATAGCTAAATGCTACATATATAAATTGCAAAATCCCTGCCAGGACTGCCGGTTCACAAGTACGACAAGAAGTAGTCTATCATACGGTGACCACGCTCTGACGACATTTTCGCATCCTTGTTACAGAGGTTTACCTGTACCTTTGATTTTTCTAGGGAAAGTATTCTACTGCACCGACCATATTCGCAACTGCAGAGCATCATAGATCACACCTGAGACATGATGCCGCCACTGTGTGGCTTGAAGATGTGTCGGCGAGATCATTCAAGATTTGCATCCGGGAGCTTCAAAACTTCGCGGGTGTTCATGATGACATCTCTGTGGTAAGTGTTATCTAGTAAAATAAACATAAGCTAAACAAGTAATTTTAAATTACTCCCACCACCACCACTACAACCATTCTACTTTATTACGTCACTCTGTTAGCTCTACTCCTCTCTTTTACTCCTGCTATTATTTGTACTCTGGTGGATCCATCTCATCCATCTTTTCCAATGTCATTTTTTCAATTCACTTCAGTCAAATTCAATTCAATATTTGGACCCATCTCATTCATCCTTTCCAATGTCATTTTCTAATTCACTTCAGTCAAGTCCAATTCAATATCTGCACCTATCTCATCCATCCTTTCCAATATCATCCTTCCAATTCGCTTCAGTCAAGTCCAATTCAATGTCTGGACCCATCTCATTCATCTTTTCCAATGTCATTTTTCCAATTCACTTCAGTCAAGTCCAATTCAATATCTGGACCCATCTCATACTGCCTTTCCAATTTCGTCTTTTCTAATCCACTTCAGTCAAGTCCAATTCAAGATTGATGTACTTTATGTGATCTCTCTTCATTATATTCCATCGCAATCAACAATTTCATTCAGAAATCTCTAATCATTTTCAATGCAGTCGAAAATGCTGTCTTTGCGTAGTGTCCTGGTTTACCTACAAGCCTCATCTTATTAATCTTGGCTGATGAGGTCATTGCGTTTTGTTACAGAACTGGTTGGCGTTCAAGAACCTTCATAGACCACTATTCTCAGAACATAAAGATATCAGCTTTCAAAATAGGAATTTACCCTCCAAAAGCAACAACTTCGCCTTCTGCAAGGTATGCGTGATTACATAATTACCGTTTATTATTCCAAACTTTTTTCCGAAAAAAAAATTAATTAGGTGTATTTTCTCCTCTATCGTTTTATACTAAATAATCAACAGAGGAAATGTTTCAATTCCTTTTGTAGTAAAGCAATCAAGAATGTTAAAGAGGCGCTGTAATTGTTCCAAATTTTTCTGCATAATCATACAGGTAGTAACAAATACATTTATTTATTATTAACAGGATATCAGTTTCATTCGAAGCTACAACAAACACCCAACAGTACTATTAACAGCCAAACATATTAGCAGCGGAGGAAATGCGGCCCCAGAGTGCAACGGAATCGTCAGCTGGATTGAGGTACAGATAACTATTACAGCTATGCGGAGAAACAACTATTTAAAAAGACAATCAAAACATACCCTTTGACTACTAAATAACTAACCAATCACTAATTAGCCAACTACTGTTACTAAAACAAACAATAGTTTTATATAGATGTGCATTAATGTTACAATACTAACTTACATTATTATTACAAGTTCGGCACACGATATACAAACTATCAATATACCACACGGCACTAAAAAAGCTACTTACACTGAGCTGTATAGGAAAGAATATTTAAACTGGTATAAAGACTGCATATTAACTATATTAATTCTTACCACTTTGTGTAGGGTTGTAACTACTTCGGCTTAAAACCGTAAGAATTTTTTTCGATGATTTTTTTCCCGTACAGAGACCGTCGACAAAAGAAATCGTTTCTTAATTTGCATATATTTTGGTGATTTTATTCCTTCGTTTTCTCCGCATTTAAGGTGTTTCCCTCCAGTTTTTTTTAAGCGGCCGTTTATCTAACTTTCCTTTATTGAATTAGTATGAAACTTACACAAAATATTGTACAAAGTTTGAAGTTTATAAGATTGTAGCAATTTTGTAAATCTGATTTAAAATTGCGGAGATAAACGAGAAACATTGAAATCGCTTGAGTCTAAATTCCGAGCGATTGCGATGGCATCTAGAAAAATCAAAACTATTACGATAAACTATGACATATGGCAAACAAAATATCTAACAATTAGAAACTTTTGTCAAGCCGATTTTGAGTAAATCAGAAAAACATTTCGAACTTGTGATTTTGCATGTGTATGAGTACATCAATAAGTTCCTCAATTAAGCTTATAAAAGTTTAATTTCTCAACCTCAAATTTACGCCAAAATGTGTGTTTAGAGTATGAGATGAAACTATGAAAGTTTGAAAGCGTTTCTCGTTTTAGTTTTGGAGTTTCGATTTTCTATAGGAAACCATAGTTTTTTTGACTGAGTCCTTGATATTGTAGTTTTTGCGCTTTTCTATATATTTCAAAAACCGCGAGATAGATTTTTTTTTAAACTTTTATGGACGTTTCTTTATAATATGAACAACATTGTCTCGAAGTTTCATCTTGATTGAAACATTGCAACATAGTCAAATAAAATAATAAAGTTCACCTAAAACGCGATTGAGACTTTTGATTGCACGGTTGAAGGCGCACAAAGACGCTTTAAGGTAATTCCCTTGAAAAGGATCTTATACTTTTGAAATTTCAGCATTATTTATTTGATTATGCAACATTCTTTCAGGGAAGTCATTTAAAATTGGAAATAAAAGTAAACTGCAGAAGGCCGCAAACGATAATGCTGCTAATGATACGTAGGATCTACGAGAGACCTAACCAGCCAAAAAATGAATGAACAAAAACAATGAACTGCAAGGCTGAGTTACAATAACAACGAAACAATTGTCCACGGTTACGATCCTACTTTATCGGCTTCTATCGTGATGATGTCTCGCAAATTTTACTTTTTTACGTGGTCAGATCAGCCTTGCAGTTCATTGTTTTTGTTCATTCATTTTTTGGCTGGTTAGGTCTCTCGTAGATCCTACGTATCATTAGCAGCATTATCGTTTGCGGTCTTCTGCAGTTTACTTTTATTTCTATATATTTTGGGACCGTAGGTCTTTTCAGATCCGATATGCTGTGTTTTCCTTAGCATGGTTTTGCCCATGCGTTTAAATGTTCAGATCGGCTTTGTCCATCTACATTTCAATTTGCGAGACATCTTTGCAATACACTGTGGGCTCCTTGTTCCCCGAAACACGTGATGTGGCATGCGTGTTTCGGGTGACAAGTGAGTACATAGTACAGAACCTGATATTGTGAACGGGTCATTGTGCAGTCTATTTGCGCTGGCTTCTTGCTGGCGACATTTAGATCGTTACACCGTGCTGATGAGTTGCAATAACAACGAAACAATTGTCCACGGTTACGATCCTACTTTATCGGTTTCTATATATCGTGATGATGTCTCGCAAATTTTACTTTTTTACGTGGTCAGATCAGCCTTGCAGTTCATTGTTTTTGTTCATTTTAAATTGCCCGGTCTAACAAATTTTGCAAGGAAATCAGACCGCTTCGGCATCACCACATACTCCTCATTGCCTCCAAATTCAGAGTTTCACGCGATTAACACAGAATTAATACAAGTTCTACCACTAAACTTTTTCTCTGCTAGAAATATGCTTTTTATAGTCCTATAACGAGTAAATTACTTTAATAAAAAATAGGGTTCACCGTGCTCGTTTAGGAGAAAACAATCTCTTTTTCATTTATCCTTAAAGGAAACCCTATTGGTTCGGACTGTGCGCGCGCTCGTGCGCGCGCTAATGACGCAAGAAATTATGCGCAGTACGTGATGCGCAATGCAATTCTAAGGAAAGACTTTAATTAATTAATTCAGGTGAAGCGCAACGCATTTCTGCGTGACCATCATGTTTTGCGGAGTAACGTTAGGGGCTGTGTTCCACGTTATTTTTATCATTCCCACGAATTTCAGTGGGACGTTTATTTGAAAGCAGGTTTTTTTTTCGCATTTGACGTGCACTGGACACTCTCGACATTTTGAATTGTAGGGAAAAGAAAGAAGTCAACGCGATTTGCATAATTCTCAACACGCAGAAATGCGTTACACTTCACCTGAATTAATTAAAGTGTCTTTGCAACGTCCGCCTTCAACCGTGCAATCAAAGCACAAAGTCTCAATCGCGTTTTAGGTGAACTTTATTATTTTATTTGACCATGTTGCAATGTTTCAATCAAGATGAAACTTCGAGTTAATGTTGTTCATATTACAAAGAAACGAACATAAAAGTTTAAAAAAAAATCTATCTCGCGGTTTTTGAAATATGTAGAAAAGCGTTAAAACTACAATATCAAGGACAAAAGAAGAAAGACTGCAAATAGTCCGCTGTGACGTCAATACAAGAATGCCGGTGTCGAGGTTTCTCAGTTCCTCGCATTTTTTGATGCGCCCTGAGGAAGAAACATGGTTCTATTAAGGTGTGTTGTCTATGGTTGTAGCAACACGCACCAAAAAACGGAGGAACTGAGAAATCGCGACACTGGCATTCTTCTATTGACGTCACAGCGGACTATTTCCAGTCTTTCTTCTAGCGCGGTTTTGTAACACACCGGAAGTGAAATTTCACGTTTTTAGACGGCCAAAACGCGGAGAAGGAAAATCGTATCAAAACATCATGTAGATTCGATCAAGCAAATAAAAAAATCACTGTCATATACACTTTAAATTATTTATAAAAAAAGCATGAAAACATTTCCTTAACCTGATTTTTGCATTTTGTTGTTTTTTAGTTCATCAGCAACTCTGGATTTAGAATCTGTGTCAAAGAACTGTTTGTTCAGCGCTTTGATCCGTTGACTGTGTCATATGCAGTATTAACTGGTAAATGAGGACTTCAACCATTTGCGAAAATCCAAATATTATGAAGATACTGCTGCTAAGGGTTTATGCAGTGTATCTCGCCTGAGATTATACAACTGCATATATTGCAAAATATATGCAGTATAATAGGCGTTAACCTGTACCAGAAGGCTCTATAGTATATGGTAAGGCTAAACCTTCTGGGCCGGGTTGTTCAAAGCGCGATTAAGCTAACCCAGAGTTAGAATCAATTTTGATTACAGTTTGTAATTAATCAGTGGAGATTTTAAAGTATTTTTGCCCTTTAGTTTCGTCTCTGACTTGTCTTCGTCTGTAACTTATAATTAGCTTTTGAACACACTTTAAACAAGAGAAATTAAATCCTTGGTTAAGTTTTAATCCTGGGTTAGCGTTAACCGGCTTTCGAACAACCGGGCCATGGTTTAAGCGGAGTTCCTTTCCAGCTACAGCATTCCATCCCAAATGGAGTAGTGCTTCCATTATCTCCAATTTTTTTACCTGTTACATCAATAAATTTACCATTCATTGAAAATATACCTTCACGTCCATTTACACTTTTTTATACAGACATATGCCCTGAAGACTGGACTTATTTCAAAGGATACTGCTACAAGAAAGTATCGTCTTGTGATTCGTGGAGTGGAAGCCAAGGAAGGTGCTCAGTGCTGGGAGCCAATCTTCCCAGTATCCACAGTCAAGAGGAAAATGTTTATGTCCAAACACTACATGGCGGAGAACATTCTTGGTTGGGCCTCTCTGATTTAAATACCGAAGGGACGTTTGTCTGGAGCGATGGAACGCCTTTTGACTTCTATTACTGGGCAAAACATCAACCAAATAACTTCAAGAACGAAGATTGTGTTCACACCCTTGGGTCACTCCGTGATCATAAGTACAAATGGAATGACGTCAATTGTTCGGACTGTCATAAGTTCACTTGCAAGAAAGGTACTATTAGAATATCTTTAAACCCTTGTCAAATTGCTCAAGGCATTGAATTGACGCGAGATAATGACAATAGACAAGAGCACTTGCTCCACATTGACTCCAGTAGTGAACTGCCTGTTAAACCTAAAAATGCATAGGGTAACCTTGAATGATAAGCTTGCAGACCAACGGGGAGTAATAAATAATACTGTCTCAGTCGATTCATTCTCTGAATACAACCGATAAACAATGACAGTTTGATGCACTTGCAATTGTTTTGTGCGAATGTTTCTTAATAAGTAAACTTTCGATTATCTATGTTTTAATCTTGTCAGTGTAGTGTAATTAGCTGCATAAATTAATTTTTGAACGTTACATTTTGTATTTTTTTGTTCAGATTACAACGAGTGTCCAGGTTTCTCGTACGACTGTCCAGTGAACGCCACTTGTGTGAACAATGATGGTTCTTACTCCTGTCAATGCCCTTCTGGACATCGCTTGAGTGTGGATGGGTACAACTGCACAGGTTTGTGAAAAGATTTAGTTGCTTAATAATTTCACAACTCAACTTAACTCACGATGACTATGCAGGAAAGTTGACACTATCAAACAAAAGGATTTGCATTAATTGCTACAATTGTGCATGACATGTCCCTGTTTCGTGATTGCAGTCCCTAGTTCTTTTATATAGGACTTGTCAATCCATTACCAGAGATTGCATATTCACAATAGCGGTGTGTTTCCACGTACCTTGTAATGGGAGCCTTAAATTTAAAGCATTTCCTTTACGGCGTTTTTTGACGCATGAAAAAACCTACATGTATAGATCCCAGTTCCTCGCAGATTTAATTGGTGAGGGCTGGTTTGTCTTGAAAACTTTAAATTGTGGTTGACTATTGCATTTTGAGAGGCATATAGCGATATAATGACACTAGAATGAAGCTCTGCTATAACGCAAGGCAAGGTTTCGAACAGTGTTAATGGTTTTGAACGTCAAAATATGAAATAATCAGATGGGAAACTGAGGATGAGACAAATGGGTGTAATCGGTTGCTCCTTGCAGTATTCAAAGAAACCTAAAAAATTCCTTCTTTGTTGGTTGACTGTAAATTTGTCAAGATTTGTTGACATGCGAATCCTATTTAACAAAAGTAAAATTAACTGGAGGTTAAATATGTGGTATTTGCGTCTCTCGAAATGAAAGATGTCATCTTATTTGATGAAGGGGAAAATTGTGTGTCCAGGTCAAGAACTCATCGTCGCCTAACCGTAGGATTTAATTTATTGTTCTAGTGTCCTCTCCTTTATAGACAATGTATTGCAAACTTCCGCGTTGCAGTTTCTAACATTAGAGACGAAACTCTTAAACAGATCTTTTTTATACAGATGTGAACGAATGCCAATTAGGGTCATACTCCTGTCATGCTCAAGCTCGGTGTGTGAATGTTCCTGGTTCCTATTCTTGCAAATGTTTGCCAGGCTACGCGGGCGACGGTAGAAGTAAATGTGAAGGTACGTTTCTGATATAAACCACTGAAATATTGAGTTCCTATCATCAGTACGTGCAAATTTTTCACCTTACTGCAACGTTCATGATTTAAAACTTCTCTTGACTTAACAGCACCCACTGTGACTGCGACAAGCTCCTGTGCAAATCTTCTAGTGCCCGACGCAAGCAACCCAACTGGAATGATCTATTCAACACTGAGCTCACAGTACGATAACAATATGGATTGTCGATGGAATTTAACTTCAAATGCAATGATAGAACTTTTCTTCTTCAGTTTTAACACCGAACCTTCCGATGACTACTTAGCTGTATACGATGGTGACTCAACATCCTCTCCTCTGATTGGCCAATTCAGTGGAAGTTCTCTTCCAGCACCCATTACAAGCTCGTCCAACAAACTATATCTGCGGTTTACATCTGATAAATCTGGGCAATACACAGGATTTGTTGCACGTTACCAAGGTATGTTTCCTCTCTAAAATATAAAATATAACTCTAATTATCTAATCTAAGATGGTTTTCCATGAAATCTCATAACTGATACCCCTGGATGATTTTTAGTTAAATAAAGTACGATGGTAAATAAGAAAAAATATCAGAGACGGCTAGCTATCGTAACTGTCTGAAAACTGAAACATACACAGAGACACACTGCATTTTGTTTGCACTGTTATAGTTTAAGAAGATGGGGTACCGTTATTTTTTTCACGCTAAAAGCGGTAATAAATCAACAGAAAGAAATCAAAAAACGACCCTACTATTTTGATAAAAATGATCTAATGGCAAAATAGAATCGATTGCCAGCCGCTTTCCGGAAAATGAGCTGGCGCTCAACCTCCGAAAGGAGAGCATAACCGAACCCAAGTGAGCGGCGGAAATCGAGCGTAATGGAAAAAATGTCAAAGACAAAATAAGATAAAGCACTGGACGTAGCAACGCAAATCTTATGTTGTCTTCTATGCAATAGTTGGGGATATTTTCAGTTTATCAGGGGGCTTGTAGGGGCTGTGGGATGGGCTAGAGTATCCTTCAAGAAATGATGAGAAACATTTCGGGGGGGGACCTCGTTTTTTATTGCCCTGATTCTATTTAACACGCTGAAGACAAAACATCGATTTTTCTTTTGTACGTTTGATTTTCATTGATAGCTGTAACACCCGGATCAATTCGTCTGATGGATGGTACCCTATCAACTGGAAGAGTGGAAGTCTTCTATGATGGTCAGTGGGGTACAGTTTGCGATGATGCTTGGGATATAAATGATGCTAACGTTGTCTGCAGGCAGCTTGGTTTTCAACAGTCAGCTATTCAAGCATTAAGCGGTGCCCATCATGGCCAGGGTTCAGGTCCAATCTGGATAGACGACGTAGCCTGTTCGGGAAGCGAGTCGCATATCTACGATTGCAGGCACCGTGGATGGGGAAACAATGACTGCACTCACAGCAGAGATGCCAGTGTTCAGTGTAGTCCAGTTGTTCGTTTGGTGAATGGAGGTGCTCACTATGGCCGAGTTGAAGTTTATCACAGTGGGCAATGGGGCACAGTGTGTGATGATCACTGGGATATCAATGATGCGCACGTGGTGTGTCGTCAGCTTGGTTTCCCCAGCGCTTCGTCTGCTCCCGGTAGTGCAACATACGGTCAGGGATCTTATCCTATCTGGATGGACGATGTCCAATGTCAAGGGGGAGAGGCCTCACTGTTTGACTGTACTCACTATGGCTGGGGACCGCTCAACGCCCAGTGTAGTCATAGCGAGGATGCAAGCGTTGTGTGTAACACTTAAATCTATATAGTTACTGGCATACAGTACTTTGGGGCTCCACACGTTGTTTTTGGTACGTTGACAAAGACTAATGACAATTACTAGAGTAATTTTTTTTGCAGCCTTACTGTGTTTTAGTTTTCAAACCTAGATAAAAATTTGTATTCGTACAGTGTTTTTAAGGGTAAATGACTACAATTTGACTTATGATGATTTTGATAGCCTCGTCGATCTTTGGTTCGCTGAATAACTGCAGCTCATGAAATCAATCAAGAATGAATTAAAATAAAACAGTACGTGGGCAGACGCCTCATTATCGTGGCTATAGAGGGCTTTGGTGGATGCTCTCTAGTAGAAAATTTTGAAATCTAGAAGCTAAATATACTCATTTCAGTAGCATTTTGTGGAAGACGGTTTTTTGAAAAAAAAATAGGTGGTGAAATAATTATGAATTTTACAGCATAGTTTTTGCAAACAAGTATTTTAATTCAGCAATTTGTGTATTTCTGTCCTTATTGCAGACAAATCAGCCACATTTTCTTCCACACGTTTAGTGTTTTTCCAATTCCATAATTTTCTGATTATGCTCCAGTTTACTGTGTTTGGAGCACCATTTTGAACATAAGGATGAAATATTTTACTAGTAAATATTGCAATTAAAAGAAAACATGTCATCTAATAATGCATTTTTAGAGCTACAGTCGGTTAACATGCACCCGTAGGATTTTTAACCTTCCATACAGTATATTTCCCCTACTTGAGATGTTTGGGTTTTTTTTACTACGAGTCACCTTCATTAATTACTAATTACTTTAGTATTGTCTTTTTAGGCTTGCATGCCGGTTTACTTGAGCTAATCATGCCGAATTACATGAAGAAAGTAGATGGATTTTCACTACAAAATTGTACCATTGTTAGTTTCAGTGCAAGTTTTTACGTCATAAGACCTTTGATAACAGGACCAATTTGAAGTAATTACTATTTTTGTAAGTTTGTTTGATTCGCATTTCGCATGCAATGACAGAAACTAGCGGGTTCAGTCAACAGATGAAAACATCGCATAACAGCCTACGTTCGATATATACTGATCAAGATTCTAGTTCCGAGGCTTTCTACGAAACGTCTGTATTTGGTATTGTCTCCTTTGTGTCAAATCTCTTCTCGGAATTAAACGGTAAGAAAACTTGGAAAAGTTGCAATTCTTGGCATAAATCTGCGAATTCGGGCTAGAATTTTCATAACGTGGGCTATCATCATTTATACTTTTGCGTGTAAATTAGTGAGGCGGATTCACACCAGAGCTGAGCGTCTATTGAACTGTCAAATGCAAAGGAGCCTAGGCTTGGAATGGAGTAATCAATAAGCACTGTCGTGTCTTAACTGATTTTGCAGGCGACTTGCAGAGTCTGTGAAAAGTTACTTTGTTCTTTAACTTGTTTATTTCTGACACTCTTGTTGCTTGATGTAAACGTTTATTTGAATGCGCTGATTAAGAGTTTTAAGTGCATTGCCTTGGAGTTAACAAGGTCGTACTTGGCTTCGCTTTTAGTGTGAACCCACGTTTCAGCTACTTAAGTGACGCGTTTGACATGGTCTTGCGTTTTAGTAGATACCAGCCTTCCTAATATCGGTGGACAATTACTTTTACGTGTGTCCCAATTGTGTTTCTAGATACAATAAGAGGTTTTACTGGTATATAAACAAAGTTTAGTATCTGTTACCGTATCTTTTTTCAAATGACAATCCATAAAGTAGGCTGATTCTTAATGCCCATTCTTAAACACCGCTATGACAGAAGAACGAAAATAGCTAAGTTTTTTTGCGATGTTTATTCATTTATCATATAATAGTCGATGTAATTTTTTTAGCTTAAGAGTATTAATGAATTTGTAGTATTTTTTGTTATAATAAAACAATAAAAGAATTATAGGAATATGAAATTCATATTGTCCAACGCTTACTGAATAAACTGCGCGAAATACTCATTCAAAGCTTTAGCAGGGTTACCCATGTAGTTTTTATACATAGAGTATGAACAGTTGTTAATGCAAATTGCAGCATTTTTACTACAACTACGCTCAGTTGACTCCAATCAAACTGAAAACCACATGAAAGATAAAGAAAACGGAAAGGGAGAGAGCGGAAGTGAAAAAATGACATTACCCATCTAGATCTTTTTCTATATTTCCGACCGAAGCACAGCGCACTCTCTCAGACACATCAACAGATATAGTAGTGCCTGGTGCTCATCGTTTTCAAACAATCCAGGTATTTATGGTCATTTATGTGGCGTAAAAAAACGGTCTATGGAAAAAGCAGTATTTTTAAGTAAAAATAACTGCTTTACAAGGTAACTGATCCTTGATCTTCTAGCGTTGCTTAGGAAAGGTTCTTGACGAGATCGCCAATCTTTATAGCTGCAAGAAACATCTAGTTGTGGCTAATTTTGCCTTAAGGAAAACCGAGACATTGAAAAACAGTTTATCAATACTGAACGAGGTCATTGTTCTCAAGAAGTCACTAACGCGAGAACCAAGTGGCCTTATATAGTGCTTAGGCTCCGGTTATGCTCCGGCAGAAAAGAAGGCCAAGGAGCTCTGGTGACGAAAGTTGATTAAATAAACGCCCCAGGCGTTTGATCGAGAAAGTACGGTCGACTCAACCGTTAGCTGGATATATAATTTACCTCAATGAATTTAAAAAACCAAAACTCGACAGGGTGGTTTAATTTATAGGTTGAAAAATAATCAAAAGAAAAAGAAAAAAAACATTGCCAGTGAGAGTTCCATTCGGATCATGGTATTAACCATTTTGATAAATAAATTATTTGCTTTATTTTTATCTCACAATAACGATAAGATCCCAGACAAAATTTAACTCAAATCCTTATTATTTTTGCTGTCAAAATATATATAGGCAACCGTTCAGTCACCTACTTCTTTTCCTATTCTTCCCTCCCCTCCCTCCCTCGCTCGCTCGCTGTCCCCTCCCTTCCCTCCCCAGTCTCTAACATGTGGTACCCGGTACCCTCCTGTGAGTTCCCCATAATCCCTTGTGATCAAGATCGATTGGCATGCCGGGAATTTTTAAGGCGCCATTTTGATGTGTGGTTTCTGTAAGAGAAAGTGTTGGAACTGATGTTCTGTTTTGTTTTGTTATCTGCCATATTAGACGACGTCTTGTTTCTCGAGTGATTCGAATTACCCGTGTATATCTTCAATTACGAAACCTCTGGCTCAGCTGTTCGTCGCTATGAGTTGTGACGAGAAGAACAACAAGCGAAGGAAGAAACGTTCGAAGCAGAGTTCGGAAACGAATTCGCACGCTCCAAAATCAGTCGAAAATCGTGAGGTAAGCCATCCCCAGATTCAAGCAAACTCAAGACAGTTTTAACTTACACTTAACTAAAAACACGATCAGCTGTAGTGTTCAGCTGATTTGTATCCGTTTGTGATGTTTTGATGGTTATTCCTGATTTCCGTCTTCATTCCTCTTTCGCAGTCCGCTCAAAATGGAATGTTTGTTTTTCACTTAGACATCGGTCATACTAGATGCATGACCTTTCAGTACATTACATTTCTTACTTTTCGTCCCATTTAAACCCGAAACGTCTCTGATTACTCAGTGTTTTCTATTAGTTTCGTTTCTCCCACTTCGAAACGAAAGTCGATCTTTGTCTCGCTTCATCAGACACAACAACATTGGGTTTATGGCAGTTGCATGTATTCACTCCATTTCATCTGTGTAAACGAAGTGTCAGAAGCTTTAGTGGGTATTTTTTTACTAGCGTGTTTATCTGGCGCCTTAAAGAATTTTTCTTTCTGAAGACAATGATAATTCTCAGTTGTTTAAATTTCTTGATTTCAAAGATATTTCAAGTTTAATGACCTACGTAATTAGGAATAACATTGAAAACACGAATTCGAACGATCATGTAATGCTGGTGTTCTGTGAACACGTTTCACATCAGGTTTTAATCTCTCGTCATGGTAAATTGAAAACGTTATTATCCACATGCACTTTACATTAACATACGGAATCAAATGAAACATTGTTTTATTAGAAGAGAAAGAATCCAAGAGAAATACAATTATTGATATATTTTTACATTGCGATACGATATCTCCAACTTTGTATGCATGCACAAACAAGTTGGCAAGGCTATTTAGGCAATGAATTGAACTATTGTCTTATTTATTTTAAAATTGACGATGTTGTTTACATCCTCAAAAAGACAAGTGTTTTAATTATTGCCAGTGGCATTTTGAAATGTACTATTGATTGTGACAAGGTAATATTTATTGTGAAACGCTTTATGATATTTCTATTGTGTTATTATCTTATACAGTATTTTGTTGAATTGGAAATCAGAAAGGCAGAAATTGTTGATTGATGATTTCAATCATTCCATTATATTTTTTAAGTACATTAAATTTGAACTCACATTTCTATACCTGTGATATTAGGGAGAAAAAGCAGGTCAAACACATCTCAATTCAGATGTTACACTCTCACAGGTCAGTGCTGTAGCTCCAAATATTATTTTGACATGTCCTTCCTTGTTCTTGTCAAACAATCTTCAAATAAACATTATTGTTCCATAAACATTATGATATTATATTCTAGCCAATCACAGTTTAAAATTTCAATCAAATAAACTATAACAGAGCAATATTACAAAGTTTTTCTATTATAAGAAGAATTTTGACATAAATGTAAGCAAGCAAGGTTACATGTAGCTAAATTTAATGTACAGCTGTGTTGTTTTTACCAGTGAATTGAACTTGAAATGTTTATGGAATAATTTATGGTTGAAATTTCCGCATGTTTTTGTCGCAATCGAAAACATGTACACTGTAAATGCAGGATGCGAAATTAATGGTTGTCCAGGACAACCAGACAACCAAATGTTGGGGCAACCAAGTCACTCTGCATGGTTTGGACAACTCAGCCAAGGCACATCTTTGTTATCGCAGGGTAACTAAAAGAAGCAAATAAAACAAAACAAAATACTAACTTTTAATTATTGTGGCTGTTATTCCTTTTTTTCTGTCTTTGTTTATAAATGGTCATGGTTTTTGTTCAAGCAATATTTTTACATGTACAGTATTTCAGAATCTCAAAAATACAATGTACATGTACAGTGGAACCCTGTTAATACCGTCACCAATGGCCATGACAATTTGGCCGTATTAACGGTGTGGCCGTATTAATGGGGTGGCCGTATTAACGGGGTAGGGTCAAATTTCATGACTGGTCTACAGGTGTATGTCTCTTTTTCATGACAGGAAAGTAAATTGCTGTTTGATTACATGTATGTTAACGACAGAGGTCAATGCCATGACAAGTTACAGGCATTGTGAATAAATACAGTATTGTTTCTCGAGTACTGTACAGTATTTGTTTTGTTTGGTCAATAATTAATGCATATTTGGCTCCAGTGGCTGTATTAATGGGGTAAAATTATAAAGGATTATACAGGTTGGGATTTCAGAATGTGGCCGTTGGCCGCAACGGGGTGGCCGCATTAACAGGGTTTTATTATAAGAAAATGTATGGGCGTTTCGCCAGGACAAAAAAAGTGACCGTAATAACGAGGTGACCATATTAATGAGGTGACCGTCAGGCAGGGTTTCACTGTACCTCTAAGGCAATGATGGTTTTATTATTGGGCTGCACATTACATGTATGTTCCTCAGTCTAATCAGGTACAAGAGACTGGGCACAGCTTGTACATTCTTTATGTACATGTACATGTACAGTAGCCAAACCAATAGACACAAATTTTGAAACTTGAAATGGTCTTAGTCAGTTGTTGGAAATTCTTAGTAAACACTCCTTAAAACCACTAATGCTTATTTTACAGCTGTAGTTTACATGTAAGTGCAATGTACTGCATTCCAAGGTCATTGTATGGAATACTTTTGAATTTTTTACCCTGAAACCCATAAGTGGGTTGAAACATGTAATGCACACTCACAGCTTCCGAACATTCATTTTTTGCTTAGTACCATATTTGGAAACCCCTCGGTCCAGAGAGATTGGAAGCAAATTGTTCTAGCGAATCGATTGGTTAATTTTTTATCTTGATTTTTCAAATATGGCTGTGACAACTTCTTAGCAAATTGAATAATCCGAAAAACATGTTTTGAAGCGTACAAGAGACAGTTGCATGTTTCAACCCACTTATAGGTTTCTGATTTAACCTAATATTACCACTTTTGTTTTTTTCCACATCAGCAGCTCCTTTATAATACACCAAAAGCTAACAATGGACCTAAAGCTGGAACACCTTGCATAGATGGAGAGCGATGTCTTCTTTGTCAGAAAGAACGTCATGACAAAAGCAAAAAAGGTCTGAAATTAAATCCATTTGCATACATAGTGTTTTAAGTTACATACATGTACATTATATGTAACAACGTTACTTACATTTCACTGTACATGTAGGTTTTTTACTCTTACAGTAGTTTTATCAATGATAATGGGCCTTGTTGTCAAACATATTTTTACATGGTTACGGTAGGACACAGCTTCATGTCTGCATTAAAGAGAGATTTACACCATAACTCACAGTTGAAGGGCTTGGTATAAAACGGGTATATCACAGTTTGGGCTAAAATGTGGGATACAGAGCTCTAGACTTGCCATGGTTTGCATGCAGATTTTGTGTATTTTACATTAAAATTCCATTCATGCATACAATGCATTTTAGCAATGCCCTTCATTATCATAATCTGAGACAAAGACAAACAAAAATCAAACTAAACAAATCCCCTCGAGTGTCACCATTCAAATGAAATTTGTAATTTTTTTTAATTTTGAAGTTGGATAGTTTTTGTTGTGATAAGCTAAGGGTGATGAGTGTGGTGTATTGATTGAACTGTCATTATTTGTATGGTGGCATTATGATTTTAATGGACGTGCATGTACATATGTACGTTAACCTCTTATGTTAATCTTGACCCGGTTGTTCAAAAGGCAGATAGCGCTGTCCACCGGATAAATCACTATCCAGCGGATAACACAAAGGATTTTGTTAATACTTATCCACTGGATAGTGATTTATCCGGTGGATAGTGCTATCCGCCTTTTAAACAACCGGGGCCTTGACATTAGGTCACCTTCTGTCAGTTCCATGTTGACATTTTTTGTTTAGGATTATAGGACTTCTTGTGACTCAAATTCCATTTTTGTTTTGTTTTATTTCAGGGGAACTGAAGTCTCAAAGCTCCAACTCTAATGGAACTTTGGTCTCACAGGTACAGTAGCAGCTCTGCCAAGTCTCACGCCTGCGAGTCCAAAACTCCGATCTCACGCCTACTCACGCCTATGGAGCAATTTCTCACGCCTGACTTACAGATTTGAGCTATCAGCCTTAACTAATCGCATGATCCAATTAAAAATATAGTTAGGTTTATGAAAATATGGCACTTTTTTGTAGGTTTTTATCGTTTTGAACATAGCCATTACAATTACAGAGGTCTGAGGTCCATGGAAACTTCGGCACATCTTCGGGAAACTTCGGAATAGATCGGGTTCTCTTCGGATTTGGTCGGGTCGCCTTCTGAAATCCTGGCACTCCCACGAAAAAATTCTCACACGTATCACTCGCAAAAAGTTGGCAGGTATACAGTAGGTTTTGTCTTTTTTGTTTCATGCCAGGATTCCGTAGTCAATCAAGTGTGATTGTTTGGACTGTTTACAGTAGTTGTAAAAAGAACTGTTGTTGTTGACAATAACCAACATTTCAACCTGACATGATGAACATCTTTCTCATTTCATTACCGAGCTTAACATTTACCATTTTCTTTATCATCCTTGTATAACGTTTTTGACATTGCTGATCTTGGCAGTATGCATGACGCATGCCATACATTAATCTACAATATATAATATGGCCCAGTTTGCCACAAGTCTCTTGTACATGTAGCTCAGTGGTAAGAGCATCTGACCGGTGTGCGGAAGGTCATACATGTACATTTAGGTTCAAATCCTGTCAGGACTCAGTTTTGTTTTACATTGTCCCATGTTAGCGACATGATGAACATTAGATCCTTCCCGTTAAAAGAAGTCTTATTCAGAGTACATTGTGTTGTGGTTTGAATTTTTTCAAACCAGTTTGATTCGATTTTCTATTGTCTCAGATTATGGTAATGATCTGGAACAAAGGAAAATAAAAACTAAACTGGTTTGAAGAGTTTAAACCAAAGTAAAATTTAAACCACAATATATCCATTCATTCCCCACATCACTTCGGAATGGGTTCATTAAATCTCCAGTGCTGTTCATAGTTTGTAACTAATGCCACCAAACATCCCAAGTACTGCTGTATTATGACAGGATTGTCCATGGTCACCAATCGCATGATTCCCACTGCACTTTATTCCAGGCATCCAAAGTGAACTTACATGTACATTGTACCAACTTGTTATAAAACCTAAAGCTTGGTTAGTACACTGTATGTGTTTATCCCTGTTAGGTTCCACTTTGGGTGTGTCCAGATTGCCGAAGAAATATTGAAGAAGAAGAACGTCGTGCGGCAATGGAACCTTCATTGCCATCAAGTTTACAGGTACATGATATATTTGTTTGTACATGTTAAGTGTTCACAGTCAGACCTCTCCTTACCATCATCTTCATAATAAAGAACCTCCCTATTACGGACCTTTCACTTGGTCCCAAAGAGACCAAAATTCAAACATGTACTATACAAACGCTTCTTCTATAATAAGAATACCTTGGTACTACGGACACTTGAGTCCTTCACTTTGATTTCAGTAGTAAGTGGCTTTGACTGTACATGCCATTGTCATGTAGGGGTGTAGCCATGGCTGTCAATTAATTTTTGTAAGTAGCAGGCTGAAAATGTAAAGTAGGCAGCTTGGCACTTGAGCGCCAAAGGCTTCTTCAGGGCGGACGCTATGTTTACGCGCAAACCTGGGAACCACCTGTGAAAATGTTCCAAGAGCTACCTACAGACCTTCAATAACTTCGAAAGAGATCGAGTAGCCCATGACATCGGCTGCCGACGTTTAAAACTGTTGTAATACAGATTGATACATCTTTGCTTTGACTAAAAAAATAGAAGGAATGTCTTACAAGTAATTTCAATGGACTTTTTTTGTTACTGCAAGCTTTCTGTTCAACAGTAACAGTGAAATGAAATGAAAGTAGACGGCCGAGTATGGGCAAGTAGCCGGCTGTTTTGGCGGCTACCTGCCCTTAATGACAGCACTGGTACATGTAGCTAATTTTTGACATACACTTTTATATACAATCATGCACATCTTAGTTACATGAGAATTGTGTGTATTCTTGCTAAGGCAAGACTCCTTTTGGGTCTTCACACACATGAAATGTCTGTATAATGCTGCAGTACCTGTGGCCTGTACTGTACATACATCTGTAAGTTTATCTTTAAAAGCAAAACGCATGCCATTAGCGCATCGAGGAACCATCCACGCAAGCAAAATTGGCTAAGCACATGGCAAAATTCAAGATGTCAATCTGACTGAATTTGGGCACGTTTAACATTTCTCACAAACTAACAAAAACACAAAGAAAAAGTCAATCGCAAATCGATATCAAATGAACATAAATTCCCATTGAAAAATGTAAATTCCTTTACTGTTATGTTCCTCAGCTGCTTGAAAATTCTTTAAAACTCCACTTCTTCGGTTCTGACTTCCAAACAAGAAATATCTCCCCGCATTGATATAAACATATGAAGTTCGCTTGAAGCTCTGACTTCTTTTTCCACTTTAGCGGCTTCTGAGTATTCTTTAAAGCTTTTTTTTCCATTTTGAATCTTTTAAATGTGTTATTACTCCGATAATATGGAACTACTGTTTTAAATAACCAAGCACATGCCGAGCGTGTCCATTTTGGTAGAATTTGATATTCTTATCCGAGTGACAAACTGCTCTCTTCTAGTACCCCCTAAAACTACTAAATAAATGTGCAGTAGACAGATTCTGATTGGTTTATCCTTTCTAAAGCCTTCTATAACAATAGGGGACCAAAAATACCTTCTAGGGGTGGTAGGGGAGACTTCGCGTACAGTACATGCGTAAAATCACGGCGAGTTTTGACGGCACGGCCGTCAATGGGTTAAGGGGACACTTCTCCTGGTCCTGACTGGCAAAATGCTCATATAATCTTTGTAATTATCACCTCCATTAATGGGACAGGTTCATTAAGGGCATACTTCTCTTGGTCCTGGCCAGCAAAACGCTCATATACAATGTATATGTAATCTTTGTAATTGTCACCTTTATTAAAGGGACAACTTTATAAAGGGGACACTTCTCCTAATCCCAGCCAGCAAAATGTTCATATTATCTTTTTTGTTATTAAAGGGACACCTCTATTAAGGGGACACTAGCTTTCCTGGTCCCAATGATGTTCCCTTAATAGCCCAATTTCGATATATTAAAATTCAACTTGAAACAAAAGACATCACTACGAGGCTTAGGGGAATGATATATAGTAGGGATTTATATGGTTTACATGTATTCCCCTAAGCCTCGTAGTGATGTCCTTTGTTTTAAGTTGAATTTAAATATATCGAAATTGGGCTATTAAGGTTCCACTGTAACACTGGCAAAGCTCAGTGCAACACAGTGAGTTATTAGAAAATTTTTAAACCTTATTTAACAGTGCATGTGTGTTCACTGTTATTTATATTTTCTTAGGATCAAGATTTGATGCAAAAACCCACCTTGAATCTCACCCTTTCAATAACAACCAAACCTTGTTGCGACCAACAAGCAAAGTGTAATTGCCAGAACTGTAAAAGAAGGTATTTTTGTTTTTATTTTTTCAAGAGATGGGAAAGTGATTCTTTGTACAGTGTAGTATCTATAATACATGACATTGTATATCTTAGCAGGGTTGTCATTAAGCTTTAAGTCCACACACATCTTCACCACAATTGACCGCTATAATAACAAGCTACTTGCTACTAATGACATCCCTGAAAAACAGAACCAACTTAAGTGAAGCATTGCTGATTTTCTCTGACGTCTGTTTGAACTAAAACAAATTATAACATACCTCAAGGAAAACATGCGCCCTGATTGGTTGATATGCGCCATCCATTTACTGGTGGGTAAGCATGCTCACGTCACGCAGCTTGTTTTGCCAGCAATTTTGATGTGTTGTCATGATATGTTATAAAAGAAATGGTAAATGTTGCAGCTGTGCATAAATGTACATCATGTTATTGATACACTTGGGAGGTTTGCTAAGAACTCAAGAAGCTAAAGTCGATCTCTGCTATCGCCTTGAGTGATTCTTATGCTTTTTTTGTGCCTAGCAACCTCTTTACAGAAAAATAATGCAGAACTACTGTGTATATTTAAGTTTCTTACATGCACAATGCAATAGCAAGTCCCTTTGTTGAAATAGAACTTATTTAGAGCAATTTGTATTTTAAGGCCAGATTAATTGTCACTTACAGTGTTTACACTGTAGTATGACAGTTTAGCTTTCAACCCTTCTATAATTATTACAATTTTTGTGTACAGCTGTGTAAAACAAGATGTGATAAACGATGTGGCTAAGGAGAAAGAAAGGCAGCAGCTACGGGTATGTTAATTTTGTCATCCCATCATCCCTTCTTCAGTACTTCCAAAGTATTCATGGGCTCTGTGAAAAAGAGAGTCTACAAAAAGTCAAGTAAATCTTCATGCACTCTTTATCCATGGAGTCCAGTGCTGGAAATAATTATTGTTACTAAGAAGGACATGTGTCCTTTCAAACCTCAATTTTTGGACGTCTGCCATTTTTAATTTTCCCTGAGACACAAGCCATTAGCATACATGTACATGACATGCCATACATGTAAGAAGTGATTGCTGTATGTTTTCATCTGTAGTGTTGCTGGAGTGAGGTGCGGAATATTATCCGGTGTATTTACAGAGAAGCAGGCACATCTCTAGCAGGTAAATAGCAGTGTAATGGAGTGTTCAACTCTTTAATGTATTCCCAATATCAAAATACAAATTCTCCTTTCTTAACCCCATATGTCTCTTAAAGAAATAGCAAGGAGAAGTTGTTGAAATATTAACTTATTCAAAATCACAAGATGTGAGCTCCTTGTATAAACATTCATCGGAGCAAATAAGTCCATGAAACATTATTAAAGACTCAAAAGATGAAAAACACGGGAATTTCTCTGCAGAAATGCCGAGAAATTTGATGTAAACAGCTTGAAATCCATTTGAAGGGCGAAACACACCTTATACTTCATGTAAAACTCACTGAAATAGTCCAGGGAAGTGATCACAGCACAGTATTTCAGAGGATCCTTGCCATGGGATGGTCCCTTCGTCCGTGTATATGTTGTAGTTACAGTTATTTTTTATTATTCAGGTAATTTTTATTTTTCCTTTGTTTCAAATTCATTAGCATATATTACCATACCCAAAAACAATGGAAAAATAAAAATTACCTGAGATAAAAAATTAACTACAACATATACATAGATGCCAAGGTTTTTGGTTGGCACTGTATGAAGGCCTGGAGGGTTGAACTTCTAGGGGGGTCTGGGGTCGTGCTCCCCCAAAAAATTTTTTAAAATTTATGTTGCAGAGAAGGATTTCCTCCATTCTGGGCAAGCATTTGTTGTTTTTAAACCATCAAGTTTACTCACCAAAACTTATGTTCTCCATGAGCATAAAATAAGATGAGCATAATATATAAAAATTTTTTCCTGCGAGTTGTAGTATTTAAAAAAAGTGGAGTGATATTTTGTCTGAATAGCGTGGTTGCAAGATTGGTTTGAAAAGCATGAGTCTCATGCCAAAAGCATGAGAGTTGGTATCTATGATGTATAATACAGTGTATGCAGTTTATGTACGGTTGCCAGTTAAGGGGTAAGAGAGTTCATCTTGGGTGATCATGTTCTTAATTCTCATGACTTCTCTGATTGATTAAGCATTGATATTACAAGGAGAAAGTTGATTCTGATCACTATTAGTTAGGGCTTAACCCTTTAAAGTGCCCCTGTGATCAAATTTTTGATTTTCATTTTTTTACATTTTCGTGTACAATTAGACTTTCTTACTCATCTTGCCAAATTTCAATTCATTACGAACATCAGAAGTCATTTTATTTTAACATTTATTTCCGAGAATTTACGGCCGCCATTAATCAACCTTGTTCCAAGGCTTGGTTGCAAATGGGAGAAAGTGACGTCAAAGACTCAAACATACCTCACGGGTTGAAATTATAATAACAATCAGGATAGAAAATTGCACGAAGAACAAGTCCAAAGTTTTTGTTGCTTTTCACATGATTTTTAATATTTATTGTTATTATAATTTCAACCCGTGAGGTATTTTTGAGTCTTTGACGTCACTTTCTCTCATTTGCAACCAAGCCTTGGAACAAGGTTGATTAATGGCGGCCGTAAATTCTCGGAAATAAATGTTAAAATAAAATGACTTCTGATATTCGTAATGAATTGAAATTTGGCAAGATGAGTAAGAAAGTCTACTTGTACACGAAAATGTAAAAAAATGGAAATCAAAAATTTGATCACAGGGGCACTTTAATTTCCAAGAGTATCCAAGCAATAGGCCGTGTTCACAAGAACTTTCACATCATATTATGCAATTTGTGGTCCCACCAGAGATGGCAAACATTTGAAAGAAGTCAATAATATTATTTGGGGAAAATAGTCTCTTCCTAATAATGAAGTATTCATCTAGAAAATATATTTGAGAGTTATAATCAGAAAGAGTACATGTCATGTATTCATATATTAAAATGTATAAAAATTCTTCTTTGGAACCATAAAATAAATACTCTTGAAAATGTATAGAAAATGACATTATAAAATTTAAGTTGGGAGTGGGAATGAAAAATGTTAACCATACATGTAAGTTAGAAGCCATTGTTACCTTTTCTATCCAGTCCTTGAATTAATTTTGGATGTTTGCACCCTGCAAAACTTTTGTCAAAATCCTAGTGGAATTTCTTCATCTTTCAGCCATACAATCTTTATGTTCTCAGTTTTGTTAATTTTGCACAAAATGACATCTAAAATATTACATAAAAAACTATGTACACTGTAAATGTGATTTTCCTACTGTTGTTGTACCCTCAGCCTTTAATGTCTTGTGCTGTTATCAAAATTTCAGATGAGGAGGAAACAGTCAGAAATTCTTTGGACGAGAACAGACTGAAAGTTAAAGTGGAAAAGTGAGTTCTACATGTACTTTTCTACTCTTTTTTGAAAATTCTGCTTTGATACCACTATGAACATTTATCACTGAAATGTTTGATTGTTATTTTTCCCAATCTAGGTTGCTAAAGAGTGATTCTGCTCAGTTGTTTGAAAAGCTTGAAATTCAAGCAAGGTATACTTTTAATGCTTCCTAAGGGCTGGTTTCCACTAGCGACGTAATCAGAAGCGGAGTCGGAGGTGGAAGCATAAGGAGCTTTACGTTCTAGTGTAAATTAAAAAATGGAGTCGCAATCAGAATCGGAATCGGAAGGATCAGAAGGTTTCCTTTTTCTTCCAATTCCACTTCTGCTTCCGTCGCTTGCTATCTGCTTCGGTCGTTTTGATTTTCCGATTCCGCTTACGTCGCTAGTGGGAACCAAGCTTTAGTTGACTACTACAGTTACAACTGTCTGAAGGTCATTATTTCACAATCTCTTCGATTCTCTGCTATTGTTTTGCTCCCTTAGATACTGTAAAGGGTCTTTCTCCCATTGTCTAATTCCACCTAGGTTTATACAGTCATGCATGTTAATCTTAATTTTTAGTAAATTTCTTTTTTTGATTCCTAGGGAATATGTACGGGAAGTTAAAGTACGCCTTGTTAAATACCTACTCTCATGCCCCCTGTCTCCAAACCATGCCAAGGAATTTTTTACTATGTTACTGGATGAATATCAAGCACTGTCAAAAGCATTTGACATCCTCAGACCGTTCTTCTGCAAACTGGTAAGGCTTCCTTTTAAAGTAGCTCTTTATAATACATACACCTGTACATGTACAGGGTTGTCATTAAGGGCCACCACCCGTAGCATCTGTTACGGGTGAGTACACTTGATGGGACCTTGATGTTACGGGTGATCTCGACTGTTATATGTTAAATTTATCGACAAAGCAACAAGCTTGTTACGGGTGTTAAGATCAGAACAATGCTTGTCTCAAATCTTAATGATAGCCCTGCATGTATATTTATAGGCCCAGGGCTGGAAATTGTCTTGTTTAACAGGGCACATGTCCTACATACAACCCATTCACTGCCAATGTAATGTAGTGTACAGTAGTTCTAACTTTTGAGTCTGTTGATGAAATCCTATGGTGTGACCATTCAAACGAAACCTCTTCAGCAGTACTTTTGCATGGTACCATTTGTTCTAACTTTTGAGTCTGTTGATGAAATCCTATGGTGTGACCATTCAAACGAAACCTCTTCAGCAGTACTTTTGCATGGTACCATTTGTTCTAACTTTTGAGTCTGTGGATGAAATCCTATGGTGTGGCTATTCAAAGAAAACCTCTTTGGCAGTACTTATGCATGGTACTACTGTACATTGTACATTGTATTTGTTTTTCAGTATTTTTTAAAATGAAATTTGGAGTTTTTGTTGAATTTAGAGTTTTGGCACTTTTGTAAGTTGAAGGGTTAAAAACCTGGGGTGTTGACTTTTGATGTTCTAGGGGCAAAATTTACAGTGGGCTTAATCTCTTTCACCATACAGATCATCAGCTCACCACTCTCCAGTGGTACGCAGGGCGCGACAAAAGCGCTGTCCGATAGCCCGGGGCTAGTGAAGCAACCCGTCGGGCTAGTGTCCTTTTGTTGGAGTTTGCCCGACGGGCAAGCAATATTTGTTGCCTTTTCTCATCATTAAGTTAAGAATTAAAATAAGAAGTGTGTAATAAACAGTTCTCTAGTGAAAGTGAATGAGGAACATTTTAAAAATGTAAGAAAATATCAACGGCGAACAAAAGAAATGGAATTGAATGATAAGTTTTCGTAAATAATTATAATGTACAGTAGCGGCCGTAATTGTGTTCTTTTAGGTCTTTAAAATCGCTGTTGTTTTCATTGTATTATGTTCAAAGTAAACCAGTTAGGATCTGTCTTGTTGATAAGACCGTTTCCTTTAAGCAAGCTAGACAACTTGCACATTTGCCGACACAGTCGTTGCGTTAATTAATACTGGATAGATAATGTTTTTCCCACGAACGGCAAATATTTTTGCCGTCTGCCATTTGCCATTTCCATGGGAAAGTGAGTAGTTTCACGTTTCTCAAACTCATGAACATGTGAATTAACTTCGATTTTTCTAGTGGATTTATTTTACGATTCGAGGAAAAGTAAGGATAATAAACTGTAAGCTACCGTTTGCCGTGTACGCTAGAACGCCGTGCGTAATTTAATCTCTTGATACTCGCAAGCAAGTCACGTAATTGCGTCGACGAAGGAGACGCTTCCTAATCTTGTCGGCTAAGCGGAACGAATCGAGAAATGTGTCGGTACCAAATCTGCGCCATTTTGAAACGTCACAATAGTATCCAGCATTCTTAGCGCGTCGTCTAGGCTAAGCGGAACGAATCGAGAAAAGTGTCGGTACCAAATCTGCGCCATTTTGAAACGTCACAATAGTATCCAGCATCGTGTGGAAATCAGGCATCGTCCTGGGGAGCTGGGGTTCCGAAATGTCACATGTGAATAATCTATTTGTCTTGATTTAGTTTCGGATATTTTCCCGATTTTGGAATCGTACGGCTCAATATTTCAATGCCTAGTAAAAGTACGCAGTGGAAAAATTGGACGAAGGTTCTTCTCCGGACCAAGTAAGTTGTTGGGTCTCTTTGGAATCAAGCAAGAAGTTACAGATTTTCCTCGCTGCCGTTCTGGTATGTTTTGAATGTTCTATCTTGATTTTGCTGTGGTTCTCTGCCTGATTTGGGAAGCTTTCACCAAAATACCGACGTCGTTCTTCGCGATGTTCTAGGGTACGGTGCAATTCGCTTATGTCTTGTAGCAGTGCTCGAAATTGCGCCTGTATCGGGCGCATTTGCGACTAAAGATTTCGCAGTTTTGTGACTAAAATTTGTCTAGCTAATAAAGGAATTATATTCAACAGTCTTGTGTCTTACTTGCAATTGGTAGTTGTAATTTTATCCGAAAAATCTTGCGAAATTTCACGTTGAATGTTGCGTGACTTAAACTTCGAAATTTCTCATTTCCGGTTCCGGTATTGGTACATGTACTGAGGAGTATGATTTCAGAATCGGAGAAATAACCGAAATGAAATCAAGACAAATATACTATTTATATGTCGGAAAAATCTGAGACCTTTCGGAGTACACAGCACGGCAGGATTTTGCCCGATTCCACGACGATAGCGTGAATTTGTTTGATGACGGCCCGACGTTTTTGCCTGCGTGACATATCTCGCGACATAGCCCTTTTCAACAGTGGCTGAATTAATTCATGAAACTGAGGTACTAGGCTAAGACGAGGTGCCACGGGATAAGGAGACGCACTATAATCTATGATTACTACTAGTATTAAAATGTGTTATTTTTGTTGTATCAAACGTCCGAAAGGGCTTGCAAGATATTTTACGTTATCCAAAGGCGAAAGACTTCGAATAAGAGTACTAGTTTCATTGATCAATCGATCATAACTTTCATAACCAGCACAAAATAAGTTTTTCTCGTAATTTATCATTTATTCCGCAACATTTGCCGTCGGGAGCAAACACAGATTTTTTGCCTCATCCCTTGTTTAAATTTGTTTGTTTTTAATAATTAATTTACTTTTGGGCTAGCTCTTCAGAGCTTCGGGCTAGTAAACTAAAGTAGTAGCTTGCCCGAAGGGCAAGCTGATTTTTTCATTTTCATCCCACCCTGGTACGGTCATGTGTGCTTAATTGAGTTTTTCTATTGCGGGGGTCTATTAGTACAGCAGGGTGAGAAAAAGATGAACAGTGTAAACAACGTTTTGTCCGTTTTTTTTTCACATTATTTTGATTTCCACTTGGAATCATACATGTACTTACATGTATTTTGGTAAACATAAACTTAAAAGATACAAAATCAACAAAAGTTTGGCCTTTTTTTTTTCTTTCTCAATGTTGTTCAGTGTTGTACTGTTTCTGGGCCTTAACATTTTTTATTAATTTCTTTGTCCACTTCAACAGGATTTTGACCATTTGAGAGAATTTGGTTTGAGTTGGGACCTTCTTCACAAACACTTATTTTACACGGAAATCTACAGAGACCCAGCAGTTTATGATAATCTTCCTGGGTTAATCACACAATTAAGGTGTGTAACATTCATGTAAAACTGTCAGTTTCAATATAATATTATTATAATGCTTCAGTAATATTAGCATTCATTCTTGAAATGCGAGTTACGACGTACAGGTTGCGGGTGACATGTATTAAAATGTGTTCGTTGTTTATACTGAGTCTCGTGTTATTACAAACACTTCATTCATGTACATTGTAACTGACAGGTGTATGTGAGAGCTTTGTTGATGCAAGTACAATTACTTAACCGCAGTCAAACAAGAGAAATTTGCAAAAGTTAAGCAAAGTGCTTAAAAGTTAAGGTTGTCATTTTCACTGTTTAAAGTTTAATATATTGCCAATACACTGTCAATTTACCAAACGTTTTGAAAGTTTACCAAAAAAGGTTCTAAGCGTTTAAAAACTGTGAACTGCAGAATTGTCGGCACCATTTGCCAACATAATTTTGATTAGGTGCAAAGAGTTTTGGTCAGTTTTCAACAGAAAAAAGCTCATCCTTTTCAGAAAAATTAAAATATAGTAATGTCAACTAATTTTGTTTATACATCCTTGCCCATACTTTCATTTAATATTAAATAAAATCCCACTAAATAAAACTAAAAATGCCTCGGACATTTGACCACGGTGGAGGCTCCTACAAGCCAACTCATGAATACGTGAATTGTGTTTGGCTACACTGACTATACCCTCCCTCCCTCCCCTCCCTGTAATGCTGTATTCATGATTTAAAAATGATGTTGTGTGTGTAAGAACCTCCCTTTCTCTTGAATGATTTCCATCTTTACTCAATGTGATGAGCCACTTGTTGTTTAGAAAAGTTTCAGCTGGACCTTACCTTAGGTCTAAACATTGAGAAAGCAAACGCAACCTGATACAACTGATACATCACTTCAAATAAGCAGATGGTTGCCATCAGTTGATTTTGTTTCTGTCTAATGTATAATAATTGAAGGGCCGAGAGCATGTCCAGCCTATATGACTTTTTAGGCCTTTTTCTATTTTTTCTCGCTCAGAATAGCTCAGAATAGCCTCATTTTATCGTACAACGAATAATATCACAAGCCCTTGTCGAATTTGCACTAACCCTAAGGAATTTGACCAATTTACCTGAAAAAAGCAGAGTTCTGGCCCTCCAGTGCTTTGACGGTACATTCAGAGCGTAATTTCGAAGCCATTTGAAAGCAGTTTGGCCGTGAGAATACGCGACTGCAATACTTCTGACCAGTGCCAACAACTAAACGAAAATACCGTTATTTACGCACGCCTGGCTCGCTTATCTATCGTGAGCTCACTGCGGCAACACATCGCCTCTGTAGCGTGTGTGTAAGCCAACGTGTATGAGGCCCGTCCGGTGATTGAAAGACATCATTAAGTCCGGAAATCCTTGAGTCTCTAGCACTTCTCAAAGAAACGAGTCGTGTTTCTTGTCCTTCCTTGTGTCTGAAGCGCCATTTAGCGCTCGAGGTGAAAAACGGACCTTGGTCGGGAAGACGAGCCGGCGGGAAAGTCTGGAATCACTTCGGATCAGAAAAGGGGCAGCGTTGAGAGTTGTGGGCCATTTCCCATCCCGTGCCGTGGTCGAAATGCCCGATATCCGAAGTGCTTTGAGACTTATAGTATTTTGCAATAACTTTCGGGTGGGAACTCCATTTCGGTTTTGTTGTAGGATTTCCCGACATGCTTTGCGACAGTGGTAGATGGGTCCGCTGTGCGTGGTCGGGCACTTGAAATACAGCTTTGGGCAGCTCGAAGTGAGTTGTTGCTGGCCGGCGGGAAGACGTTTCGCATTTGGAGTCTTTAATGCAACATTAAATTCGATCTAAAAGGATTTTGAAATCGAGATACGCGTTTTGATGCGTATCAACCTTTTAATAATAAAACTTAGGCTGAAGTGAGCATGTGTTCGTCTGTGGTCTAGCGGTTTGGTCGGGGATTTGCGCTCGGACGGCTCCGGGTTCGAATCACGCTCGGCCTCATTTTTTTTTTTTTTTTTTTTTTTTCTTTCTTTCTTCGAACTGGACATTATGAAAGTGATTTACTTTTTTTGCGTTCGTCAAAATTTCTAACGTTTAATTTTACAAAAATATCGAACCGTGTCAGTGCGAAAACAGAAGCTTACCGCAATATTGCGTTACAATAGGAGCCTTTGATTGATTGATTTTTTTTTTTTGAATACGGTATTTCTCGAAAACGACGGAAAAAACAACGGAAAAAAATTCGGAACAATGTTTTGCAACTAATTTCTAGTTCACATGCCAAAATTGGACAAATCTGAGCAAGAAAAAATAAAAAAGGCCTAAAAAGTCATATAGGCTGGACATGCTCTCGGCCCTTCAATTGTGTAAAACTGTGCTTGCAATGTTTGAATCTTACACGTACATGTACATAACAGTTGCTTAATAATGTCGCCAATTAATAATTATGTACAATAGTCCACTTGTGGCCAGCTAGTAATAATTTATTTCCACTTAAAATGTAAAGTTTATGGACAGCTGCATTGATTGACTTTTGTGCTTGATTTTAGACTGGGTGCGGTGGCAAGAGAGAACTTTCATCAAGACACATTTCCAAACTTACTACACAGGTAATTACAGCATTGTAATGCTGTTATTGTATTATTGAATGTTCCATGCAAAAAGTCTTCATTTTTCATTTCTCCATCTGTTACTTTTTAACTTTCACAACTTGATGAAGCCTTTGCTTTAATCCAGCTCACTCCAAATATCACATTCAGCATACATGTGTATAAATGGGTTTTTTAAATTATTATTAATTTTTCTTCTTTTAATTAATGTTATTTTTTTGTGTCTGTGTGCAAAGGTATCTTAATTTTACCGATGATCTGACAGAGATCGAGTTTTCATGGAAAGAAAGTGAACAAGCTTTTAAACTGTATAAAGAAAAACAGGTAAGTGAAGCCTAGAAGTGTTCTTCTTGCAATCTGTTCTAAACAGTGTTGTTAAAATTAATGTTGATCATCAGTCTTGTCCTTTATCATTAATATTAGTGATTTGTACTTTATTTGTTTTGAAAAACTTGTTTGCTTTTTCACCTTCATATACAAACAGAAAATCCTGCTTGGAAGAAACGTTACCACAATGGGCCTTATATTATTCAGGTCCTGCCATTTTGTATAAAAACAAAAAACTTACCCTGCTAAGCCTCGCAGTGAAAAACTTGAAAACGAGGTTAAGCGGGGGAAAACAAAGCATTTTATTTTCCGGGCAGTCAACATAACTATCACGTGATTAAGGCCCATTGTATTAAGAACCCTTCTTAATTGAAAAATACAAAACCAACATTATTAAAGCCATTGACATTAAATCCTTAACACTAATGCTGATGTAATTGGCTTGCTTTACTCATTACCACCAAAATGGATCATAATGGGTTAGCTTGAATGATCTTCCTTGGAAAACTTGGGCAGTGAATCACTGAACCCAAGGCTTTAATAGACCCTTCTTCAAAATGGCAACCAAAATTTAAAATCAATCTGTAGGATAAATACAGCTGTGAGCCCCAAAGCAAGGAAGAGCTTGGCTTAACCCTTTAACTCCCAAGAGTGCCAAACATCAAAATTCAAGAAAAATTGCAAAATTCATTTTGTGAAATATTGAAAAACAAATGATACCATGCAAAAGAACTGCTGAAGAGGTTTCATTTGAATGGTCGCACCATGGGATTTCGTCTACAGACTCAAAAGTTACAACTGCACTTCATGTCTCCCGAATTGACTCTGGGAGTGAAAGGGTTAAATAGAATAAAAAAATTTCAAGGCGATATACATGTACCACAATTAATTTTCTTCAAGAAATCACAATCTTAAAAGTGACAAAATAATGTTGGATTTGCGGCAGCCAATTTGAAGAAGGGTTTATTGCCTACAGTCATGGCCATAATAATGCGACCTAGCCACTTCTGTTCTTTTTGTTCTTTGTGCACTGTATTGTCCTGTACTAGTTCAACTATTCACCACCTTTAGTAACAGTGACATATTAATTTTAATTGGCAGGCTAAACTGCGTGAAAGAAGTGGTATAGCAAAAGTGGAATGGGAGGATGAGACAACAGGAGCAGAGTGGAAAAACAGGGTAGGCATGCTGTGTTTAATCATGATAGTTTTCGACGAGGCCAAAAAGTTTTAGGAAAGCAGTGTTTTGATTGAACATTTTAAACAAGATGTTAGTACATGTACATTAATTATTTCCTTTTTTGTGTTGTAGGTGTCAAAGAGGCCAGTACAACAAAGGCGAGTCAACAGATTGATTTTTGTTTTCTTGTCATTTACATGTGTAGCTGTATTAAAGAAAAATGTTTGTATTGTTAAAATGTGTACATGTACAAAGGTCAGATAAGTGCAGCCTACATGGAGATGTTTCCCTTGCCTTAGTTATTATTATTTTTTGTTTCATATAATTATTGATTTCTATTTTTTATGATTAATCATTTGATTTGTAAACATTGTAATCATGTATCAATTTATTCTTGTTTCATAGGTGCCAGTGTGGTCACTGTAATGTTCAATCTTCACCGTTAAATTCACCAGTCCCCATGCTGCCATCTTTCAAACCAGCGACTTCAAACACAAAGGTCTGCAACCACAGCTCTGCGGCCCCTGCACGAAACACACCTGGTCAGGTGCAGTGGACAAACCCAGTGACAGTTCCAAACTTCCTTAATCCTCACATGTTAATAAGTAATGACCTTCATGGTATCCCTCCCTCCCAGCTGCTGCCCCCACCACTGATGATGAATGGCCTGGGAAGCACATGTCACTATCCGGCTTGTAGCGGCACAACTGGATATAGGGATGGAGTAAAGAATGCAGAGCAGGTACTGTTTACTGATACACCATGTAAAACTTGTAATAAGTTTGGATTTAGGATGTAGGTTTGGATTTAGTCATATCTTAACAAAATAACAAGCAAAAACAACCCAAAGCTTGTCATGCTACCCCATAATTTTATACTGTTTATACCTTTACTAATTATTAAAGAAATAAAAAACGCGTCGAGTGCATTATTGAGTTATATAAGCACGTGGGAATTTTTAAGAACACGAGATAAGTGCAGAGAAGCACGAGCCAAAGGCGAGTGCTTCTCGCACTTCTCGAGTGTTCTTAAAAATTCCCAAGTGCTAAAATCACTCAACAATGCTCGAGAAACAAGTTTTTTATTTCTTTTATAAAATAAAACGCGGTTATAATGAACCTTACGTCATGCGCGTGCTTTATCGAGTTATAATGAACTCAGTTTAACCAATCATAGCGCGCGCATTTCCTTGAGCATTTTATAACTCTTATTACAATGTATAGTATGTCAATTGTGTAATCTAGTCAGCACTTTAGAACATTTTTAATAGTTTTTAGGGCTATATAAATGTATTTATTTATTATTATTATCAGTTTTAAAGTCGAAAGCCAGAAGTATTTGCTAACTTAACAGAGATGTACAGTGTATTAATAAAAAAAATATTCCAATCAAGGGCAGTTGTACTTACTATTATAGGCTAATGCAGCTAAGTATGTGATTGTGGCTCTTCGTTTTGCTCTATGTTAGGGGAAAACACATGCAACTGGGTGCATTGTTGAGTTTATTAGTGCCTATAAACAACACGAGAGAATTACTTAGCAGCTCAGTACCAATAAAATGGTCTTTCGACATAGTGTTATTTTGGAGGGGCCCAAAACATGTTGCTTTTTGTGGACCAAAAAATATATATCCACGTATGATAAGCATCCATTCTGCTGTCCTTAACCATAATGTGTTTTGATACAAGATTAAACACTTTTTTAACTTTTCATCATCATCATCATCATCATTGCTAAGTCATGTGTCATTATTGAAATTTGTATCTTCATTTTTTGGGTTTGTCATAGATAGCTGGCAGACAGCTTTTAATTGGAAAAAAGGTTCTTATTATAAGACCAGCAACTGCTGTGAAGATGACTGGCAACTACAAACTGTAAACCTTTGAAAATGACTGAAGGCTATCTTAAGTTTATGGCAGGGCTCGATACTAACTTTTTAGGTTACTCGCCTAGTGACTAGTGACAGGTTTGAATTCACAACCAAAATATTTTTTTACTAGCCTGAATTGTACAGGGGGTGGGGGTTGGGAATTGGGGTGGGGACAATAATATGTGTCATACAGATTAATAAAAATTCTATGATATTGAAAACAAAACTTTGATCAGTTTTACTAACGTCTTACAAACGTCCTAACGTGCGGAGAAACGTTGAGAAGATAAGACTAACACCTTATGAATGTACTAACGTGCGGAGAAACCTTGAGATATATGTTTATGGTCTGTATTTCAGTTTTTGTACTCAATTAGCTTTTGCCATTCATCAGAAATAATTTTCAGTTTGGTTCCATCTGGTGCTTCAGTTACTATTGTCCCCGGGGGGGGGGGGGGGGGTACTCCCTATCATGGGCTATACGGGGATGCTCCGCCCGAAATGGGTACCTTTTTGAGGCTGGAGGTATATGAAAGGGTCGGAATTTCACGAGTTGAAGTATGTGAAAGGGTAGGGATTTCACGAAGAATAGGAAATGGTAGCGAAAACACGAGTTGAAGCATAAAAAAGTTAGGGAAAACTGCAATTTAAGTATTATAAAAAGGGCCTTTCAAAATATATCAAACAGAAAGAAAGGGGTACCATTTTCAACGAAAGGTATATGAAAGGGGTACCATTTTCAATGAAAGGTATATGAAAGGGATACCTTTTCTGTCAAAAACGGTATATGAAAGGGTAAGGGTTTGGACCTCGGGGCGGAGCATCCCCGTACAAAACTTTGTTGAGTACACCCCCCCCCCCCCCCCCCCCCCCCCCCCCCCCCCTGGGCTATTGTCACTAGCCCAAATGGCTAGTGAAAGCAATATCCACTAGCCATAACTGAATTTTTACTGGACTTTGGCTAGTTGGCTACCGTTAGTCTCGAGCCCTGGTTTATGGATGCCTATTTTCCTTGTGTAGCCGGCAAACTGAAAGCTTATTGACAGCCCTGCTTTTATTTCTCTTTTTAAATTGTATTTTTCTCCTTCAAAATGAGTTTTGTTTAAAAAAAGATACTATGCAGTAGAATTCTGATAACTTGAAATTTCTGTCAGCCCTGTGAAACACAATACTGTCCATGTTACAACAAGGTGTAACAGGGCCAAAACTGTACAGGACTTTTTGTATATGTTTTGAGTTAGTGAGACGTTGGGACTTAGAATTATCAAGTTTCTACTGTATTTTCTCAATTAAGCACCCTCTCTAAATACGCACTACCTTAGTGTTCTGACTTCAAAATTTAATTTAGTGATTGAAAAATACCCAGGCACTTTGGGTGCTTGTTCTTGGAAATACAGTACTGTAACAGTAAATCAAACACTCTTTGATTATGGTGTATGTTCTTCTCATTCCAGCCTCCAAGTGGCAAGATGGCTGACTGCCAGTGTAGTAAATGTCCTTATCATGGTGCAAAGGACCAAGAAACCAGATTAAAGGCTGAAAGCAAGAACTTTACTGCCCACCCTTCCCCTGCAATCCATGCTCCCCCTCCAAACAACAATCACATTCACAGTAATCACTGCCATCCACACCATATCATACCTCCTCCCCCAACACCCCTTCATTGTTCCTTAGAGGAGCCCCCTCAGGACCTTAGTGGCCTTCTCCTGGACAGCAGTCTCAGGCATGTCAATTATAATGGTTACCATAACAACTTGGATGGTACGGAACTTGATGACGAAAACAGTTTGAGTGACAGCAACAGTGATTATGAGGATGACGACGACGACGATGATGAAGAAGAGGATGATGGCAGCAGTTGCTCTCCTCGGAGAACGAGCCAGTCCTCGGGTATATAAATTGTACATGTATATGTGGTGTTTGTGTGATCAATGTCTAATTTCTCCTTACCATAATTAATCAATACAGTTAACTTTCATCATAACAGACACAATAGAAATAATATTGCTTAAAGTGTTCATGTTGTGGTTTGAAAATTTTCAAAACAGTTTACAGTGTGACACGCCTTACTGTGAACACCCAACAGTTTACAAGTTAGCCCATCAGAGAGCGTGAGTTCAATTGATGGCCACGCCTCCTCGCATGATCAAATGTAATCATGTGGCTTCTATTGATTACAAGAGTGTTAAGATAGTTACAAATATGAAGATTTTATTTACTTTATTGCTTCACATGTATCCGCAGGACTTTACGAAAATAGTTCTAAGAATTAGCTGGTGATATTGTGGAAAGTTGTGAAAAAGTTTGTTGGGTGCTCACGTTATGGCGTGTCACACTGTAATGTTTATTTTCTTTTGTCTGAGAATCATTAAAATCTGAGACAAAGAAAAACAGAAATCAAAATGATTTGAAAATTTTCAAACCAACCAGAGTCTGTAATAGTAAAACAAAACCTCATTTAAAGAAATAATTTGAAAACAAAGAACAGTACAGACCATACTTCAACTCCTGTCCAAAGAAATAGGACATTTGTACATGTAATACACCACTGTATATACACTGTAGCAAGGTGTCCACAAGGCTTTAGTTGACAGTGGACATTCCAACCCAAGGCGGGATTTATCTTTCACTGGTCTGTTCTCATTATTAGACATTGATGGATTGGGACTTGACGTTCCCCCTGGGTCCCCCTCAAGTGTACGAAGCAGTGGAGACGGCAGCTCATGTGACACCGCACCTGTCAGTCAATGTACGTCATCGACAGATGATGGACGGACGGACCGTGGGAAATATTGTGATTGCTGCTACTGTGAATTCTTTGGGCATGCTGCGGTAAGTGAAGTGACAATGAACAATTTAAGTCAGTAAACCAATTGTCTCCACGCAGCCATACATGTAGTTTGGGTCAAAACCCAACACTTCTGGTAGTGGGGCAAAAATCATTGCATGATAGCTCAATAACAACAGTGTGGGAGACTAGTATAGCATTAGTCATCTGTTTTACAAGAAGAAGCAGGTTGCGCAAAGGTAAACAACAATCAGTTATTTGCTGTGTAAGAACTGCAATTGTGCGGTATTCCTGTTATTCTCATGCAACTACAGTTTACATGCACACGCAAAGTGCATACCACCAGAAACCCTTAAGTGGGTTGAAACGTGTAACGCACATTCACAACTTCCGAATGTTCATTTTTTGCTTAGTACCATATTTGGAAACCCCTTGGTCCCTTGAGATTGGAAGCAAGTTGTTCTAGCGAATTGATTGGTTAATATTTTTATCTTGATTTTCCAATTATGGCTGTAACAACTTCTTAGCAAATTGAATAATCGGAAGCTTGTTTTGAAGCGTACAAGAGCCAGTTGCACGTTTCAACCCACTTATGGGTTTCTGATACCACTGAATAAGTTACATGTACATGTAAGTATTGTATACTATGCAAAATATTAATTTACAATGGTACAATGTAGAGCCCATGTTTTGGCTATAAAGTGTAGTGAGAAGCAAATGTTATTCTTGCCCAGAAAACAGCAAAATATGCTTTTGAAAGGAAATACATTTCTTAGAATTTCAGTGGCTCGAATGGTACCCTGCTGACAGATTGTGCTCTGGAGATTTAACTTTACTCCTAAGACATTCAATAAAAGTGTTTTTGAATTTTATGTTTTCTCTGCTGTATTTTTCAGCCTCCTGTGGCACCTACCAGTCACAACTACACAGAGATGAGGGACAAGTTAAGACTCAGACTCAATAAACGACAGGTGTGATACAACAGCTAACTGTTTCTCATCTTCAGCCACAAGATTACTCCTTTCTTGGCCCCTCAGGTGTTGAAATAAAATTATAGTACACTGCTTACATACCTGATGTAAATGTTTGGTTCAAATATTTCTTTGGTTTAAGCATTTTAAAAGTTGTTTTTTTGGGATTCTTCTGACATTAAAAGCGATTTCAAATCGACGTTTTGGCCAGTCAAACTGGCCTTCTTCAGGAATTCAAATTAATAAAAGTCAATATGGTGGATTGATGTTTTTGCTTTGAAACCACACTTTAAGACTGAAGAAGGTCAGTTAAACTAGCCGAAACGTCAATGTGAAATCGCTTTTAACCTCAGAAGAATTCCGGAAAAAACAACTTTTAATTTTTGAAATGAGAGGAGAAAATTTCAGAAATACAAGTTTGATTTTTGTTTTCCATTGTCTCAGATTATGATAATGACTATGAGACAAAGGAAAATAAAAATGAACTGGTTGAAAACCAAAGAAAAATTTGAACCACAACATAAACACCCAAAGGAGTTTGAAAATTCAAAAGATTATGCTAAGCCATACTGCATGCATTAGTCTGTAGATATGAAATACTCTCAAATTCTCCCAAATTCCCTCATTTGCATCAGGTTGTAAGCATTAGCAATGAAACCGTTTCCTAATTCTTTAAAAATTAAAATCTACAAATTGTCACACCGTGTTTGCGTATTAAGTTGATTTAAAAGATTAGACCATGCAAATTATCAGATTACGCTTTTAATATTGGAGTGTTTTTGCTGCAGCCCAATCAGATGGGACAGGAAGACAAGAAAAACGCGCCTGTCGTTGATCACCGGTCAGTGGATGACCTTCTAACATTTATCAATGGACAAGGCTTGGAAGACGAGAGAATGGCATCAAAATCTAAAGCACAGAAAAGAGCACGACAGAAACAAAAGAAGGTGAGTTATCGTTGATCGATTGACTGCCTGGCTGCAGGGTGCAAAATTAATAGTTGTTCGGTTGTCCTAGACAACCAAAATAATTCTACGGCAACCAATATTAATGACACTGAGTGGTTGCACCATGGGTGACTCTACATGTATCTGTCATGACATATATCCCTGTTATCACAAGGTTTGTTATCAGTGAGGTAATAGAAACTGAACAAAGCAAAATGTTTCCCTGCATTTGCCATTTTCTCGCTGTTCTTCATCCATGCAAGCTTGTTGGGCTTTTACCAGCTACATCACCATACACAGGCCATGTTTTGTTAGCGGTTGTTTGTCATTGAACGAAGGTGATTTGTTTTGATGTTTGTTTTTTACTTGATAATGAGCCTGAGCTTATGGTGTTGCTCTTTTTATGCTGGTTCTAACTTTTTAGTCTGTGGATGAAACCCTAAAGTGTGACCAATTCAAAGCTACATGTGCTGAGCAGTACGCACATGAACTTGTCTGTGGTGCCATATATTATGCTGTACAAGGTGGTTCTAACTTTTCAGTCTGTGGCCGAATCTTAAAAGGTGACCATTTAAATGAAAGCTATTGAGCAGTACTTTCCTGTGGTACTGTTTGTTATGCTGTACACGGTGGTTCTAACTTTTCAGTCTGTGGCCGAATCTTAAAAGGTGACCATTTAAATGAAAGCTATTGAGCAGAACTTTCCTGTGGTGCCATATATTATGCTGTACAAGGTGGTTCTAACTTTTCAGTCTGTGGCCGAATCTTAAAAGGTGACCATTTAAATGAAAGCTATTGAGCAGTACTTTCCTGTGGTACTGTTTGTTATGCTGTACAAGGTGGTTCTAACTTTTCAGTCTGTGGCCGAATCTTAAAAGGTGACCATTTAAATGAAAGCTATTGAGCAGTACTTTCCTGTGGTGCTGTTTGTTATGCTGTACAAGGTGGTACTAACTTTTCAGTCTGTGGCCGAATCTTAAAAGGTGACCATTTAAATGAAAGCTATTGAGCAGTACTTTCCTGTGGTACTGTTTGTTATGCTGTACAAGGTGGTTCTAACTTTTCAGTCTGTGGCCGAATCTTAAAAGGTGACCATTTAAATGAAAGCTATTGAGCAGTACTTTCCTGTGGTGCTGTTTATTATGCTGTACAAGGTGGTTCAAACCTTTGAGTCTGTGGCCGAATCTTAAAGTGTGATCATTCAAATGAAAACTACTGAGCAGTACTTTCCTGTGGTACTGTTTATTATGCTGTACAAGGTGGTTCTAACTTTTGAATCTGTGGATGAAATCCTAAAGTGTCACCATTCAAATGAAAGCTACTGAGCAGTACTTTCCTGTGACGATGTTTATTATCAGTTTATCTTTTTATTAAAGTAAAAGGGTTTATTAATTTTCTTCGTGTGCTATCCTTTGTGTTCCGAGACAGTTAAGCGTTGGCGCTTAACACTCTATTCTATCTTTTCAGGCGGCTGAAAAAGCTAAACAAACCCACCCTTCCCACACGCATAATGGCGGCAAAGTTTCATCGTTATCTTCTTCCTTGGGCTGCGAGAAGGTCAATGGCGTTCATCAACAAGTCTCCGAGGAGATACTGCGAAACAGGCAGCCGTCCGAAGAGACGCGCAAACGAGAAATGCCTGCAACCAACGGTAGAGAGAACGACGAAGGGAAGCGAGCACAGAGGAGAAAAGTGGAGGAACCCAAGCAAAAGAAACCGGAAGTGCCGGACGAAGTCTGCAAGTCACGCAAGAAGCAAAATCTCGCAAGTCAAGACCACACGGTGTCACGCCAGGGTTTGAAAGTCGAGTGTAACGGCAAGGAGAATAATTTTGGCACGCGGCGGAAGTCTGAGGAAAAGTCGGAGAAGAAGCGACAAGACTCGGTGTCTCCTGAACCTGTTCCTGTTCAGAATAGCAAGAATGATGCGCAGGAGAAGGGTGATATCATCAGCCGGTCACAGCAGAAGAAACAAGGCAAGAAAAAAAAGAAAGTGTCGTTAGGTAAGGACTTTACAGGTCTCCCAGCGTATGGATTACACTTTGTTGCTACTCGTGAAGTAATATATCGAACACGAGGAAGAGTGTTTCATTAAGATATCCAAACACCGAGAAGTGGGTCAAAAAACGAGGCGCAGCCGAGTTTTTTTTTAACCCACTTCGAGGTGTTTGGAACCCCGGTGAAACACTCTTTCAAGTGTTTGATATAGCTTCTCAAACTGATCGTTAAATGCGGAGAAAACGAAGGAAAAAAAATCGCCAAAATCTGTGCTAATTAAGACCGGGTATCCAAACCTCCTTCGCGGCTGTGATTTCCTTTGTGTTCTCGTCATGAATTATTAAGGAGTTTTGGAATCGTTATTTTAACACAACTAATCTTTTCGTTACCAAAAGGGGCCACAATTAAAATTTAAAGAAAAGTCGCAATTGATTATCGCCAGAAACCCATAAGTGGGTTGAAACGTGCAAATGGCTCTTGTACGCTTCAAAACAAGCTTCCGATTATTCAATTTGCTAAGAAGTTGTTACAGCCATATTTGGAAAATCAAGATAAAAATATTTACCAATCAATTCGCTGGAACAACTTGCTTCCAATCTCGAGGGACCGAGGGTTTCCAAATTATGGTACTAAGCAAAAAATGAATATTCGGAAGCTGTGAATGCGCGTTACACGTTTCAACCCACTTATGGGTTTCTGGTATCGCTCTATTGTTCAACCATATTATTGTTGTGTTTAGTGTTGACTTCATCGACTGTGTTCTTTTTTCTTCCCAGATGACGTTTTCTTGCCGCGTGAAGACATTGAGGTAAGTTTTTGTCTTCATAATACTGTTGAATTTTTTATCAAATGTGTCACCGTTAGGAACTTTACCGCAAAACGAAAAGGCCACTGGGTCTTTCCAATAAAAAAGGGAAAAAAAACATTGCTTGGTCATATAAAACAATTGAACTTCGTGAGCTTTGTTTCTGGCGACCGCGACTGGTAAGTCAGATCTTGCCAGTTGTCAGAGCGAGAGGCGAGTGTGCGCGAAATCCGCGCGCGGATGTTCCCACGCAGCTGTGATTTTGCAGTGAACGTACTTTCGGATCTGCTCTCTCTCTCTCTCTTTGAGAAAAAGGGGGACCTCTCGCTGTCTACAGCTGTCAACCGAGAGCCGCTATCTTGTTTGTCACGCAGTGCTTCGGCTTCGGCTTCAGCTTCGGCTTCGGCTGACATTGAAAATAACTACTACAAAAGAGACCGAGATCTCCGAGCTACCTCGTTTCAGTTTTGTTTAACCTTTCTTTTCTTTATAGACCGAGAGGCTCACGCAGATGGACGAAGCCGAGCGTGAACTGGAAGAGTTCAAAAGGTAATCCAGCAATTAGCTTAAGTTCTTGTCAAATAGTTAGGACTTAAGGCCTGCTCGTATTGCATATGAAGAATGAAATTTTATTGTTTGATTCGTCACGCAATCGTTGTTTTCTCTCTCACGTTCGTTGGGAAGGATTGCGTGACGAACCTCCTGCCGGTGTAGGAGGCCAGGGTGTAACGCGCGGGACGCGCGCCTTTAAATACGAAATTCCACTAAGGTACCCCCTTCGTTCATCACCTTTTGGGTAATCACTTTAATCACTTTATTTAAGTGTCAAAGGTATCTAGCACGCGAGTACTAATTGGGGACACTTTCCAGATCTAATTGGAATTTGGAAGTGTTGGTTTTTGAGGAAGTGTGTGATGAATCGAAGGAAGGGTGTGATGAATCGTGGTTGAGTAGAGCTGCCTACAAATAAAATTTGCTTCAAAAACGCATCAAACCAAGATATTGCCCAAGCAGAATTAAAAGTTCATGAAGATTGAATGTTTTTCCAAATTTTATCAGTCAGTAATGGTCTTAGTAATGACACGTGCTGTTTGAATGGTCAGGCCAGGTCTCTTTTATACCGAAACTTCCAGTTTAATCGTTGTTTACCAAGTCTACACACGAGTCTCTCCTCAAAACGTTGATGTAGGTAGAAGTAGAGACCAGAAGAAAGTGCTTAAACTAACCAGACGAACCGTCTCGTTTTTCTTCCAGATTTTGTATGAATCTAACCCCCGTGGAGAGAAGGGAGCGTATTCCAGTGAACGTAAACCTCAAGGGCCTCCTAAGCGGCAAGAAAAATGGTTCCTCGTAGGTGACTTATTACACTCTCTACCTCAGCCCCTGATCGACGCGGCTCGTCAGTCTTGTCAGTCCAGTTGTGTCCGAATAACCTGTTTGACTGGTCGTGCCAGTTTAGCCAGAGTGGGAAGACGTCAGAGGATGTTTCCTCGATCCGATCAGTTTTCATTTCAATTTATCAAATGCACAGAGAATTATATTGCCAAATAAAATATCTATTTAGTTTCGTGAAGAATTGCAGCTGTTTTATTGTGATTTGTAGCCAATGTTTTCTTTTTTATCCCTGTTCGTTTTGCAGCGCAAAAAACCTCCATCCGTCATTATTGCAGTCGAATCTAAGTCAATCGGAAGTTTCCGTAAAATGATGCTTTGCTTAAAAGAAATTAAATCTAAATCTATGTGACTTATCTGTGGGAAAAGTGTTATCGATACCATTATTACTTTGTATAAACAAATCAAAAAATTAACTTAAATTGCCGCAGTGCGGCAATTTATATTAATTTTGAGTTTTCTCCAACGACCTCCTGACTCAAAACACAATTTTCTAAAATTTGACATCTGAAAGTCCCATTGTACAGTCGGGGGATAAGCAAAATGATTAGGTTCAACTGTTTGTTCATCTGAAGTGGGTGCTCTTATATTTTGACACGAAACTGGTCGGGCATTGTTGGTTTTTACAGTGTTTACATTTTTTTTGACGCTTGTAAATTCAGTGGAATATTGTTAATAAGAATACTGTAAGGCCATAAAAATGATAGAGGTTTTTCAGTTGAAAGAACGATTGGATGAGTGTTTTTTCTTGCCTCTAAAAGTGCTCGAAATAACGTGATCGTGGTCGTATTAACAGGGCGATCGAAAAGCGGAATTCGACTGTCTGAATTTTTCAGAGCAGAAATTTTGTCAGTTTCGTAGTTGGAAGAGACTACAAATGGTCATCTGGTGTTTTGTCAATAGCAGCTGTCTACCTCCCGAAGACCAGTTGAAATTTATCTGAAAAGGTATGTACTCCATTTTTTAATTATTTTTTTTTTGGACAATAAAACTCGGATGCAGCCCGCGAAACTGTAAAGATGTGGTTTCGGGAAATTTCAGGTTGTCTTTTACATGTATTTTAAACTTTGTAATGATTTGGCGGTTTCGCGCCCAGCGGCGGGCAGTTTGAAAACGGTGTGATTCAATGTCTTCATGAGATCCTAAAGTGTAACAATAAGAGAACCTGAGCAGAATCTTTTTTCAAGGTCATTGGCCCGTGCCGTAGCAGGAGACGGTTTATTAACCCTTTCCTTCTCAGCTCAGGAATCAGTTATGGAGACATGCAGTGTGGTTCTAACTTTTTAGTCCGTCGACTAAATCCTCTGGTGTGACCATTCAAACGAAACCTCTTTTGCATGGTACAATTAGTTTTTCGATACTTTACAAAATGAAATTTAGGAATTTTCTTGTATTTTGTTCTTTTGCACTTTTGGGAGTTTAAAGGTTAATGAGGCGCGATTGCCATCGAAATCACGCCGCGCGTATATACAATTCATCCAGGAATGTATAAACCAGCAACTGCTATAGAGGCAAACAAGCCATTTGCTTCTCGACATTTTGAAAGATAAAACTGATTTGAGATTTTAATTTTTCAAATGAAAAACTGGCGTTTTAGGAAAGGAAAGAAAAGATCGATGTCACTGGATTCGCACATGGAAACAACAGGTTCTGATATAACGAATCAGAGGAGTTCCAGTCACACGCGATCTACAAAGTAGATGACGACTGAATTTTCTCGTTTCTTATTTTATATTGAGACATCGGTACAAACGGATTATTCCGTGATTGGTTTGACATCTTAGTCCGAAACATATTAACGATTCCTCAATTTATTTACATAGAGTTCGTGGATGTAATATGCATGTATAGATTGCAGAGTATATTCGGAAGACTATTTTGTTGGGAGTAGGAAATTTAACAGATAGTTGTGCTTGTTGTCTTAAACTGATTCTATTACACATCAGTTAAGCCGGATTATATTTCAAATTGCTTCAACTCCTTGTTAATCGAGCGAGCATTTTTTTTCGGGTTAATATATCGTGGATTTTTGTTTGGATGTGAAATTTTTGCCAAGAAGGTAACCACTCTTAGCAACGGATATCATTCAAGCCGCCAATTCGCTGTTGTGGGGACCCCCTGCCCTGCTCAAAGGTTTATGGCCCGGTTCTATTTCTCGAAAGTCACGGTAACTTATCGGGCCAGGAAAGCTAAGGTATTTTAGGTGCTCAATGTTTCCATTAAAGATTCCAGTTTTTGTTTGTTTTGAAAGCTAAGCAATAAAACGGCTAAGCCTGGGCAAAACTGACGAAACAAGTCGGACTGATTTGCGGGCTACACCATGCACCATTCTACTATAGAGTCTGCAGAGCCGCAGCAAGCCTTGAAAAATTGGGGTGGGGGGGGGGGCACAAATGTTTCGGACCCAATGGACGGGCTTCTGCCCGTCCTTTCTAGGTGGGTCCGGGGGCATGCACCCCCGAAAATGTTTGAAAATGAAACACCGGAAACTGCTTTTTCCAGCATTTTGGGCTTAGTTTAGAAAGAGTTTTCATCCATCAAAAACTTGAAATTTAAGCCCACTTGTTAACGACAAAGCACAGCACATTTCCATGATCCAAAAGACTTAGTGAAGTAATAACACATGATCGCACAGACATCAATATCTGTCTCCATAGATAAAATTCCAATAAAATTCTAATGATAGTTTCAAAAAAAAATCATTGACTGTCTTGGTCAAGGGAAGCACAACAGTTGAAAAGAGTCAATTCATTAGTACTTTCTACACTGTCTCAGCAAACCAATGAATATTGAATAAAGTAAAACACTTCGGAATGTCAATTACGAAACAAAAAAACTGGAGGGGCATGTCCCCCCCCCCCCCCCCCGGCCCCTCCCCTTGCTACGGCCCTGTTCTGATTTTAAAATATACCCCCGGTCCGAAAGGTTATCTGTGCTTTTGTTGGTTGTTACAGTGTTAAGTTACTTGGACACTTATAAACATCTTGAGAGGAGATCTTTTAGTAACCAACTGTACTAACTGACCAAGCTTTACCACAATTAGTATTCAGACGAACAGAGATGAATAACGCTCAGGGGACAGCGGTGCGAAACGCGAGCGACCGCGCGGGAAACTTAAATCCAATCGGCGGGCTATTTAAAATGCCGGCATTTGTTGGGTAAACAATGTACCTCCGCCCCTCCAACCCCAGTCCCCACTCGTTTTTTCTTCGCTACCAACTTTTCGCTCGTCCCCACTATCTGAGAGCCTGGAACAGGCAAATGGTTAAGAATGTTATTTGCGTTGTTGGACAGCCATGTTAGTCTCCCACGCAGCCGTTATTTGGAGGAGCATTGCGTGACGAGACAGATAACGGCTGCGTGGGAGACTACAGCCACGCGGCGATATTCTTTAAAATTTCAATTTGAACAATTTTTCGTTTCATCTGTAAAAGTGGGGAACTTTTGGCTTGAACGAGATTTCACGAACCGACTTCCGCGGATCAGTCATTCAGACAATTCAGATCAGGATTTGGCTGCCAGAATGCCTATTGGTTAGTTAATTTAAAACCTAACTAACCGGCAAGGACTAAAACGCTTTTGAGGAAGAAGTCAGGTGAACAAACAAATAGAATTGACAGCTTTAAGAAACCCTAATAAAATACTGAGACATTGACAAAAAAATATTCCATAACGTTTATTAATATCACCATAGCAACACATAAATCAAGTTTTGATTTCAGTTTAATAATTTTTTTTAATTGCATACAATAGCCCTTTTCGCGGTTCATATTTCTCATTTGCATTACAATAAAAATCAACGTGGTTGCGAGTCAACTTCGGAGTTTCTGCCCGAAATTGCCTCGCAATCATGTTGAATTTTATTGTAATGCAAATGAGATAGGTTAACCACGAAAACTGACCTTGGGCAGGAGCATAATCGGCTCCTGCCTTGGGCTATTGACTTTTTATCCAAAATTTGAACAACTGTTCAATTTACTGATAATGAGATACACTTAACAACAAAATAAAGTATTAATTAGAAAGGTTATTATCTTAGTCTTCACTTTCCTCGAGACTGAATCGAAGCAGTACATCGACTTTTCGTCCGAAAAGGGTTTTAACCTAAACGCTTAGGTCGAGCACTAACAGAGTAAGCCTGTAGTATGATCAAAATGACTTGTTCGAGATTTTGAATGGCTGAAAAAGGTATGTTTCTGTGAGTTTTACTTATGACTCAGAATCGGATGCACGGTCACAGGGTCTAGAGGAGCTCTATTTGATCGTACAAGACGCTACGAATCGTCGCCGTCTTGAAAGTTAAACTGATTGCGTTACACAAAATATGTACCGCCTGTGAAATCGGTGTACAGTAAAGAATTCTTGGTTTTCACTGTCACGCCAAAAAATTTTAAAATCGAAACGAATTAGCGAAGGAAGCCAATAATTTGTAATGTTATAAAAGAGTAACAAATAAACAACTTCGCGAAGTCTCAGATCTGTGCAATATTCCGTTGTTGAATTATTCGCCGAACCATTCGACTCAAATTTACAGAGCTTTGTATGGAAACGCCATCCCGGAGGGACACCAAGATATAATGCACCAGTCAATGTAAATCCCCGGCCCCCAACCCCGGGGATTAGGCGGAGATTAGGCATTTGCTGTTCCAATGAGAACTAATGCCCCACTGTACAGGGCTTTTCAGTCTGTCAAATGCCCCGCCCTTTGTTAGATCATACCTAAAAATTACATCTACTTGCACAAATCTTTTCTTTTTTCATCTTTTCTTGCTGTTTTTCTTTTACTTTTTCTTGTTGTTTTTTTTTCGATGTGACAATTTTTTACAATAGGTACTAGTGAGCGGCTTACAGCAACGAATCTTGTTTTAAAACTGCTTTTCTTATCCGACCGGTTTCGTGTGATTACTACACACTTCGTCAGGAATTAAACGAGATAATATGGGGAACTTATTTTGTACCTTAACTTCACAGTACAAGTCACGTTCCGTGTAGGGTGTGAACAAAAACACCCACAAGCAATACGAAAATCCTGCTGGTTTAATGCATAATTTTGTTGCTCATGGATTTAACGTTAAAAAGAAATTTAAAGCTGAAATGAAAAAAAAAATTGTCATAGCCAAAAATACAAAATTAAAACTCTCTACAATCCACTCATCTAAAACATAAAAACATATTTTAATTTGCAAAATGCGATCATAAAACAATCAATAACTTCCGTAAAAATGCAAGGACCACTTGAACAAACAGTAGCAAAATGTAGCTGGATCTTTAAATCTTTAAATCTGGATTTGAAAAAATCCAGAAAGTAAATTCCAGGTAGTACAGCCCTGAAAACAGCACCTAACACGAAAGAAACTAACAGGATACCAGTTGTAGTAACATTCAATCCAGCCCTCCCTAACATACCTAAAGTTATTCAAAGAAATGACAACATCCTTCATTCTTCTAAAAGATGCAAAGAAGCATTCCTTTTCCCTCCTTTGATTTCCTACCGCAGATCCAAGAATTTGCGTGACATTCTTGCATTCTTGTCAGAGCTGTACACCGCAGACCATCCCTTCAAACACCAGGAATTTTCCGTTGTAACAGAAATCGGTGTAAAACATGTCCTTTTATCAAAGAAGGAACCACGTTTTACACCTTCTTCTCTACAGGTGCACATCCACTAACGTCATCTATATCATCCAATGCGCCAAATGCCATACACAATACATCGGTGAGACAAAATGACAAGTCAGCGATCGATTTGGGGAACATAAAGATAGACGTGCAGTTGAAAAAAGAACATCAGGATCAACCGACTGCCTTTTCAGATCACTTTGCTCTCACCGGACATTCCATTACCGACCTCCAAATCATCCCATTAGAACTCATTAATTCTAATAGAGACATGATCCGTAAAGCGGGAGAATCATATTTAATCACTATAGCCAATACACTTGAACCTAATGGCATGAACATGAACAGACGCAACGAAATTTATTCTTCCGCATATTTATTGTTATAATCATTATTTTTATAATCATTACTAGTCGTTTCTAGTTTATTAGCCTATCATGTGTCAGCGTTTTATTTTAGCCCCCTTTTAAATATTGTAACAGTTTGTTTCCATCTTCACTTAGCTTTCTTAGCCCCTGATGAAGGTTAGTTTTGTCTAATCGAAATATCAGGCAAATATTATTAAAAGAAATCAAACCAATTTGCTGTCTGATCAACCTTGCATGTTAAATGTTTTTTTAAAAATCAATACCACACCAAGACGCTTCAAGGTCATCCACGAAGCCTTCCGGCTAGAATAAAGAGGTATTTATTTCTACCAAACAATGAAAAGCCATACCTTAACAGTCATAACAGTCTGCAAGTCGTCCGCAAGAAGTTCAACGATTCCACGAGGTCAAATGAGCCAAAACGGTCAGCAGTTTTCATGTCTAATCCCGACCCAATCTCCGCTCAAATCATCACAACGCTCCAAATAGGGCTAATGCCCCGCTCATCGAAGCACGATTGTGTGCCAAATGCCCCGCTAATCCCCGCATAGTCCCGGGGCTGGGGGGGCGGGGATTTACATTGACTGGTGCATAATGTTTTAGAATCGAAACTATTTAGTGAAAGAAGCCAATAATTTGTAATGTTATAAAAGAGTAACAAATAAAAAACTTCGCTAAGTCTCAGATCTGTGCAGTATCCCGTTGTTGAATTATTCGCCGAAGCACTCGACTCAAATTTACAGAGCTTTGTATGGAAACGCCATCTTGGTGCCCCTCCGAGGGGCACCAAGATGGCCGCCGGAATCAATAAAAACATCTGGACTTCACTTTCGCTCTGAAAGCGATTACTTTTCTCTCGTGAACTACTATTCATTCGCATAAACTGCATTCCTAATACTTTAACTGCCCAAAGTGCCAAAAATCACGAGGAGAGGCCCTTGTTTCATAGGAAAAAGCTTTGTCACGGACGCCATGTTGGTGTCACGTAGGGTGAAAAGTCAGAAATTCAAAATGCTGTATTTTCAAAACGAAAGACGCTACCGGGTTGGATACTTGTGAAACGATTTATTTTTAAGTCATCTTCAACCTGGTGGACATATAAATTCAGAAGGCATTTCAATTTATGATTTTCGAATTTGATGACGTCACGTGAAAACCAAGAATACGGAAAGTTCCTTTCTTTTCTCTCGGCACTTAGTGCCTCGTTGTCGGCACTTCGTGCCTTGTTCGGAAAGCGAAAATTGCGCCCTTAGTAATTTGGCCCGCGGTACATATTTTGTGTAACGCAATCAGTTAAACGTTCAAGACTGCGACGATTCGAAGAAAATAGGGTCTTGTAAGATGAAATAGAGCTCTTCTGGACCCTGTGGCACGGTCTGTGGAAATGACCGGAAATGGAAAGTTGTAAGGTGCCTCTATGTGTTAAAGAAATTTGACCATTTGAAGCCGGTGACGATGAAATTGAAAGCAGTTTTTATCTCCTGTAAGTTAATTTTTAACTTACAGGAGTATAATGTGGTCTAACATGCATTCTTTGTGCATTTTTGTTAGCAAAATTTTTGTTAGATACTATTAATAGACTTTTTAGTGAATTTGTGGGGACATTCTTGTTGCATTTTTGTTAGCACATTTTTGTTAGATGCTATCAATAAGAACACAAGAGTCGAGTGGGATATTTTTTGAAAGCTGTTTAGCGAGCGCACGATTGTGGCCTGACAAAGCCATATATTCATAGGTTGATTTAGTTAACTGAGAACGTTAGAAGAGAGAGCAATTTATTTGGCCGTATTTTATCAAAAATTCAAGCTCTCGCTATTTCAATAATTTCAATACAGTGGTTTCTTGACTTGACCTTAATCTAAAAAAATATGCGTGTTAAATTTCATATACACGCAGTTTTGAAAAATGCCTCGGTATATATATTTTTTCAGTTAGGTAACATTCTGTTTAATGTCTCTCGTGCATAGCAATGATTTTAAGGCGTACCATTACGAATTCTATGTTTTTTTGGGAACATGTTGCTTGAAGCATGTAGGTAATTGTATCGGGCGTCAAAACGTGTTACGTAAATGTAATCTTATCTTGACCTAATGTAGACTTTGGTCAGATATTTGGCACGCTGAAGCGCGCTTGGCTAACATCCGGGGCTAACATCCTTTGGGATTGTCAAACTGTCAAACTAGTTGCTTCAGGACATTTGGTATTATTTATAGCACTACGTCCTAAAGAAAGGGAAAAGAGAGTTTGAGGTACGCATTTACAATGATGTTTTGTTGGTCGGGCTTAGCAAAGCAGCCCGACCTATAAATTGGCCGTGTGTCCCTTTTTCCGGGGGGGGGGGGGGGGGGGGTAGTTTTATTGTAAGGTATATAGGTATGTGTGGCTGTGAAGGGTATGGTTTTGTATAGGGTAAGGGTTTTAGAGTCCCAGCGGCACATGCTCCCCAAAAAATATATAGAGTATCTCTCCCGGTTTTAAGTTTGGCGAGATTTTCAAGTGGTTAGTAACCTGCGGGCAAGTTTTTCTGTTTCAAGTGTTTTTGAGATTAAGAATAGATGAATTTCTATGAATTAATTATAAGGCTGGCGGCTGGCGCTTTCTCGAATGACTTCACATTTATATCGTGGTGTAGCGTTTGTGGAAGTGTTGAAAAATCCATTTGAAGTCCACAGATCGGTTTAATTTTTCATACTGAGTTTGAAGTCAAAGACATTGCTTCGCGTATTGACCGTATTCACAGATAAAAATGACCACAAAGTGACGTCATATCACTTGACATAACCAGAACTTCAAGGTCATAAAAGATAGCAAACTCTACTATTTGTGAAACTGGGCTTTAAGCGTACATAAGAAATAAAGAATTCGAAGCATAGCTCCAATAATGTAACTGCTCCACAATCGAAGAATCCATTGACTGTTTTACATTCTTCATTACTGGTGGCGTTACGTCAACGAGTTTTAAAATGCTTATTCTTCCGGACAAGAGATTAAAGATAAGAAATATGATCCTAGAAAGTTAAGATATTGTTCTAGAAAATTCTAGAAAGTTTTGCTTTTAACCCATTGACACCTGAGGATTTTTACGTTTTTGAGTGATTTTCTGCATACACACGCCCCATAGGATTTCGTGACTTCATATTTGGAGTTACCATTGAAAGTGCTGCTGTTCTAAAACACTGAAGGCTCGAGTTTACTGGAAACGTCATTGTGACGATCTCATTTTGCTTGGTTGATTTGCAATAAAGGGTCCAATATGAATTCTCTACGATTTTTGGTAAGTTCACAGCCATTTTTCATCTTTAGTAGCTGCCTGGTGAGCATCATTAAGCTTGGAGGTAGTTCAGAGACCACTTCTCAATGAAGCGAGTTAGGTGTTGTACTTCGTTTACGAATTTGGCTCGTTGCTCGTTGAACTGGAAAAATGGCCGCCTGGAAACGAAGTAGCTTTGGGACTCGACTCTGGATGAATTTCTCGACCTACCGCGGCATATTTTGGAAGTTGCGACCACAGGAGAACACAACAAGCGCGAAATTTCGGCGGTGGGTCAGAGTGGCTGTGGACTTAGTATATATATGAAAATTGTGGAGGACGGAATGGACGCTGTCGAAAAATCTGTTTATTTCCCAGCATGCAGTGCGGTGGTGATGTTGAAAATCGAGGCAAGGTGAGTATGCATTAGTATAAGAAGCTGTAGCTAGGCCCGAGCAACGAATAAGAGCAAAAAAATTCACTGCTAAGCTAGGACTAGGACTGAATTTTGCTGTAAATGTTGACTTTTGGGTTTGCCACGATGATTTGAATAAAAAAAACTAAAGGCAAAAACGTGATTTTTGTTGTTTTTCTATGACGTTAAAAACGGTAATTTTTGTTATTGTCCAAATTCAAACGCTGATATTCTGCAAAAATCGCTGACTTTTTTGTGTTTATTGGGTATCTCAATTTGAAAGACTTTTTAGTCAATGCTCACAACTGCTAGTTAAGGCAATGTTCGCACGATTGAGAAAGTTACAATTTTTTAATGCAGTGGAGTCTTGTACGGGCGGTTACGGGCGGTTCAGGTGTCAATGGCTTAATATATCGACTTATCTCAAATTTAATCGCCGATTGTTCTCAATACCCGTGTTTTTAATAGCCGACATCACTGCTTGTTTTAAATTGTACAATGCAAAGAAAATTGATCAGTCTCGATCAGGAAAAGGCTTTCGATCGCGTGAATTACGATTTCTTACATCGCGTGCTACATCGCTTTAACCTGGGACCGCATTTCCGGCGATGGGTTAATTTAAAGTTATTTACACAGACATAACTAAAGTTGTCACGAACAACGGTTGGTTTTCGCCAGCGTTTGTTCTTGAAAGGGGGAGTTAGACAGGGCTATCCTTTGTCGCCTCTCGTTGTAGCCGAGACTTTAGGCCATTAGCAAGCTATTCGCCGGGAACCGAGCATTGAGGGAATTCAAATCCCAGGCTCGAATAACAAACAGAGCAAAGTGTCACAGTACGACGATGACACCACACTAATCCTTGCTAATGACTTTTCTGTTTTAAAATAGCTTTCCCAAGTAGGTTTACGAGGTATTTGTCCCTTGCTATAGATCACTGTTAGGATGTGACAAGTCGCAATTATCTATCTACTTTGCTCGATAATATTGACCCACTGATCTTTGGATAATTTCTCTAATGACACGATCCCGGAGGATTTCATGCCATAGCCATGATTATAATTATTTTATTTCTCTATGTATTTGCTGCACTGTCCTGGCATATACTGTTAGGGTTTCTTTGGCTCAGACTCGTGTTGCAAAATAAATGGCAATCGGCTGAAGTTTATGTTACCGCTGTGGACATATTAGGATCAGTAAATACACTGTAAATAGGCCGTGATTATGTGTCCACAGCCTGCCGCGTGCAAGACTTGTTAGAAAGTGTTTTTTGACCACGGATGTAAGTATCTATTAAAGATTCAAGAATGAAAATGCAATCATGTGCAGGAGTAATAAGCTCCTTCACGACTTCTTACAGTTAGTTTTAGCTCCTTAGTTTATTCTGTTGTTGAGTAGTGTTTTGGAGCTAGACAAAACTTCCGTTATCTTCAGTATCACGGCATTACGATCACTGCATCTAATAGTATATCCTCTGTACGCAAAGAACAGCTTCAATTCACTTGTAGAGTTGCACCAATGTATCTCGAATTCATTGAGACATACACAAGACTAAACTACGTTTCTTTTGTACAACAAGCGTGTAATTCTCGTGAAGTAATGTTGTGCTCCATGCGTTCCATAATAATGCAGTAATTCCATAATAATGGAGATCAAAGTGCCCTTTGGGCTATCTCCTGTACGTTTTTCCCATCATGCAGTGCTATCATATTATGTCCGAATAATGTTTTTAGGCTAGACTGTGTGATTTCTTGAGTCAAATTTCTCTTTTATCAATTTTTTGGACGTCATTGAAAATGGTGATGCTCTCCTCTTGTCTTGTTTCTGGAGCAAGTGTTGGTAGTTTTAACTCGTCTGGATTTCCACCTGGTTTACTATGCATCACCACTTATAAAATAATGGCATTCTCGTCATTTTTAACAGAGTGTAACACATGAACATGGTAACAAAATCTCGATTTGTTGTCTGTTCAGAGATTGAACAAGTTTTCTATAACTGTTAATCATTCATACAATTAATTACTAGCTTTTACTGATTGTCATTTGCTGCAGGAAAAATGCTATCATCTGTTTAAAGATGGTGGCTCTTAGGGAAGTGGTCATAACAAGTGTACTCGATGAGAACCCACCCTGTGTTGGGGTAGGGGGTTACACAAGATACCACCTATCTAATGAGTCTAATGGACACATTTTTTTTTATTCTGTCTGCATAAAGCTTGCATTGCTAGTAAAATGGCACAGGAATATTTTTATCTTTCTCTCAGTTTTTACTCCTGATAGAATGGGGCTATACGAACAAGACACCATCTTTTTAGGGCGAGAGGGGGTACATAAAGAGACCACCAGTCTTTTTGTTAAATGGTGGATCCTGTCCGAAAGACCATTTCCGATAGCTATTTCTATCTGAATCTGGGTTGTTTTAATTATGTGTAACAATATCTTCAAAAAAAATAATTTATTGTCGAAATATTAAATTGACATTGTAGAATTTTTTAAGCTAATAATTTTAAGTCATTAATTTAAGTCATCAATAAATATCAGTGTTATATACAAGCTATGTGATCTTTTCTTTTGTGATACTTTATGGTCCCGGAGCAAACGTTATCCTTTAGTTTCCAGCCCAGCTTAATTCAATACCTTTCTATGCATACATGTGCATCTCATCGTAAATAAACTTTAGCAATTCTTGTGGGATATGCCAACGGAGGGCAGGCAGGAAAATTTAGCAATCTGCCGACATAGTTCGCAGGGAATTAATGTTTCAGTTTTAGTTTTTGGGTGCAAACATAAAGCGTAACGCATTTCGAACAAGCTCGATTTATTTTAAATAATTCGTTATAAAAGTTATAGTGTAAAACCCGTTCTTTATCGCCTACAGCTTAGAAAATACATTGAAGTGTTTATTTCGAAAATATAAGTGGAAATCATGTACTGTTTTCTTGCAGCAACCCGTTCTCTGCAGTAGTCAGCTAACTTCATTTCACTCATTTGCCGCCATGACATTGCATTAACTGACAAATTGAACATGGCTGATATTGGAAATCAGTTTCTTTCTGCCTCCAATGACAGAGAAAATCGCTTTGGAAAATTCGTTTCCAAAGTCTTCCCATACTGAAAAGAATTGACAGAGAATATTCGAGTGACAGTCGAATCTATTTTGAACAAACAACCAAAATGGAGTTACACCCAAGTTTCAGAAAGTGTTTCGTGTACTTTTCATGAGAATTAAACTGAACTCAAAGCTGGCCTAGGAAACTGCTTCTCCGGTCTCAGGAACACTGGAAATAGCATTTCAGGGAGTTTCATTTCAAAAATTTCCCGGGGAGCATGCCCCCGGACCCCCCTAGAAGCTTGCGCCTTCGGCGCTCGGCACAGGAGATTCGCCCCACCAACATTATATTCTGGCGCCGCCCCTGTAATTGTAAGATGGTTGGGTTTACTACGATGAGCTGTGAAGGCGACATCAACAGGGGGCTGATGTAAAGAAAATTGTAGGGGCAGTTACAACACCGCGGCCAGGCTTCATGCTATCAAGCTACTGTTACATCGCATCTGACTTGCTATAGTATTCCTTTCCCTAGTATGGCCTTTCTAGTATTCCTAACACGTATATGCGTCAGGCATTAAAACATATAGACTAGCAAAAAAAATATCATGCAAGCAAATCATGGCAAAAAGAGAAATCCTGCACAGTCTCGAGCGTAGAAAAAAATATCCTGCACCAAAAAATCCCCCCCCCCCCCCCCTCAAAAATCTAATGGTCCGTCCCTAACACGACATTACTCCGGTTATACCCATTAATTCCTTATTCCTTTCTTATTAAATTCCTTAACTGATTAGAATAGCTTTCCCGAGTAGACCTACGAGATATTTGTCCCGTTAGATTACCATTAGGCATATATTAGGGTTTCTTTGGCTCAGAGTCGTGTTGCAAGGTAAATAAGTTTATGTTATCGCTATGAAAATGTTAGGATCAGTAAATTTCTTAGTTCGTGATGCAGTGTTAAAGTCTCCAACGTGCAAGGCTTGTGAAAGAGTGTTTCTTCGTCACGCTGAGATGTATAAGTGTCCAATATCCAAGAACGAAAATGCCAAAGACGACCACGACAGCTCTAGCAACTATGTTTAGCTCATTTCTGTTCTTGATATAACTGTTTGTTAACAACAGTGACATTCAAGCAAAAGTTAAGATGAGGGGATGAATACTGAGTAAGTTTACAAGAACTAGATTTCCACCTGAAACAGATTTTGACGATAAGATTGATGATGATCTCATTAATGAGAACAGAGAACAAAGTTGTTAAGAATTTTACTTGAAAAGAGAAATGAAACTTCTTCGCAGAATGAAACTTAAATCATTCATTCAGTTATATTTAATAAAAAAGGATCCTGAAAATTAATTGCAGAGAGCTCTTGATGCTTTATATCCCATGTAGAAATGAGATTTCAGCAAATAAAACATGTTATATTTGAAAGAAAAGAAAGGAGAATGTACTCTTACATAAAGTTATGGGAGATCCTGAAAATAAGGAACGTGATCAGTTAGATACTGTACAGGGAACTATTTGGTTGTTTTAACCCATGTTTAGATAACGATCACGACGGGACCAATCTTTTTTAAAGTAATGTTGGAATTTTTTCTACAGCAAATGATAATGAAAAGCTAGTAATTAATCGTATGGATGATAACAGTTATAGAGAACTTGTTCAATCTTTGAACTTAACAGAGAACAAATGGCGTTTTTTTACCATATGTTACTCTCTGTTAAAAACGACGAGAATCAATTGACACTTTAAGTAGTGGCGTGGGTTTAGGGAAGGCAACAGTAACACAATGTTTGTATGAAGCTCTTGATAATAAACCAGGTGAAAATCCAGACGAGTTGAAAGTACTGAAACTTTCTCCAGATACAAGACAAGAGGACTGCATAACCATTACCAATAACATGGAAACTTACTTGTCGAAACAGAAATTGAACTCAAGAAACCACGCACTCTAACCTAAATGTCCAATTGCAACATCAAAAACAATATTCAGACATAATCTGACAGCATTGCATGATGGGGAAAAACTTACAGGAGATAGCCCAAAGGGCACTTTGATTCAATGTCCAAATTACTATAATTAAAAGCAGGGTGTGATTTAAATTGTAACTGCACATCATTTATGCACTTATCAGCGGCCATCCCGGGGGGTGACCCCGGGGAACCCCGAGCATTTGCACAACGACGTTTACAAATCCTCCCTACCCAAAACCAAGATTGTTTAACAAAAGGCTACTAACGCCCCTCCCCTGGGGGCAAAGAAGTGTGCTCTGCCAAGTCAAAAGGTGCAATATTTCAAAAGAGTTCTATTAAAAATAAGCAAAGAAAGCTGTTCCACTTGTTTTCTACACATGATGAGGTTCAGCTTACCTTGTTAGTCATGGAATGGGAAAGGAGAGAATATTCTTGTTTCATGGTAGTGAAGAACTAGGATTCCTTGGATATATTTTGAAATGCTTTATATAATTGGCCGAAATATAATCAGAAACAAGTAAAGTTTGGCAATACATGTATTTTTTTTGCATGTAACACAACAATGGAAAGACAATAATGAAAGCTCTGTTCTCCTGCTCCTGTGTTTGTTTCATAAGTACAACACAGAATTTACAGTTTGAAAAAAAAGTCGCTATGTAAGCGAAGGATGGCCAGCTAAAAGGAACAGAATACAAGAGAAATATGAAAAAGTCGCACCATCTGCAAAATGGCGGCGGCGCTACAAATCCCGCGGGTCTTTCCCCAGGGATCCTGCTACGAAAGTGCCAAAGCAATCCAATCCCCCCATTCCGGGCTTAAAATTAGCGAACAAAGTTGACAAATCCCGCGCCATGCCCGCGTATGTCTCCGGGGTCACCCCCCACCCGGGATGGCCGCTTATAAGTGCAATACATTCATTTTTGTGTGTTATATATTTGCATCAATAACATAAAACTTCCTGCCGCTATAAATGTTTTGGCGAAGAATCTTTTATTTAGCTTTTCGTATTCACGAGTTGGCTCATGGGAGCCTTTGATGCAGCTAGTGGTCTGAAAAACTATTGGAAAAATTTTATTCGGGTTTTCAAACTCTTGAAGTGAGTTCTATGCTCCACAGAGGCGTTTTTCGAAATCGCGTTCCCACCATGATAAAAATCTCATCGAGCGGAGGCTGGGGCAGGTAGGAAACAATGAAACTACTTTTATTTTTATTGGAATATATATTTTTATTTTCTCAGCGGAGAAGAAAGTTTCAGAACTAAAATATCGTTAAACAGGAGCGTAACGGTAACGTTGACGTATTCAGTGTAATTTCACTGAGACAATTCTGTTTTCATGAAAAAATAACTGGCTTTCTCAGAAGTGACAATACTCACAACAGTTTGGCACGATATACTGACATTTTGACACTGGAAGTCACACAAAACAAGGTTGAAGTATCTGGCACCATATCTCTGTATCGCCGGGCAAAGTAAGGCAAATTTACTACAATTGCGCTAAAGTTAGTCTTTACATATTTTATATTAAGGCAAATATCTTTTTTTAGTATATACTGAAACAGTGGATAGCATTGTTGGCGCGCTCTGATTGGCTACTGAAACTCGGAATAGCAAGTGCTATTCACCTCCCAGCAAGTTGCGCGCGAAAATTGTATTCGTTGACAGGAATAAATGAGTTAAAAAGCATCATTTTCGTTATATTATCTCACTGTTTCAGTATATACTAAAACAACTATTCACCTCAGTATAGGTGGGTAGTGGTGGATATTTACCTCGCCGCTTCGCGGCTCGTTAAATATCCACCACTACCCACCTCCACTTCGGTGAATAGTTGTTAATTTTTTATTTATTTATTTATAATAGAACATCTGGCTTAGCAGTTAGCACACAGTCACAAAGACGCAGTTTAAACAGAGCGACTGTTTCCAAAATAAAACAACTGATAAGAGTTATAACACGGTGCAAGAAATTGTTTTGCAGACTTGAGATTTAAAAATGCGAATTTCGCATTTAGTTACCCTAAAGAGAAAATTTAAAATTGGCGAATATTCACTCTGTATTTATTACAGGTGAAAACTTTCGCGGTTAACGTTGTAGCTTAAGACAAAATATTTGTTCTGTATATATTACAGATGAAAAATTTCGTAGGCGAAATTTTGGCTCATGTAATATATCAAAATGAGGAAAATTAAAGAAATTATTCCATTCTAAATTTTCACAGAAAAGGTTAATTGCGAAAGTTCGCATTTTCTCTATAGATATAATTGACGGCGAAAATTTTATTTTTATATAGCGTATTTTCATATCTCATTTTAAGTCTCTTTGTATTTTAATAATATCAAGTCAACAAAAATTAATATCTTTACCATTCACAACGAGCTGCTTGTTGCTTCAGCAACGGAAAGTTTTGTCCAAATATTATTCTAGTCTCTTCTCGGAGAAACATATTCACGAAGAAAATATTAGAAAATATTCACGAAAGTTAAATTTCAGGGTTTGTACAGCCGGTATAAAGAAATTTGCGACATATCTTTTTCTCTTGTGTTAAACTCCCCAGGTGGGGACTCCCAATAATGGGATATGCGGGGATGCTCCACCCGAAAGGGGTATTGTATAGTACCTTTTTTGAGGCGAAGCTATATAATAGGGTAGGTATTTCACGAGTTGAAGTATACAAAAGGGTAGGGAAAACTGCCATTTTGGTCGCACGTAACGGCTAATTCGCATGATTAAAGTATTCATGTTCACACTGAAGTGAATGTCCAACGGTTAGCCAAGACGCTTCTTTTGTTTTTCCTTTGTACATGTCATTACATCATGTATCAGGGATGTAAGTATATGGGGTATAAAAGGGTAAGGGTAAGGATTTGGATCAATGTGGGTATGGAGCATCCCCATACAAAACTTTGTCGAATCCCCCCCCCCCCCCCTCCCCCCCCCCCCCCCCCCCTCCCCGGTTCTCCTGTACTGATTGCTCGACCGTTGTGGTACGGAAACTAAGTAAAGATTTCTAACCTTTTAGCAACACTGGTTTTGGTCTAAAAGAAACTATATTGTTGATTTGCTTGAAAAGAAAATTTTAAATGGTTTAATAGATACACATATTTTGCTCGCACACTCCACCCCCGGACCGGACAGGATTGCCTGCTAAAGCGTGTTATCTCATCCATTCGATATGTCACTTCCTTTCAGCACATCAGGCAGTGCATGTAATCTAAACCGGTTTTGCCGAGCGGGTGCTTATTTTTGGAACAAGAAAATTGTTTCGAAATATACTACCTTGCTGTTTCACACTTTCTGCAGCTCGCTGACTGCGCACGAGTGCAGGAGAAGAAGAGAGCAGAATGGTGTCCATGCGCTTCAAGAAGCGACTCGTTGTCCTTGTGTTCCTCGGCATCATTGTGCTTGTATGCTTTTACAAGATCCAGCAAAAACGCAGTGATTACATGACGCGGGCACTTAAACAAACCAAGGATTTATCTAGGTGAGTTAATCATGCTTGCGTTGTATTCTAGTGTCACATACATCAGCTGATACATGAGAAAGTAAGCCCTCTTAAATTTGAAGAAGAAAATAGGCCACGGCAGCAAGGTACTGCGTCCACTGCGCAGTAGCTTCAATTGACTCGATTGATTTCATGCACAGACTCGAAAGTTAGAGGTTTTTAACGGTAGGCCGGGAATGAAAAGTTCGAGTGATATCCCTAGTCTGTCGCGGGGGTTCACTTCGCTCGCGCTGGACTAAAAACTAAATCGGTCTGTAGACATACTATGATATCCCAGACCAGTGTAAGTGCGCAAGCACTTAAACTGCTCTCGTATTTACGCTGCATTCTGTAGTTTAGCCTGGTTTACATTCTTCTTCGAATGCTGCACTTCAAATTCAATTTAGCAGCGAAAAGATCTGGCATTCAGTCATAATTGGAGCGCGTATTTTGGCGTTAAACGTTTGATTCGACTTTTTTTTCTGTTTTTGAAATTTGACCACCCGATGGCTATGGGCGAGCTCGTGATTTCCTCACCGGAAACGGAAAAAATGTTTCATTGTCAGAAAAATATAAACTTTAATCACGGTCCAAGGTAAGCTTGATTTTTCAGCCGTTTGAGGGTGTCCGGTTTCCAGATCCACAAAACGGCTGGAAATCGAGCCTAGGTCCAAGGTAAATGACGAAAAATACAACATGGGATGTAGATTGTCCGCAGCAGACGCTTAATGATAAAGAAAGAGTATAGTTTCAGGGAAATAGTGTAGTTTGTAAGAAATGGTTGTGTGGGTATATTACTAAACTGTCAATTAAAAGCTCTAAACGCCGGTACAAACGTTTTCATGTCTTTTGCCAAATGTCTTTAGCTGGCAACCTGATGTTCTAAAGCTGTCTAAAGTGACACTGGTCTGGGATATGACTCGAACTTTTCATTCCCAGCCTACCGGAGAAACCTCTAACTTTCGGTAGTCACTGACGAGCTGCCGATTCGTCATTATATACCTTCCTCATTCTATAGAGTGTTTGCACATGACGTCATAAAAATTCAACAGTATTCATCCTACAAAGCTGTTTCTAACATGGTATGTGGATACCAGTGTTAAAAGACTCTTATAATCTTTTCACAAAACGTTTCAGGTTTTAACGATGTTTTGCTTCCGATTTATAAAGGTCTTTTAAGACCTTTATAAATCGACGAAAATAAACGAATTGACGAATTGACGAATTGTGTGACACATTTAAAAATGTGTCACACAATTCGTCACGCTATTTCAGATAAGACGTGAAAATAAACAAAATTGAACCAGTTGAAAGTTTTTTTTACGTTATAGATGCTTATAAGCTGATTTAATGGTACTTATAGTGAATACAATATTTTGAGATGAGCTTTTTGGTGTAATTAAGACTGAATTTTTGGCCGCCATGTTGGTAGTCCCTAAGTGGAGCACCAAAATGGCCGCTCCATACATTTCTTACTTAAAATGTCTAAGGGTCTGGACGCACTAGGGAAATTTTGATCAACTTTGTCCTTGTTTAAGATAAAAATCTGTCATCACATCAAGTTTCCTAATGCGACCGGTGTTTCGCAAAAATTTCTGCCCCGTCTCCCAGCATTTTTTTTCGCTCGCTTTTCTTCGCGCCTTCCCCAACTATTCGCGCTTTCCCCACTATCTGAACGCCTGGAACAGACCGGAACAGGCTATGCTCGTACAGACAAACGCGATATTACAAAGATCTATCAGCATTGGCGGCAAACTGAGCTGTGAGCCGCTTTGTTAGAATGTTCCGGAAAGTAGACAGGTTCGTAACAGAAGCTAACGAAAATACTTCCACATCGGCTGACGCGGTTCGAAATCTGGAACTTTTTAAAAGAAAATAAATCCAACGGGATTATCGGGCCGAATTAGAAATTTTTACACAGTAGAATATAAAGGTTGTGCTTGAAGAACATGTCAGTTTAAACTTCAAAATCAATGTACCAGTGGGCTTTTGCTGGTGTAAAAGTTTGCCTAAATTCGCCCTCTCGCTCAAGCGCTGCAAGTAGGGAATTTGTAAAGGCCAAAAATATTATAATGATAGCATCTTTCCCAAATTTATTAGCTGTTTTGGAAAGATCAAGAGATGTGTCCGCACGTTTGTCTGTACGAGCGAGAAGAAAATGCATCATTTCGCTCTATTTTCGGCATAGATTTGACACCAAAATAGCTTTATTGTGGCTACTACTCCGTGAGAATAGCCATGTCACGGGTGTGTAAGAGTGAGGGTAAGTAGTCCTAATCTTCGGATAGTGTTCGGAATTGCACGATCGGGCTTCGATCGACACCGACGCTTGATGTTTTTATTTTCGTGAGTATCGTTTGTGACTTATCGTCGACTATCGTGGTTATCGGTGGCAATTGGCGACATGTTTCGAATTTCACTCACTCACTCACTCACTCACTCACTCACTCACTCACTCACTCACTCGCTCGCTCGTTCCATCCTCAGCTGTAAACTTAGTGACGTAATATTTTGTTACGAATGCGTTGCGTAACAAGAACAACTTGAATCCAGTCATAAAAATAACTAATTTGTTGTAAACGAATATAATCAACAATAACCTGTCTGCCACGGATTCGCATGCGCGGACCAGGCCCACTTCCGGTCAACTTCACTTGAACTGACATTTGGTCGCAATTATGGATCTTGGAATCGGTGGCAGAAAACGCTCATTTTCAGTGTCATATACGATGATTTTCAAACACCAGACATGTTTTATAGTGAAAGGAAAATAGTTATTTAACTGTGGCTGAAAACATCGCCAATCGAATGGATTTTTGGGACACAAAACTGCAGGGGCGGATCCATGGGGGGGGGGGGGGGGGGGGGGGGGTGGATTGGGTTTCATTAAGGGCCGGGCAGTCGGGCACCGGGCAAATTGACCGGCTGTGAACACGTTTTTGCCCGGCTGCTTTGAACATCTAAACCTTATTTTTTCGCCAACAAGTTAAATAATTTACTAACTTGATCTTTTTGATGTGCGTTCTAAAAAGTAAAGCATATTTCAACTTAAAATATTTCAGCTTATTTACCTCCCGTTGCTCTCTGTACAGAAGAAACGTGACAAACAACTGAAATCGCCCCACAATGCATTGCCAGCTTAGTGCTCTGCATTGTGTTCTGCATGATGTCACTGAGTTGCAAACAAGTTTCCACGTGTGTTATGGCGACCGGAAAAAGATCAGAACGGTCGATTAAACAATATTTTTGTACTCAACTTGATAACTTGATATCCATGACTACAGATAGCAGCAACATTTCCCTCCGGAAAATTGATGCTATACTGCATGCATTGTGGGAACATTTGTGACCAAAAATGAAGGCTTCGGATGACAGATTTTAAAAACAAATTAAACAATCGAAATATGCCGTGAAAATGACTTTAAGAAGAGTCACTGCAGGGGTTGATTAATTTCATCCTTCTCTGGTTACGCTTGGCATAGTCGTCAACAATTGCACCATAATCTAAAGCTACGTCTTTGTGAACAAAGAGCAGCAACAGTGCGTTGAGGCGGTCTACCCATGGTGCTTCCCATGGTCTACCCATGGTGCTTCTGTAAACATTCTTGAAACTTGTTTAAAAAGGCGGGTTGATTCGAACAACGCTTGATAATGTTCATATTAATAATAAAGGAAATATATCTCAGGAAACAAAGCAAAAGCTGCAAAATACTATCTGACAGACGTTGCTAACTAAAATATTAAAAAATAATAATAATAATCCCAGGCAAAAGGGGGGGGGGGGGGGGGGGGGGGGGGGGGGGGGGGGCGCTGCCCCCTCGGCCCACCCCTAAATCCGCCCCTGCTTGTAATTTACAATTGTAGTTATTGTTTTCAACCTCTGAAATAATGGCTACGCTTGTAAATTACACTTGTAAAAGTTTTATTAAATTGACCCCTGGACATCCTTGTGGGAATGGGGAGTACTGATAAGTTATATCACTTTATTCTTTTCTCGTGTCCTTGATAGAGCAAGATCCGTCGTGGTTATGAGGGAAGATAATGAAGATGACGCAGACGATCCAGAAGAAGACGTCAATTACAACGAAACAGCTGGGAGAGTAGCAACCGAGCCTCCGAAGAAATTTCACAGAGGACTGGAAGGCAATGAGGAAGTTGAGGACACTTTGGAGTGGTTAAAAAAACACGGTATCAAACCCCCGCCTGATCCGTCTCCAGAAGCTGATAATGAAGCAGAAACTGAACCAATAAGTACTGCTACGCCGTCAGCCACATTCAGAACATCATTACTCTCAACTCGACCTCATACGCGGCCATTGGCAAGCGAACCAGTTACAAAGGGGGACCCAATGATAAAATCCACTTTCTCGAACCTTTTACGGCCCGATGACACATCATTAAAAGCTGATAATGAAGCAGAAACAGAACCAATGAGTCGGACGATAAGTACTGGTTCTCCATCAACAACACCCAGAACATCATCACGCTCAACACGACCTCGTACGCGGCCACTGACAAGCGAACATGTCGCAAAGGGGAACCCGAAAATAAAATCTGTTACCTCGAACCTTTTACAGACCTTCGATACCTCATCAAAAGCTGAAACAGAACCAATAAGTACTGCTCCTCCCTCAACAACACCCAGAGCATCATCACGCTCAACTCGTCCTCATACGCTGCCACTGACAAGAGAACGTGTTACAAAGGGGGACCCAATGATAAAATCTACTACCTCGAACCTTTTACCTGAGACCTATGATACGTCATCAAAAGCACGCCACGACAACTCTAGCTTGTTTAATCATGCTTCTGTCAGCAAGCGGATTAAAAGCGACGGAGAAGGCTTAAAATCCACTTCTTTGCCCATTGCGCTGTCGGATTTGTCGTCAAAGGCACAGGAAACTCATGCTGGTTTTAATTCTGACGTTTACACTGAGACAAATGACACTTTCACTTCTCCTCGTACACCATTGACGACCACAGGCACACCAACGCCCACATACACTACATCGCCAAATCTGAATACCTGCAAGCTGCCAACGCTCAACCCGTGGGATCCCTCCATAAAACACTTGTTACAAGACGTCGGTAACGATCCCGGATGTAGAAATGGTTTCCAGCCGCCAGCGTTTGACGTCATCGATAACAGACTGGTCTTTACGGGAGACGTTAACGTGGATGAGATCGATTTCAAGCACGTGAATGTGGAGACGATTCATCGTAATGATGGTGATGACGGCAATGTACATTTTATCAATCAAGGAAATCCGTTTACTAACCTATCAGCGGATAAAATTAAATTTTCAAACAAAATAAACGGTTCGGACTTTTTCAAGCTTACATACAAGATGAAAACAGGCAAAGAAAACACTCATTATTTTGCCCGAGTTGTACCGCAACTCGGCGCAATGCACGAGTTGACGAGGATACGAGAAGACATGAAACGGCAAGGAAAGGCACAAGCGTTGGAACTGAATGTTGTCATGCTTGGGTTTGATTCAGTTTCTGCCGCGAACTTTCGCCGCAAAATGCCAAAATCATTAGATTTTCTCAAGACGTCGCTCAAAACTTACTTTATCTCTGGACAAACTGTGATTGGGGATGCAACGACACCCGCGCTGACCGCTATGCTCACGGGCTTGTTCGAGACGGAGCCTCCAGAAGGCCGTCAGGGCTTCGACGGCAATGCCCCTATTGATGAATGGCCCTGGTTAATGAAGCTCTACAAGGAGATGGGATACGTGACAATGATGGCTGAAGATGATCCTTTAATGGGCGCATTTAACCTGAGACTCAGGGGCTTTGAGGACCCCCCTGCGAATCATTATGCAAGGCCCTTTTGGCTCGCGCTGGAGCATAATCACGAGAGAGACGGACCAGGGCTGTGCTCGCGTTCAACGTTTATGACAAACTACACGTTGGATTACGTTCTTAGCTATTTCTCAGCATACCCCGACAATCTCAAATTTGCGTTCGCTTTCATGTCGTACTTGTCTCACGCTCACCCAAATCACCTCAGTTTTGCAGATAACGATCTTCTACGATTACTTCGCACATTCGTCAAACGTGATTATTCTGAAAACACTATGATTGTCATATTTGGAGATCACGGCTCACGCAATGATGAAGTCCGAAACACGATGCAAGGAAAACTGGAGGAGCGGTTACCATGGCTCTCTATATCAGTTCCTGAGTGGATTGAAAACAAATACCCGGATATAACCTCGGCATTGAAGAATAATCAACACGTGATATCAACGCCGTTTGATCTGCATGCCACACTTCATCACGTGTTAACGTATCCAAAAGAGCCACAAGGAGAGAAGACTCAGAGCTTGTTTACCAAATTGCAACACGCCAGGACTTGCAGCGAAGCAGGTGAGGAGAATTAAAAAGAGAACAAGCTATACCCTTTCACTCCCAGAGACAATTATGTGGGCGAAATCCTATAATGTGACCATTTAAATTAAACCTCATCGACAGTACGTTTGCATGGTACCATTTGTTTTTCAATATTTTATAAAATGAAATTTGATTTTGATTCTTTTTTTCGTGAATTTTGATTTTTACATTCTTGGGAGGTAAAGTATTTGGGTGATTTTCGGTCACAGCTCTGCTAAAATTACGATAAGTAACATCGATCATGCAAAACGTTTTGTTTGAACCTAAGAATTTATATATTCTTAATGTACAGGAAAGTCAAGAAAAAAATTCAGGTCACGCCCGAGTGAGGAGCAATTTAGATAAGAAATTTTTATCAAGGCAATCATTAGCGAGAAGGGAGGGGGTAATTTTCCCCACTGAATAACATGGTTGCTTGAAGCGAGATGATCAAGGTATTTTACCAATTTGCGGGTCGGTTTAAAGCTCAGTTTACCTTTGACAAAGTGGAGAATAATTTCGCCGAATAGACCATTTTACAGTTTCTACTTAGTAACCTGGTCTTTGTGTGGAAATGAGGCTGAAGTTGACCTTGTTTTGATAGAAACCTTTCTTCTTTCCAGATGTAAATCGTTCGTCAACTCCAGCCTCACTTTCACACAAAGGCCAGGATACTAAGCACACAACTGTAAAATGGTCTATTTACAATATCAAGAACTGTCAACTGGTTACATTCGTTCAATGCTGTCAAATGATACTTCGAACTCACGGATATTTTTTTACGAATGCTAGACCGGATAATAATAGCTAGAATGATGACAATGCGGCTATCTGAGTATTATCTGTATGCTTATGTATTTACGTTCATGTTGAGACTGAAAAAAAAATACTCCACGTAATTCTTCTCCCACTTTTCAGTTTATTTATTATAATTGGCTGATTACACGACTGTAGACTGCACCAAAGAGAGCTCAATATATTGTTGAATGTATGCTTTAAGTGCCTTTTCTCCTGAAAATACAATTGTGCCACTACTTGTTTGTAAAGTTCAAAAACAGTTTCGTTATAATTAATTCAAGTCCGCCGTGTAGTAGAATAATAGCTAATTTACAGTTGTCTGCTTAGGGACCTGGCCTTTGAATGGAAGGGCGGCTGAAGCTGCCCTTGTTTTGATACAAACCTTCCTGCTTTTTTTATGTAAATCATGTTGTTCTTATGCTAACTAGGTTTCGTTCAGCATGTGTTACATATGTAAAGCAGGAAGGTTTGTATCAAAACAAAGTCAACACCAGCCTCACTTTCCCTCAAAGGCCAGGGTTGTAAGCACACAACTGTAAAATGGTATATTGGTAACAAATCATTGAAGTTAATGAGGATCTTTCTCCCAATCGAACATACGAGTTGTTTTAAACTCTTCTATGACACAGTTATTGGCCCAGCAGTGGTGGTTAAAAGTATACCTCCTACGTATCCAGCACACGTGTCTGGGTTGTACGAACCCCTTTGCTGGCACGTTCCAGCGTCGCTCGCGCACTGCAGGTCGCAGTTGCCGTTCTCACAGTCTTGCTCGCAGGTATTTCCATAGCATACCAGACTGCATCCTCCACCAGAACAATTCTCACTACAATAATCAGCCTCGCAAATTACTGATTCAAAATTTCCACCTGTGCAGCCAATGGAACATGTTGTGGAGGCTAAACATTTTATGTCACAGTTTTCACCTAAAAAAATGCTTGGTATAATCCTTGATACTACGCAGTAAGTATAGATTTACAACTCCACAATGCACTTAATTGCAAAGTATCCACTATAATGTCTAATTCGCGCTACAAATAAGACAGGTTTAATAAATCAATAACGTTTTCTGGGTATTTGAGAAACTTAATAAAATCTTACAAACATTTTCCAGAATGGCTCAGTCAAGATATACCTGATCGCCTCATGGAAACCGGAGATCAGAGCAGCGTGTGTATCACTGACAACAGTTAAGCACGCTCACCACTGCAGTTTTGAACACATGTATTCTTTATTTTTGAATTGCACATAATACACTTTGTTTGCCCCCCCCCCCCCCCCCCCCCCCCCCCCCAAATTTTGCATAAACTATTGTTTTGAAATGCCCTTGGGAATATACAGTCCTCCATAGAGCATTTACAAACAATAGTTTATGCAAAATTTGGGGGGCAAACAAAGTGTATTATGGGCAATTCGAAAATAGAGAATGGTAATATTCCGAATTGTAGCATTCCATATTGCAGCCCCCACTGCTACTGCTGCAGTTCTGATAACAGACGGGGGCTCCTCAGCAGTCTTGAAAGAAATGAGTTCAGTGATAGCCAATCTCGTCCCCATGACTTTCTCCGCTTTCAAAATGGCGGTACCTTGTAAGACATTTTCCAATTTTGTGTTGTTTAAACCATTAAGGTGGTCAGACACGAGGGGTCATGTAGCAGGGACATGTCGCAGCGACAAAAATATGTGTAGTACACACTGAGGGACATGCAGCAGGAAGTGGAGCGGGGACATGTAGCAGGGAAAAAATCATAGCACTTGCACACCACATGAAAATGTCGCGGGGACTTGTCTCAGCGACATGTTGCAGCGACACGTTCCCTCGTGTGAACTGATACTATCATAATTGTGCAACACCAATTTTGGGGACATTTTGTCCCCGCGACGTGTCCCATGAAGTTCAACAAGTTGAACTCCGTGAGACATGTCGCGGGGACAAAATGTCCCCAAAAGTGGTATTTCACAATTATGATGGTATCAGTTCATACGAGGGGACATTTTCATGTGGTGTGCAAGCGCTATGATTTTTTCCCTGCTACATGTCCTTCAGTGTGTACTACACAAATTTTTGTCGCTGCTACATGTCACTGCGACATGTCCCTGCTACATGACCCCTCGTGTCTGACCACCTTTAAGGAATGTCAAATAGTAAATGCTGGACAGAGTTAAAAGCAACAAGGTGCATCTTATCACCCTATTATATTTTAACATTTTTCAAACAGTTTGGACAGAAGCAGCATTATTAAGCATAATATTGAGATAAAAAGGGAAAATGCTGCATTGCACTGTATTAATTGTTGCTGTTGTTGTTGTTGTTGTTGTGCATTACTTTTTCTCTCTAATCAATTAACTTCCCCCATAACAGTATTTATTAATTTATAGCTAAGAATTTTTATCACCCAATACTCGTGGTTTCCTTTTTTCGTTTCTCGCCACTTTATTTCCCCTTAGTTTTATACTCATTGAAATGGCATAAAAATAAAATAATATTATTGTTTACGTTAATCGTCACTATCGTGTCCTTTTTTTTTTTTATCAGGTGTCGGCGAACACTGGTGCCCATGCCTCGAATTCACGGACGTAAATACCACATCTCCGCAAGTGATTGGTGGAGCAAACATGGCTGTCAAATATATCAATGACGTCATCCTAAACCGCACAGATTTACTTCGTACGTGGTGTGAACGCATCCAACTGAAAAAGATTCTTAAAGCCGAAAACTTCAAACCAAATGAAAAGCTGCAACAGTTCAGCAGTACAAACCAGGATTCAGATCGCGCCATAAATTTTGGCTCCCCAACACCAGACAGCGATCACTATAGAATTAATTTCATGACCAGCCCTGGAAATGCGTTGTTCGAAGCTACAGTGGCTATACGAAAAGACAAGAAAGTGATTGTTAATCCGAATATAAGTAGGACAAATATTTATGGTAACCAGCCAAGGTGTATTTTGCGTAAATATCCTTACGCTAGGAAATTCTGCTACTGTAAAGGGACTAGAATATGAGGTTTTCTCTGAATAGGTGTAATAGAGGAGTAATTTGAATGAGAAAACAAAACTCGGCAAAAATGTATGTTAGTTAGAATTTAGCAGAAGTTACTTTACGTTAGCCTTCGCGAATTCTACACAGACATAATTTCTTTCAACTTTATTTATTACAGAACGGACACTTCCATTAACGGGGGACCCCTCATTAAGGGGACACTTTTCCTGGTCCCGGCCGGCAAAACGCTCATATATTTTTTTTTTAATTACCACATCTATTAAAAGGACACCTCCATTAATCCTCGGACGTATTCGCAAACACCGTGGTACAAGAGGGGGGGGGGGGGGTGCAACCCACCTCCCCCTCCCCCCCTTGGATTATTAGGTGTTAGAATATTTCGAAAATAATTTACATCTAATAGATGATGTGCTCTACAAGATAAGGTAAATATTATCGGTTGTATCGCTGCTGGGGGTCCGTGACGTCATCCAAAGTGGCCGACAATATGGCCACCATCTTGGATTTTACTAAAAATTCAACTTTATCGGGAAAGTGCGGAAATTGCAAATATTTTTTGCTAGAGTTGCAAAATATGATACAAATAAACATTTTGCTGCTTTTGGTAGCATTTTATGTTTTTTTTAACCGAAAAAAAGTGAAAAACACCCATTTTCATTCAGAAATGGCTTGACCTCATGCTACTTGTTACCATAGCAACCAGTTGTCGCCAAACTTTACCAAAATGTGTCAAAAGGATAAACAAACAGCTACTGAAGACGGCATGTGCCAACAATAAATGCTCTTGAAATAATCCGATAAAAACCTTACCCCCTTTTGCACGTCCGAGGGTTAAGGGGACACCTTTCCTGCTCCCAGCCTGCACAACGCTCATATAATCTTTGTAATTATCACCTTTATTACAGCCATGCACCGTCATGAGTGACCAGTATTTTTGAAAAATTGAATGGAGTTTTCAAGTTTACGCGTCGGTTTTGTAAATTCATTCCGAGATTCGTTATTCCCGTGAGAATTTTACCCGTTTTCGGAAACAGAGCAACAAAAGATCATTTTATTTGAAATATTACACATCCGAACAATATTAGGTTTTTTATGCGTGTAGCAAAGTTATTTTTCCATTAACTCGTGACTTTTAGTGTTTTCCAGAGAGATCTTCAAGGTTTCATTCAAATCTCGGACGTTACAAAGAAATATTCAACTGTTCATTTCAGTCTTCAGTGGATTACTGGTCACGCGTGACGGAGCATGGCTGTATAGGGACACCTAGTAGGCGACGGACCTTTTAATTTTTGTGGGGGGGGGGGGGGGGGCGGGGGGGGTTGGGCAAGTACCAAAAAAACAATTCCTGCAGAAGAAATTTAAGGGGGAAAAAATCGTGCACAAGAAAGCACGTGAAAAAATTCAAGCATTTTGGTAAAAAAATAATTCATACTCAGAAGAAATTGCCCCCCCCCCCCCCCCCCCCCCCCCCCCCCCCCCTTTAAAAGACATGCTGAGATCTCGACAAAACCGAGCCAGCCGGCTTATGTGATCAGGCCCTTACAGCGACTTTACTTCCGCTGTTTTGTTGCTTTGACGATTTCATATCGTTCAGAGAATAAGTAAAACGAAATTTTCAAAATAGCTCATGAACGCAATGCGTGCCTATGTTTTTGTTATAATTTGTCAAAACGAGCATTTTTTGGTATTTTTTATGAAGTAATTGGCCATTTTGAGGTTGCGCATGAGACTGGGTCGGTTTCGTTTCGAATTGCACTATGGGGCTGTTTTGGGGACACAATTCAAACATGGCGTCTGCTCAGGATGTAAAAGCATTTCATATATATGTTGTGGGTCAAAATTTTCCTTGGTTCAAAATTTACTTTCCTTTGTTTAAAACTCATTATCATACATTATCATGCATTTTCATACCCAAAAACAAGGGAAAGTAAATTTTGAACCAAGGAAAATTTTGACCCACAACATATACACTGAATACCTCAGTAGGTTGTCATTAATTTGCCTCAAAGTGTACTGTACTGAGAGTCGTTAATCTGTTTTATTTTTCTTGACTGTTTGACTTGCTTTTTGCTAATTGCTGAATCTTATTTGAATTCACGCCCCAATAGCAGCCGTGAGCGATGCGTAGCGGCTCATAAAGACATTTAGTTCTATTTACAATATGAGTGGCGATGTTGTATCGGATTTACAATCTCGAGCCGAAGGCGAGAGATTGTGAATCCGATACAACATTGCCACGAATATTGTAAAGTACTTTTATAATATTCATTAATAATTCATAAGGTTTCTGTCCAATCTCTGCGCAGCATTAAGTTCACGCGAACATACTTGTATACCCGATAATAATCCCAAGTAGTTGAAAGCACGGGGAGGGTTTGAATAGTCAGCAGGGAAATGATGGGGTTGATGAATTAATACAATAAATAATGACCTTAATTAGTATTCTGTATATATACAGAATACTAATAGATCTATTAGTATTCTGTATATACAGAATACTAATAGATCTATTAGTATTCTGTATAAACAGAATACTAATAGATTTTTCTGTATGAACGATGCAGAACAGCTCGCAATTAAAATCCACATTTAATTTTTTGACTGAACTGCTTTATTGTTACAAATGTATCTTACTTTACTTGAAATTGAAATTAATAGTGCATTTGTTAAAAACTGCATTGCTTGCAACATTCTTTACAATATTCATTGGCAAACTCCTTGATGACGATGGCAAAGTAATGTTAGCTAGAACGTCATCTGGAATATCAAAATTACTTGATGACGATGGCAAAGTAATGTTAGCTAGAACGTCAGGGAAATCCAACCGACTCGTTTTTGGCTACTTTATTTTTACGAGTATTCTGCCACTCTTCAAATATTTTAACACTCCATTTAGTGCTGTTCCTAGTATTACGAGGAACAGTTTCTTTCAACCAAGATTCCTCCTCTTTAGGACTTTTTGGTTTCCTAAACTGACGAGCCATGCTTGTTACGACTCCTCTGGCTGAGCAGCTATACCGAAGTGAATATTCAAATTTGTCTCGATTTTTCGCCCACAAAACACTATTGTTTAAAAAAAAAAGCTTGATCATTAACAGTGTGTTACATAACCAAATCCACGTTGGTGTTGTTTAAAAAAGAAAAAGCTTGTTCATTAACAGTGTGTTACATAACCTTTAATATCCACGTCGGTTTTCAGAAACAATAGAAAATGTTTGCATAACAATGGAGTGTAAAATATCATCATTCTATGAAATGAATCTGACTCATCTGATTCAGTATATATTTTTTTTTCAAGCGAGATTTATTATTAAAAATTTAATGTAATACTTTTAACTGAACTGTATTCCCAGCAGTCGTTAATACAACGAGGACCAACGAAACAGCTAAAACCAGCTGCGAAAACATTACCGTGTGATAGATGTATGGTAAAAATATTTCACTGTATGAAATAATTTGTAAACGGCGGATTATTTCGCGAAAGCCTTGAAATCACTCGTCAAAACGCTATACATGTTAATTTTTCGTTAACTTTGATCGTTTCAGGTATAGTTTATAAGATTTTACACCAAAGCACGTAGTAAAGCCGCTGCCTAATAGATGCATGTAAAAACTATGTGGATGTGTTTTAGTACCGATAAAAGGTGACTTCGGTTTGAGTATACAGCTATTTCAATTAACGTTGTCGGTTGAAAAAGGCGAAAAGCCAAGACCGTAAGGTAGTATGGGATTTTTATTCAATGGCTTTTAACCCTAACCCATACTACCTTGCGGTCTTGGCTTTAAGCTTTCATCCGACAACGTTTATTAAAATAGCTGTATGAATAATCCTAATACCTGAAATGAAATGGCGGCCATATTGGTGTGCCAAACGACCATGGGACTTTATACCTATTCTTCATGGTACAGTCTACCTTCTCAGATAGTTTAGAAGGAGGTCGGACACCTTATTGAGAATTATATAACGTAACGTCGACACTTAGAATTTTTTTTTCAATAAATGTTTAAGTATAAAAAAGAAAGTCTAAAATCCCCACTCAGGATTGAACCTGTGACCTCAGCTAGGCTTAGACTTACATAGCCTACCATACCATAGTACCACCTAGCTTCTCGGGTTGTTTAGGCCAAAATTTAACTATATAAACTGCTAACCCCAACCTCAACTGAAAGCTAACCAGTTACTCCGTTATATAAGTCTCAATAAGGTGTCCGACCTCCTTTTGAGCTATGGAATCTAGACTCTTCCATTCTTCACATCCAAACAATTCCTATTGTTTTAGCACTCCAATATGGCCGTCAGTCACGTGAGTGAAAACACTCAAAAATGGCAAAATTTTTCAGTGGGTGCGATTTTGTTCAAAAAGTGGGGTTCACTTAAGCTCGATTATCACCAAAAATATTCTTCCTAGTTAAATCAAGTTCTATCATATATTATCGCTAAATAATAGTTGTAACTCTTCGCAAAGTTTTACAGCCATCGCTTTAATGCCTAAAAAGTTATGACCCAAAGTTTGTCATAGACGAGTGCGCCCGAGAAAACAACGGAGCCACCTAATTTGCCCCTTTGTTTATCGTCTTCCCTCTACCCCTCCCATCCCCCAGTAGGCCCTTATCGATTGTGCTAGTAATAGTAGCATATCATGCCTTGCAGTGCCCGATTTTTTTCCAAATTATGCTCAAAATTATGCCCCGTTTTTGAAAATTATGAAGTTTTATAAAAAGTGCAAAAATTATCCCCAGCGCTCTATTTCGTAGAAGAACTGGGCACTAGTCCAGTTTTCACGCGGTTAATTTTTGACGCCTTGCGGATTTTGTTTGCCTACTGCGTGTGGATTTTGGCGCAAATTTTTGTTATTTTTTAGTTAAACTTTTGTTCCTTTTTACAGTTAATATTTTCCATTTTATTAGGTCTTCATGAGGATTTATATGTACAACTGAACTATCTAAAATACAGAAACGAATTATTTCCATTTTGAGATGCCCGCGCCCCGCGGGCCCGAGCTGAAATAAGATCTTTATTGATTTTTCTGGGAAACTCGAGAACTCGAATGATGACGCGAGGCTGTAGCTTTGCCGAAAACTGTTTGTATGCAACATTTTGCAAGGTAAGCGTTGAATTTTCTATAATTCTAGTTGTGGTATTTCTGCCTTTTTACTTAATGAAATTTATTTTGCAGGTCGATCGCGGAATTCAAACAAAATATTACTGATATCACAGAGATCTTCAACTGTCGCTTCCAGCACCATTCTGCCTCAAGTAGCTCATTATTAACGATGGAATTGTCGTATGACCAGCAGCGCTTTTCAAGCTCAGAAAATGTTACCAACCAAGCCCTGGACGTATCCTTCGCAAACGCTGTAATACTTGTAACTCTGGCTTCGTTTGTGTTCTTGTTAGCATGCATAACTCTATTTGTGTACTATCAATGGCGATTTTGCCGCCACCTTGTGGAAACACGCATCGGAATTGTTGTATTTTTCCTTGGAGTCTTGCTCACCGTTATCACTACCCTCAGTTCTTACAAAGAGCAAACAGTATACGCAATTTATCGCCTGACTCTGCTGGTCAGCTGTGGAATGGTGGTGTTTGTTGTTGGATGCGCAGTGTTGTTCGAGAACACCTCCCCCGAGAGGCCCCTGGATGACTACGGATATGAGCGACTTCCGGTCGGGTACTTGCATGGGAGCATGGGAATAATTATCTGGGTCATAACTCTTCCCTTGAGCATCCTGGAGCTCTTGTTTGCTATTGGCGCAGCTAAGCAAGCACCAAACACCACATATGCAGCCGTCATGTACACAGCACTAGTACAAAAAATTGTCCAGGCCAGCGTGTACCATTTTAGTTTGCGCCATAAAGTTGCCAAAGCTGACCTGCGCATGGCATGTTCATGGCTGCTCAAGATCATCTCCTTCTTTAACTTTGCCTTCTGGATCGATTCAATAGCAACATCACAATCTGATAATGAATGGGTTGTGAGTCTGTTCGGCAATGGTTTCTCCATTGTGAAAGCTGCATACAATGCTTTGCTAATTGACTACCGACTTTTGTGCTGCCTGCTTTTTCTGGAGCATGCTCTAGAATTGACGGAAGTGCGTACAAATCGGCGTATTCGTGAAATATTTCGTCCAGATGCTAACGAGGCACTGATTGATGATTCTTATGCTGCTGTAGATGTGGAAATTTCTCATTCTTCTGGCTATGGTTATGTTGTTGGTCTTATTTTAGTAGCCACCCAACTTGTTGCTGGACTTCAATACCTTGACTTTGTGGGTAAATGGGCAAACATATTTCCCATCATAGCCAATGCCGTTGTGGTAGTGTTTGGCCTGTTGCTTCTCTATGGCAGTGTCAGCATTGTAACAGAGAATAATGCCATTGACAATCCCAATAGCAAGTGGCGTGAAACTGAATCCAAAGCTATTGATGTGATGGTTTGTTTCATGGGTACTATTGGATTTATCTACTGGTTTGTTAAAGCATCGTATTGCGGATTGTGGGCCTATAAGTACTCCTCTTCGGATGCTGAATTTCACCAATACCTGACATGGACAGCACTAAAAGACTTTATCTATGCAATCACTATCCTTTTTCAACTAAACTTCTTTGTTAAAATGGGTCCACACTATGGGTGCGACCGAGAGAGTAGTCGCCAGAAAGCAAAACATTTCTATGTCACCACAGTCATGATGGCATTGTTGTCACTGCTGATTTCCTTTGTTGTGGATGAATACAATGGTCGTGTGGAAAAGCTCTTAGATCAAGCTCATATCAGCAAAACTATGACTGCATTTCTTCAGACTGCGGCGCCCATCCATCTCGGCTTTAGCCTGCATATGTTTCTGCACTTCTTCATCATGAATAGGCGATTGGCCCAGTTTCAGTATAAAAGGCAGCATAAGCAGTTGGAAAGTTCTCATGGCCCTCAACAGCCTTCAACAGGAAATGCTGAAAGCAATGAAGATGCAAGAGAAGAGAGGCAGCCATTAATTTCCCAGCGGATGTCATCGATTGCACAGACCTGATAAACAGTGTGTGGTATGATTTCCATTTCATAGAAGTCATAAAGTGCCCTTAACCTATTTTTGTTATTTCTCAACTGAATCTAATGTACATGACATTGTAAACATCACCCAAACAGTTTAAAAAAATGTGATTTTATAAAACTTTAAAATTTGCTGCCACTTTGGCACACCATTTGCCTTAGTCTTCTCTCGGTTATTCTCGGTTTACAAAGGAACTGTGACGTAGATTGAAGGAATATGTGGCTTCAGACTTGCTGTCATCTCGCAAGTAAACAAGTCGAGATCTGTTGCTATGTAAGTTTTTGGGGGGGGGGGGTGGACTCCCATATGAAAGGTGCGGGGATGTTCGTCGGAAATTTTGAATTAAACCCCTAAAGGAGACCAATCTGGGCATGGCTCAAGCTTTTTTTGACCCCTAAAAGAGACCATTTTACAACACAGACAAATATATTATATTTATATTTCTTCGCATGCAACCCTAAAAGAGACTTTGACGGCTAAATATAATGGCATTTTGCCGCCCAGAACATTATCACGTTAGTGAGTTATAGCGATTTGAATTTACAAAATGCTAATAAGATGATGTCAATTCAGGACATTGCCATTATTTCTACTTGACTAGTGGAATATTTAATATTCCACCAGTCAACGTTCATAGAGTTGATTCTGTCAATATGTATTTAACAGTTATGGGTACTTTAAATGCCCCAGCCATAACCAATTTTAGTAAAAAACATTCATGAACTGCTTGAAAGCTTTGATTTAAATAGAAACACCCAACTAAGGATTTGATTGACAGGCTCCAAAATAAACAGCAACATTAAACTGTAAATAAAATTAATGGCCTGGACCATGCTGCATACATGTACTTCTTCAGGGTTGTCAGACTAGTTTGAAGTAGATGTCTGATTTTGGAAAATAACCTGGAAATTTTTAATGATTGTTTTCTGGAACAACACAATGAAAGGGACTTGCCTAGAGTTTTCCAATAGCTACTGACAGTGGTCTGCTTTACATTTGTTGTGACTGTTGTTGTATGTATCTTGTGTTGTATGAATACCCAAATAACAACTACTGCAGATGAAATCATTTTTATTCCATTTTGGAATTTTATACAGGATAAAATCATTTTATTAGCCTTTTAATATGCAGCCAAGGATCATTGTTACATTTCTTTGTAAGGGAATGAAAACAGGTCTACAGCATAATGCCTGCATTATGTATAAGTAGGTTACAAACAAGAGGCAGCATTACTTAAGGTTGCTGTGGATCTACTTAAAATATATATCATATCACCAGGTACTACATGTACATGTATGTATTTAATGTACCTTAATATACTCTTTTTAAAAGCAAAATTACATTTCAATACCAATTATAGTCATTTCATGTAAACCATTGCAAACATACAGTATACATTGTAAGAGTGAGTTGGCAATAAGGGAACAAAATTTGAAATTTTGTGGGAACCTTTTTTACAACTTCTTTGAAACCCACACGAGTGCTTGCATAAGATACAAGCTAAGAAATGTATCACAACTGTTGATAACTGTTGTACCATCATGATTAATAGATACATTTATTACAATTTATCATTACTTCACTAAAATTGTAAATGACAGTACATCAAAAATCTTTTCAATATTTTTTTTCTCATTTGGTTATTGGTGAGAGCACTAAAATAGCCTTAGTGTACAGATTAACACTTTGATTAATTTCATCTACTTTAGCTTAGCTGCAGTTGATGAGCGTTGGCGTATTTAATGTGATGTTTTTTGATATAATGCACCCCCCCCCCCCCCCCCCAGTTCAGTGATGGAAAAGTTGCATGTTTTGGTTTTTGCGCAAATCCATTGAATCAGGGGGAGGGGAGGTGTTATTTCTCTTTTGATCCCATCCGAGATTGTAATCTTGGACATTTCAAATGAAAAATGAAGACCCTCCCAGTTCACTGATGGAAAAAATGGTGTGTTTTGTTTTTTGGGGGCATGTCCATCGTTAAATCGGCGGAGAGGAAGTGTTAAATGTATTTCTCATTTTATTCCTTCCAAGATTGTGGATCTGGCAAAATAATAGTCAAACCTTGTTGGAAGAGGCATTTGAGTTGACTTAGTTAGCCAAGGATATAATGAAATTTCCCTGCAAAAACTTACGTATGGTTACAAATCTTTATCCAACATGTAATATGAGCATGTAATGATCCTAAAACCTCTTTTACACTCGCCATTTTGGAAACTTGCTTGTATTGTTGCCCCCAAATAAAGCTTTTTTTTTACAAAACAAGTCTAACCAAAGACAGTACTTTCTGTTAATGCTTTTTTTTTTCACAAAAAAAGTCTAACCAAAGACAGTACTTTCTGTTTATGCATTTTTACCATTTAATAATAGCCTCGTAACACACTGACTATTTGAAAAATAAATTTATTAATAGGCAAAACGTTTTAACCACAATATCATTGTAGTATTTAAATGTCAGTAACAGAACTAAGCTGTAATTATCGTTTGTTTTGTTTGAAAATTAAAGTTTTGTTCTCTAAATTGCCTTCTTTTTAAGTCATCCCCATTATAATTACTTCATTTCAATGCCTTAGTTCTTAAATCATTTTTAAATTAGTAGACATGCCTTGTAAGGAGAGAGGCTTGAGTTGATTTTGTTGGCCAAGAATACAAATCAGATCGATCAAATTGACATTATTATTGCATGTACATATCATTTTAGGTCAACTTATACATGTACCTCACTTCCATACAAGGCCTGTTTACAGCTTTCACATCCTCATCTGATGTTTTATTATCTGAGCGAATAATAGTGATGAAGAACCAATTTAAACATTCACATTTTACTGTCTAATTATTGGTTTCTAAACTTCCATCTAATTTGTCACAAAAGGAACTGATTCTTTAGTAAACAACTTTAGCGAAGCATAATGTATTAACAGGCAAACGTTTCGCCGCAACATTCATGTAAATAAACTTCTGCAAAGTTGTAATGCCGCAAACATATTTTTGTAATCTGTTCCAATGTCATTCATATTGGTTAGCTTATTCAAAGATATCTTCTGATAGTTTATCCAAAGATGCCTTCTGATGTTGGTGGTTCATCCCCGTTGGTGCACATACCAGCTGATGTTGTTTACTGGTGTGTTGGGTTGTTAATCCAGGGATATCTTCTGATCACTTTTACTGTTGGTGGTTCATCCCTGTTGGTGTACATACCAGCTGATGTTGTTTACTGGTGTGTTGGGTTGTTAATCCAAGGATATCTTCTGATCACTTTTACTGTTGGTGGTTCATCCCGTTGGTGCACATACCAGCTGATGTTGTTTACTGATGTGATGGGTTGTTAATCCAGGGATATCTTCTGATCACTTTTACTGTTGGTGGTTCATCCCTGTTGGTGTACATACCAGCTGATGGTGTTTACTGGTGTGTTAGTTGGTTAATCCAGGGATGTCTTCTAATGTGTTCTAATGTTGGTGGTTCATCCCTGTTGGTGCACATACCAGCTGATGTTGTTTACTGGTGTGTTGGGTTGTTAATCCAGGGATATCTTCTGATCACTTTTAATGTTGGTGGTTCATCCCTGTTGGTGTACATACCAGCTGATGGTGTTTACTGGTGTGTTAGTTGGTTAATCCAGGGATGTCTTCTAATGTTGGTGGTTCATCCCAGTTGGTGTACATACTAGCTGATGGTGTTTACTGGTGTGTTGGTTGGTTAATCCAGGGATGTCTTGTGATCAGTTCTAAGTTGGTGGTTCATCCCAGTCGGTGTACATACCAGCTGATGGTGTTTACTGGTGTGTTGGTTGGTTAATCCAGGAATGTCTCGTGATCTATTCTAATGTTGGTGGTTCATCCCTGTTGGTGTACATACCAGCTGATTGTGTTTACTGATGTGTTGGTTGGTTAATCCAGGGATTTCTCCTGATCAGTTCTAATGTTGGTGGTTCATCCCTGTTGGTGCACATACCAGCTGATAGTGTTTACTGGTGTGTTCGTTTGTTAATAATCCAAGGATGTCTCCTGATCTGTTGCAAAGTTGGCCGCTCTTCTGGATCTCTGGACAGCAGCCATGAGATTAAACTCCGAGCCTCTAAAGGAGGACGAAAAAAGGTAATCAATTTTCCTTGAAATAAATCTCAACATCATCCTAGCAGCAGCCTTATTACTGTAGTAACAAAAGAGTTTCAAGCTTGTTTTTTGGACCCACACCTCATACTAAAGCTAATCGGTGGCGGCCGTTTTGTTTAATATTCACTTTGCATGCTATTAGTTGTGTGAGTAACTACGATTATTACAAAAAAAGAAACTGGACTTGAATGATGAAAGTCGAACCTGGGTAAAAACTGCAGGCCTTTATCCTTGTACATATATCAAAGCTACTGTTATGAAAAAAATATGCCGTTAAGAACTAAGAAAAATTACTTACCTTTAGAAAGATATTTTGGAATGGATGGACGCATGTACAATGCCATGCGAGGCTTGACGTAAGGCATCTCACCAGAAAGCATTTCATTCAGCAAGAAGCCGAGCTGCCATGCAGTGGCTTGAGTGCCAAAGAAATAGTGATGAGAATAGAACTCAGGAGGGCAGTAGTGCTGGGTGCCTAAAAAGTTTAAAATTGAAGGTTTATCAGTAACGGTAATGAGAGAGGCCTCATTAGGGCTTACCGGGCCATGGGATATTGGGGGGGGGGAGTTATAGGGATATGGGATATTTTGTCCCTTCCCCGCCTTGTTCGAGGACTTGCGCTAATCAACTAATCACTTCTTCTTGTTCGAACCCAATTCACTCACTTTTGGTGCAAATGTATGGCATTACCGACTCGTTCCCACGACTGTTACGAATTCTTCACGCGCGCACGCGAGTGGAAGGGAATGCCTATAAACTACTTTTTTTATGCCTATAAACTACGATACTGCGTAATCGAAAGAGAGGTTACCCGTCGATCTGATCCAGAAGATTCGCATAGAACGCCTCGCGATATCGCGCTCAAGCTTACTCGCTTCATTCGTTCAGCGTGTTAAGGCCTGGGAACGAGGCTGTAACTGGCCCAGTTTGAACCAGTTTAAGTAATCAGCAAACGCGAAACATAACAGAAACAGAGTTTGTAAGTGTCGTTTATAACCCTTACCTACAAAGCGCCTGAAAGGATCTTCCTGTGTTTCGCAAGCGAGTCCAAAATCAGTCAGCTTCGCCTCCTGTTTTTTCAAATCAACAATGATATTCTCGGGCTTGATATCTCGGTGCAGGACACCTTGTGCCTCGCATTGTATCGTCGCCTCGAGAATCTGCGTAAAAAACCGCCGACCTTCTTCTTCGGTCATCCCATCAGTAGCGTCGATGACATCGAATAAGTCCGAAGAATCTTCCGGGCGCTCGAGCACGAAGACGAAGTTGTCTTCGTGGGTGAAGACGTCCAACAGTTCAATGATGTTAGGATGTCGAATGTGACGCTGGTAATAAGCTTCCACTGGGAATTGCTGGCCGTTTATCTGCAGTGGGAGAGGAGTGGAAAGAAAGAGCTAACTCAGACTGCTTCGTTTAATAGGTAAGTTCAGAAATTTTAAGTCATTCATTTTTTTGGACTCAACCGGACCATAATGAAATTATTCATTTTCCATGGTCGATGAACAAATTATTTCAACAGAACTAATAGGAGGGTATGGAGTCCTGTATTAAGTTTACGTATGATGAAAGATCAGCATTTCTAAATATAATTTCGATCAGTTTACCTCCTTACAATTCTTGACTTTGGCTTTCTTTACAAATTTGATGGCGACCTATAAAATTAAAGGAAACAGAATAAGTCTAACTATCGCTCGTTTTCTTCCTGGGCGGGGCAGGTTATTATTTTTGTGTTATCGCTGCAACTATAAATGCAGAAAACATTCAATAGACATATTTCTTGTGTGGAACTGACCTTTGAAGCAACCTTGGGTACATAAGACTTTCCTTTGAAGTGTATATGACAGATTTTTTTTATTTGCTTGATGGAATCTACATGGTGTTATTATAAGAAAATCGAAAAGAGTTTTTTCGATATCGATTTTCTTTTCCGTGTTTTAGCCGAAATTTCACTTACGGTGGGTTACAAAACCGCGCAAGAAGAAAGACTGGAAATAGTCCGCTGTGACGTCAATACAAGAATGCCGGTGTCGAGGTTTCTCGGTTCCTCACATTTTTTGGTGCGCCCTGAGGAAGAAACATGGTTCTATTAAGGTGTGTTGTCTATGGTTGTAGCAACACGCACCAAAAAACGGAGGAACTGAGAAACCGTGACACTGGCGTTCTTGTATTGACGTCACAGCGGACTATTTCCAGTCTTTCTGCCTGCGCGGTTTTGTAACCCACCGGAAGTGAAATTTCACGTTTTTAGACGGCTAAATCACGGACAAGAAAAATCGATATAGAAAAACTTTTTTCGACTTTCTTATCAGAACGCCATGTAGATTCCAACAAGCATATAACAAAAAATCTGTCATATACACTTTAAGGTACCCAGGGGCCTCCTAGCCGGCGTATCAGAAGTCGGCAGAGAAGGAAAGAACGCCTGCAACAAAGACCCCATTTTGTTTATTTCTGCGGTCGCTGACGGCCGCAAACTTCCGATTGGCTAATTCGCGCTGGGAGGTAAAAGCGCACGCCAGTTTCTAATTGGCGAACGTATTGACAGTTGACATAAATTCGATTACCAGGAAATCGGTGGGCGTAATGCGAATCGCCCGGTTCTTATAGCAGCCGTTCCTTCCCTTTTACCCCTCTCCTTTTCCTCCTGCCCCCCTCCCCCCCTGAAAACAATAGAGCTGCGTGATACCCAGATCCAATGAAATTAGAGGTTGTAAAGAGCTGCGTGTTTGCCCCCACCCTCCAAACCCTTCACGTTTACGCCTACCACGCAGGCTAGGGGCATCCCATATCAAATTGACGGAGGTTATTGTTCAAAAGGTTGAAAGGAACCCCTAAAAAATTCAAGAAATCCGTTTTGTGGGTGTGGTTCATATTTGTTTTTACCCCGGAGAAGTGCCAATTATTTCTGAAAAGTTCCTTTTAGCATATTATTCTGGCTTATTACTCTGAATTTTACTCCACTTATTTTGGTATCGGTGTCCACCCGGGGTTAGCTAAGGTACTAGCCATACGGTGCCGGGTACTACCCCTAGTGTATGTCTACAGCTTTCTTTTGTTTTGTTTCTTGCGAAGTTTGCAGAAAACGTTTATGTAAAGCTGCACATCTTTGGGAATTAATTTAGTTTTAATTCTTTGCTTACCGGCAGTTTGTCACGCTTTCTTGTAGCAGAAAAAACGTCTCCAAATCCCCCTGATCCGAGACATGCTCCCATTTCATAAGCTGCGAGACCGCGGGGCTTGCGCTTTCCTAGAAACCAAGAAAAATTCATGTACAGGCAAGACGCATATTGCGAAAGAGTCGGTTTTTCCCTCCTTAAGCTGTACGGCGACATCATTCTCGTATTCTGAGCTCTCTAGTCTCTAGCCTCTCTTAACCTCATTACGAGGACCAAATGGCCTCAACCACGTGGTCCTAGTGGTCAGGCTTCAGCGGCTAAGATAGCCAGGGAGCTCTGGGGACGAGAATGGGAGGAAGCTCGCAGCGCCGATACTCCCCAGTCTCACTTTCCGTACTCAGTTCAGCTCCGAATTTCGCGGACTCAAGCAAAAATGAGGAGGAATGTTCAGCAGATGCAGTCAAGCCAAGACTCCGCTAACTGACGCCTTTCTAGCTCCTACACGAACATAAATCTAAAGCAATTAAGTAACAATTGAATTTGGCAACTAGTACCTCTGCGTGTCTTTTTGCGACAATTTCCCTTGTCGAAGGTCGCTGGCTGCGTTCCACTTGTCCCAGGGACAGGTTTTTCTTTCTCGTCTTTATTAACTGGAAGTTTTTTCTAGAGAAAAAAATTGTTTCTTCAATTATTGCGATTCTTATCGACTGGACTCCGTTGCCAAATATTTAATAACGCGCAATTTCAAAATTGCATCGTGTCTCAACCGCAAAAACTGTTTGGCAAAATATTGCAATGATGAATCAGTCTTATTTTCGTTAGCTAAGCTTATGGCGATAGTCTTTAAAGTCTGTATGAACTCGAAATGGTTATGTAAGCATTCACTTTCGTTCGTGCTTTCAACGCAGTTTTTCTCCCAACGTCTACTGTTTTTACCAAGGCTACCAAAGCTATACAATTGCTTAATAGTGGCATGTTATATAGAATACTTTTGGCTATTGACGCCAATGATCTCCCTGTAAGCGATCACTTTTGAATACACTATTTCGCGTTTTTTGACGATACACTAGATTCATTTTGTCTACCTATACTCCAGCTAAAGCAGTCAACGTTTCACAACTCTAAAAAAACTTACACTTGGTTCTGACAAGAAGATCTTTTTTCTCTGTGGCTCTGTATCCAAATCAGATTGACTGTGGACTCTTTTACGGCTGAAGAGGTAAAGAAAAATCCTTTTAAGCCTTGACACAAAACGTTCAAAATTATTTTCTTTAGTGCAAAAATTATTTTCATCAGTTTAAAAAATTACAATTACCAACCTTTTTGAAACTTTGTCCGTTGCGAACTTCTCGATTTTGTATGGCTGAAAATCGCAAAAAAAAATGGAAGTTAAAAAGGTTGAATAGTCTATCAGCATATTGTTCTGGCTTATTACTCTTGATTTTCACTCCCCTTACTTTTGTATCGGTGTCCAATGTACTAGCCATACGGTGGTACTGCCCCTAGTGTATGTCTACAGCTTTCATTTGTTTTGTTTCTAGCGAAGTTTGCAGAAAACGTTTATATGCACAGCTTTGGGAATTTATTTAGTTATTAATTCTTTGCTTACCGGCAGTTTGTCACGCTTTCTTGTTGCAGAAAAAACGTCTCCAAATCCCCCTGATCTGAGACATGCTCCCATTTCATCAGCTGCGAGACCGCGGGGCTTGCGCTTTCCTAGAAACCAAGAGAAATTGATGTACAGGCGAGACGCATATTGCGAAAGAGTTGGTTTTTCAGTTTTTAAACTAAACGGTGACATCATTCTCGTACCCTGAGCTCTCTAGCCTCTCTTAACCTCAGTACGGCCACATGGCCACAACCACGTGGTCCTCGTGGTCAGGCTTCAGCGGCTAAGAGAGCCAGGGAGCTCTGGGGACGAGAATGGGAGGAAGCTCTCAGCGTCGATACTCCCCAGTCTCACTCTCCATATTCAGTTTCGCTCCGGAATTTCGGCCACCTCAGCTTTCGCGGCTCAAGCAAAAATAAGTAATGTTCGGCAGATGCAGTCAAGCCGAGACTCCGCTAACTGACGCCTTTCTAGCTCCTACACGAACATAAATCTAAAGCAATTAAGTAACAATTGAATTTGGCAACTAGTACCTCTGCGTGTCTTTTTGTGACGATTTCCCTTGTTGACGGTCGCCGGCTGCGTTCCACTTGTCCCAGGAACAGGTTTTTCTTTCCCGTCTTTATTAACTGGAAGTTTTTTCTAGAGAAAAATTGTTTTTACAATTATTGCGATTCTTATCGACTGGACTCCGTTGCCAAATATTTAATAACGCGCAATTTCAAAATTGCATCGAGTGTCAACCTCAAAAACTGTTTGGCAAAATATTGCAATGATGAATTAGTCTTGTTTCCGTGATTTTAAGCTTATGGCAACAGTCTTAAAAGTCTGTATGAACTCGAAATAGTTGTGTAAGCATTCACTTTCGCTCGTGTTTTCGCAGTTTTTCTCCCAACGTCTACTGCTGTTACCAAATCTACCAAAGCTATACAATTTCTTAACAGTGGTATGTTATCAAGAATAAGTTTGACTATCGACACCACTGAACTCCTGGTAAGCGATCACTTTTGAATACACTATTTAGCGTTTTTTTGACGATACACTAGATTCATTTTGTCTACCTATACTTCAGCTAAAGCAGTCACAGTCACAACGCTTAAAAAACTTACACTTGGTTCTGACAAGAAGATCTTTTTTCTCTGTGGCTCTGTGTCCAAATCAGATTCACTGTGGACTCTTTTAAGGCTGAAGAGTTAAAGAAGAAACCTTTTAAGATCTGACAGGAAACGTTCAAAATTATTTCCTTTGGTGCAAAAAATTATTTTCCTCAGTTTAAAAATTTACAATTACCAACCTTTTTAAAACTTTGTCCGTTGCGAACTTCTCGATTTTGTATGGCTGAAAACCGCAAAAAATGGAAGTTAAAAAGGTTAAATAGTCTTTTCAAACAGGCTAAAATGACTTCAAAAAAGAGCCTTCAAAAGTGAAGTATTTGAATAGTCGCACTAACCTTTGAAGAAGCTTGAAGTTTCCTGGTTTTAACAGGCGCGCACAGGTTTAAAGAATCTTCCCTTTGTTGGCCACGCGGTGGTGGCGCGTTCTTAGAAGGAACGAAAAGTTTTCGTTTTTTTCTTGGGTTAGCACTCATAGTGCTTAAGAAAAAATTGCAATCGCAAAAAAAAATCACTGTTAATGCTCTCAACTCTCCTGCGAATAAACCGCGTTAGCTTTGTTGAACTTTTTAAGCTTTTTTTACGTATGTAGTTTCTAATTATGATGTATAATTTCCTTTTGTGAGCGCGATGCTCGCGCGCTCAGTCGCGCGCGCGTTGGATTCGAATGAACTCACACTTGAACTTAGAGCGTGTTCTATTGGGGACAACCGTTTTTGGTGGTTTGGGTTGATTGTTTTTTTTCATGTTCTATTGGAAAAAAACCGTTTTTGGTTGGTTTGGTTGATCAACGTTTTCGAACCTGGTTGAAACGGTTGAAAACGATAGGTAGCCGATGGGTAGCGCCCGCTGGCATATTGGCAGACGACAATTTTCGCGTCTCGTCAGCCGTGTCGTAACAAACAAAATGGCGGCTTTTTCTGAATCAGGACATTCAAACCCTAGATTTAGGTGAAATTTCTCGTTTCTTTGCGCTTCAAAGCGAACCAAGCTTTGCAGGCTCTAATTCATTAGTGACTGAAGATGAGTGTTTTTTTGCGGTGGACGGATGAAAGCGTCAAATTGTTTTTTAATCTCACTGTATCACGAACATGAACACAAATTCGCCGACGTGAACTTCAAAAACAACGTCTTCTACAACTTCGGATACGGCAAGGGCCAGGGCAGCAACTTCACGGATTCCGGCTCATCCTCGGTGTAAGAACCTGTCAAATTCACGAGTGACGAAAAACAAAGAAAACAAAAGGCATAAAACAATAGAGTCAACTGGGAATGCAATACTACAAAGGTAAAAAACAAAGGAAAAAGTCACAGGTTCTTACACCGAGGTAAACCCCGGATTTCGGCCGCCATCTTGGCGAAGTTAACCCGCGTTACAAAAAAAAAACAGTCTGGTAATGATTATCCTCAGGCCAAACCGCGTTTCAACCAAAAACGGTTAGAAAGGTCAGAAAAGTGTTATATTGGGACACCTCAACCAAATCAACCAAAACTGATTTAGGTTGAAACGTTTATCCCCAATAGAACACGCCCTTAGTCAGGTTGTAACAATTGATTTTAAATACAAAGGACCGGTTATTTAAACGAATTTAGACGGTGTTTAACAAAATCGCGATCTTGACCAATTTCAATCTGGCCAACCCTAATATTTAAACGTTATTTACTGTCAATATTGTCCAGAAGGCATATTGCAAAGCTTAGAAAAACATTTATCTAGTACTTATATGATCCACTTATAAACAGATGTGAGGTCCATTAATTGCCTTAAACCGCGACCTAAATTAAATAATCCGCGGAAAATATTTTGTTCAGTGTTCTTAACAAGAAATTGGAACCTAATATCAGAATAAATTAGGCGAACGTCGTTTTTAGGCCCGGCGCCCGGGACGGGAGGGGGGGGGGGGGGGGGGGGGGGGGGGGGGGGGGGGGGGGGGGGGGGTGGGGGGGGGGGGGGGGGGTTCTCCAATATAATGGGCTATACGGGGATGCTCCGCCCGAAAGGGATACCTTTTTTAGGCTGAAGTGTGTGTGAGGGCCTACGAACTGGTTACACGTCAAAAATGTTGCACGCTTTCGCAAATGTTGCCCGCTCATGGACGTTTTGCTGAAAACAGTTTGTTTGTTAGATGTCATATGACCGTGAATCAACCAATAAACGCGCGCGTTGTATTGTGAAAAAACTCCAGCTATATAACAATGCTACATATGGGCAGGCAAAATCAGGACAGTCTAATCCCTGGGCCTTCTCTTACTTTCGCGAACAAGGGCGAAGTGTGTGTGAGGGCCTGCGAACTGGTTACACGTCTCCCGGATCGACAGAATTGGATTGAGGTGGGGGAGGGGTGGGGTGTGAATTTGCGCCAAATTTCTAGTGCGAAGGAAGAGAATGCCTGGGTACCGGACTAAAAAAGGGACACCACAGCGCGTTGTACACTAGATTACTTGTCAGCCGATTGCGACACAGTTTCCTCAAATTTAACATTAATGTGCTACAAAGATTCAGCGTTTGTAGAAGTAGAAGTGAATTTTCAATCTATGGCGTGTCCAGTCAACAACCACGTTCCCAGGCTCCTGTCCACATTCAAAATGGCAGCGCGAAGAAACAAACCGCACCGCAATTTTGAACGAGAAGGATTTAGTAATGATGCTGAGGTGACAGGCCAACCAGTTCCCCGTCATGCACCTCTTATTTTGTGCGATTTTACGGTAACGTTACATGACATAAAGACAACAGTTAGGGTATTTCCTGAGTTACTTTTAGCCTCGTTTTAAAAACGAGAGCAAGTGCAAAGCCTTCAAATGAATATGAATATGATTTTGTATTTAGCGTTAGCCTCGCTTTGAAACAGGCTAAATGCAACTCAACTGTAACCTCTTAAATAGCCCATTGGAAGCTGACATTTTTAAATGAATCATTCTTGAGCTACGCTCACGTTTATTGACATTACTGATTTATGCCATTTATGCCTATTAAAGCAATTCAAGCTTTAATTGGTAAGAAACAGTCGAAAAGGATCAAACTCACTCAACCGCTCAACGCATTCGTTTGCTTACACAGGTACGTCACAATTGTAAAAAAAAAACGTCTTATCGAATTCTGAGGAGATTTTATGGTAACGCTTTGGCGACAGAAAGGATCACAGAATTTGAATCACTAAGAATTCAGTGATGATAAAATGATCGTTTTTTATAATTCACGAAGCTAAATTAACTTATAAACATTAATAACAACAAACGACTAATGGGAAAGAAACAGAAGTTGGACAAATTAATGACCAATAAATCTTCAAACTTAAAGTTGCAAAATTTTTCCGCTATGACAATTAAATTTCCAGCGAAACTTTTCAGTTGATTATGCACATTCTTTCCTTTGTTTTCACACTTGAGCTTATTTCAATGTATTTCGCCACCTATCTTGCAATAATTACCATTTGATAATTGCGACATGTTGTAGAAACGTCATGTTTTAATATCGCTAATTTTTATTCTAAAATGAATTAACGAATGGGAGTCTTATTTTATTTTTCAAAGCGGAATCAGAATCCGTCTTCCTTTTATACCAGGCGCCCTTCTTTCATGGCATGTTACTCTTTTATTTCAAGGCATTGCTTTGAAAATAGAAGTTAAAGGCTACTCGAAGAGGACTGTCCCATTCGTTATTCATTTTCCTTGCAAAAAAATCAACCCAGTCAACCCAAACAATACTAGCAGCTCACAGTGTGATTGTTTATTTTGCATTGTGTGACACTACTGACCACTAAGTGCAGGTGTACAAAACTGTAAATATCAGAATAGTTAGTGTCATAAATACAAAGCCTTTTCGGCTATAACTAGTATGCCAACACGAAAACACGTCACTTTATCCCAAAACGTCGACCAGCCAATCATAAATCTTCCTTGGTGAACGTACAAATAACTTCTTCCTGGCTTTTAGCTCCTGCTTTAAATCATGGGAAACTTGGCTCTAGAAAAGATTAAAAAATAAAAATCCCATAAGAACATATCGGAAGAAAAGAACATGCCAGAAATACAAAGCGATGTGTTAAAGGTTCTAATGTTGCGAAACATGCATGGTCTTTCGATCATGTTATTGACTTTACAACTCTACGATCATTGACAAAAGAAACAATCGTACCAGAAAGACACTGGAATCATGGCACACGGCCAAAACTGTTGAGAGTGACAACAACCCTTTCAAGCTACAGAGACAATATAACATTCTTTTAAACAAACGTTAATTTTAGCACTTCTTAGCATTTTTTCGAACATTCCTTTTACATGTATTATTTATTCATGCAAATAACCCGCCATATTCAAAAAATTTTACATCTCGCTTCATCACACATTTTTATCTGTCGAAGACAGTAGACCGACTGTTGAAAGCTCGTAGTTTTTAATAATTTTTACCAGAGAACGCATTTTATATTTTACTATGATGAATCCTGGTAACGGTCCTCGATCGTTCTTTTGGCCTGTTTTCGTGATTGAGGGCAAGGCTGGAGTCAATTGTTTTCTTCAAATAGAGCGGTTTTCAATTGAGTGTCGATAATAATTTCGCAATAGGCCACTTCGAAAAATACCATAATACTCTTTTAAGCCAGGTTTGAGTGGTGCTTGATGTAAGCCTGATTTTTCCAATTTCCTTTGTTTTCAGCACGAACTGCACGTGCTATGCTTCAACTTCTTGGCAATTTGCATACGGTGCACATTGGTATACGAACACACAATGCTACGTCCTGGCGTTCCTACATGTACTCTGAATACCATTGTGCCATTCTAACAAAGGAGACTTGGATAATTACACCCCGGTGAGGATCAGCCTGCACATAAGATTATTATTGTATTTTTCGAAGTGGCCTATTGCCTTTGGTTTTGCATTGCTTCGCTTAGTGATTGGATAAAAAATCTCGCGCCACTTCATGAACAAATCAGAAGTAAAAACAAAACCAATCGTCAATATATACCTAATTCAATAAAGGTTGCTTTGGTCATTGGTAATTGGGCATTGGGAAGCTATTGTTTGGCGGTCACTCAAGCGAAGCATTGCATTGTGTTCCGTATGCCAAATGCCAATTCCCAATTACCAATGACCAACTGCCAAAGCAATCTTTATTGAATTAGGTGTATAGAGAGAGAGAGTGAGCGTATGTTGCCGGATGAATGTATTATAAAAAAATCAATTATTTTACTTCTGTTTTTAATATTTATCCATTTACCTATGAAAATCCCTTTGGGGACGTGGTGAATAAAGTATATATATATGTAAGTATGTATGTACTTGCACACGTTTTCCCACGCTTGGCGCCGGCTACATGTATTTGCTTCGAGTTCTAATTGTTTCGTAGGATTGCCTGCGTATGTTGTGATTGGTCCATAGAGTGAATATTTTGGTTTTGGTTTCACGACACTTCGTTAAAAACTTCTCTATAGTCGTAACCTTTGAGTCTGCTTATGAACTCCTAAAGTAGTACCTTCCAGTGGTCACGTTTTGTTTAACAGTTTGCATAAAAAAATTCAATCAATTGACCATTTGCTAGTTCTGAAGAACGAACGTTATTGTGTCCAAAAGTTTACAACAGCTTTATAGTCGTCATAATACAATATAGGGATGATATCTGTTTACAAACATTCTTTTTGTTATTCAAATGTGCCAGCCACAGGAACAAAAGAACCCTTTGTTTCGGCAGCCAATAAGGCTCTGGTTGGCACATTAATAACAATTGATGACGTCAATGATATCTTCCCTATACAGCTGTTTCGAGAAAGGTTGTCGGAAAAAAGCGTAAAAGTGCACGCGACAATCCCGAAAGATATTGTGGGTAGTCATCAACGCTTTATCCTAAAAGCTCGTTTATCCATATGGCCCACCATCTAAGGTCGTCGCTGTACGTACGAGGCATCGCGGATTTGATGTATTTATTTGACTTATTAACATTCAGTGATCATATCCCAAATTAATTTTCGGGATTATCGCGTGCACCTTTGCCCTTTTTCCGACAACCTTTCTCGAAACAGCTGTATATAATATAAATACTCTCTCTATTGTACACCGCATGGTATTAAAATAATGCGGGTTTTAATAGGATCTGCAAAAATCGTCACTCACGCAAACATTCAACCAATGACGCAGAGATTACTAAACATATTAAATCGATCTTATCATGTATAGTGATAAGAAAACTCAGTCCTGAAAGTAAAGATAAGCAGTGAAACAGTTCAATCACCTTTATATGCACCTGAATGTGATTGCGCAATCTCATAATAAGCGCCGTAGTCCCCATTTGTACCGAGTCTCGACCGAGTCTCTGTTTAGGCGTGAGCGTGCGCTCTATGGTCAGCGCAAATCCCACTATGGGGAGAAAAGAAGACAATTCTAAACGTCAATTTATGGCGTTCAGTCAAATCTGATATTATACTATCAGCGATTGCACAATTGACTTTTAAGTCAATTGTATAAAATACGAACACAAAGGGAACAGAGATAAGTCCCTGAGGAGTGGTCTTCGAACCGTTTATGGGTTAAAATAGCTTTTGACACATCTTAGGGTATTAAGTACACATCCCATCTGATGGTGATGGTGTTTACTAGTTTGTTTTGTTGTTAATGCAGGGATGTCTTCTGATCAAATCTAATGTTGCTGTTTCATCCCTATTGGTACACATCCCAGCTGATGAGGTTTATTTCTATTGGTTGGTTAATCCAGGGATGTCTTATGATCAGCTCTTATGTTGGTGGTTCACCTTGTCGGTACACATACCAGCTGATGGTGATTATCGCTGTTTTGGTTGGTTAATCGAGGGATGTCTTCTGATCTGCCCCATGTTGGTGGTTCATCCATGTTGGTGCACATACCAGCTAATGATTTTTGCTGGTGTGTTGGTTGGTGAATCCAGGGATGTCTTTTGATCAGTTTTTATGTTGGTGTTTCATCCCTGTTGGTGCACAAACCAGCTGATGGTGTTTACTGGTGTGTTAGTTGGTTAACCCAGTGATGTCGTCTGATCTGTTGCAACTGAAGTTGGCCGCTCATGATCATCTGGATCTCTGGACAGCAGCCATGAGATCATACGCCGAGCCTCTGAAAGAACACAAAAAATAGTAATCCATTTTCTTTCAAATAAGTACGTCAACATTATCTTCAGCAGCAGCATTATTACTGCAGTAAAAGAAGAGTTTCCAGCTGTTTTTTAGCCGCACATCTCATACAAAAGCTAAGAAGAAATATTCGGAAAACCACCCACGTTAGTTTTCCCTATGAGAAGTAGACGATCTCCTTATATTGTTGGCGGCCGTTTCGTTAAGTACGTATTCACTTGCACGCCATTAGTTTCGCGAGTAACAGTAAGTGTATAACAAAGAAAAAGATGTAGTGATGTCGACGATGATAATAAAAATTGTTCCTGGGAAAAACTGCAGGATTTTAAGATTGTCCGAGATGGGATTACGACTGAAAAAGATTCCTGTCTTTCTTTTATCTTTGTATCAAAGCTACTGTTATGAAAAGTTATTTTAACAATTAAGACAAATAACTTACCCTTAGAAAGGTATTTTGGAACAGTTGGACGCACGTGCAATGCCATGCGAGGCTTGACATAAGGCATCTCACCAGAAAGCATTTCATTCAGCAAGAAGCCGAGCGACCATGCAGTGGCTTGAGTGCCAAAGAAATAGTGATGAGAATAGAACTCAGGAGGGCAGTAGTGCTGGGTGCCTAAAAAGTTTACAATTGAAGGTTTGTCAGTAACAAGAATTAGAGAGTGGTCCTCCCATGATTAGAATTAGGGGTTGCCGGGCCATTATAGGGATAGGGGATATTTTGTCCCTTCCTCGTCTTGTTCGAGGACATGCGCTAATCAAGTAATCATCCTTTCTTGTTCGAACCCAGTTTTTTTGGCGCCAATGACATTACCGACCCATTCCCAGGACGATGGAACGAGAGGAGAATGGATCGCCTGCAGACTACACCAGCCTCGTTCCAGTCATCCTTGGTGTGGTGGCCCGTCGTCTTGGACGCCTCGCGATATCGCGCTCGACCTCAAGCCTTAGAAAGAGGCTGTGACTGACCTAGTTTGAACCATTTTTATCGATCAGCAAACGCGAAACATGTCTAAGATTTTTTAAAACAGAAAAAATGAGGAACCGCACTAGTCTGTGTCACTACAACTCTTACCTACAAAGCACCTGAAGGGATCTTCCTGTGTTTCACAAGCGAGTACAAAATCAGTCAACTTCGCCTCCTGTTTTTCCAAATCTCGGACTTGATTTCTCGGTGCAGGACACCTTGTGCCTCGCATTATATCGTCGCCTCGAGAATCTGCTTAAAAAACCGCCGACCTTCCTCTTCGGTTATCCCATCACCAGCGTCGATGACGTCGAACAAGTCCGAAGAATCTTCCGGGCGCTCGAGCACGAAGAGGAAGTTGTCTTCGTGGGTGAAGACGTCCAACAGTTCAATGATGTTAGGTTGTCGAATGTGACGCTGGTAATAAGCTTCCACTGGGACTTGTTGGCCGTTTATCTGCAGTGGGGGAGGAGTGGGAAGAAAGAACTAAATCGAAATGCTTCATCCAGTTTACCATTTTATCTAATACGTAATTCCAGATGTTTTAAGTCATTCATTTTTTTTGGACTCAACGGATCATAGTGAAATATGTTAATTTTCCATGTTTGATGAATAAATTATTTCAGAACTAATAGGAAGGTATGGAGTCATTTGATAAGATTATATACGATTAAAGATCAGCGTTTCTAAACAATAATTTAGATCAGTTTACCTTATTATTCAAGTTTTAACACAAGAAAAACTTAAACGACAATATTGTAGCTTCAACTGAACTTGATAAAAATTAAAACTCGTTTTAGTCATTATCAACGCATAGATGGCAAACCCAGCTGATTTCCTTTCTTTTCAACATCTTTATTATAAAAGCGCATACAATATAAAAAAACGCACACGTATAAAAACTCGGTGGCTCAATACAAACAATACGGGAGAGTAAAATTATAAGTGGACGTTAAGGAGAGGGGGGGGGGGATCTGAGCTTAACGTCCGGTGGACGTTAAGCGGAGAACAGGGAATATGTCGACGGCCCCTAACTTATCAAGCCCTTCAAGAACGAAGAGCAATGCAGTGTTTAACAAGGAAATGACATTTGCGCTAACATGTTTTGTCTGGCTAAGATCGAAACTACCTCGTGAGATACTTTCAATCATGCTGAGAATATAATAAACATGTTTTCATAATGATTCACGCAATGCGCCGCCTGATTTGAACACTTTTGACAGTGAAACATGTTTAATTCGTGATCAGACTTAACATAGTGGGGGGACATGGGGCGGGAGGGGTACGGGAGACGGGAGAAAAAAGGGCGGGAAGCGGGATCTCTACGAGGGCGGGAAGCGGGAGAGAAATTAAAAAAAGCAAGCGTTCGTTATTTATTACTGCTTATCATCCAGTCAAAAACACGAACCCAACAACGTTTTTTGACTTCCATTTAACGTCCTCCGAGGCTTAAAACAAAATTTTATATGCGAGAAAATGTAAATTCGTACTCGGGCTGAAAAAAACATCATTAGTTCCGGTGAGATGACACGACACATGTACACGTGTTTCAGGGCAGGAGTCGAGAGACAAAGGGACCCAAAGGTACGGGAGGCGGGAGAACGGGGTACGGGAAGCGGGAGGTTTTGACCCCCTGTCCCCCCATCCCCCCCATTCCCAGTTTTAATTTTTCATTAACCCGAGGATCTAACGACCATTTAAACCTAAATAAAAATTATATAATTTATTTTACTTATACTTTAAAACTGGAAAAGTAAAGTGGAAAACAACATTTCGTAGTATTTCAACACCTTCCATAACCTTAGCTAATCTTTTCCGTTGCAGACACATTAATCTATGTGCTAAGAAGCAATGAGGTCACAATTCCACCCGTCCAGGACGACATTTAAGCTGATAATGTGATATCATCGAGATGAAATACATGTACATGATGTATTAACTGTGATATATCACTTGCAACAAATGCTGGAGTATTAGTTTAGAGCGGAAATCAACTCTTAAAAAGTCTAGCTAACGAGGTTGGCATTTCGTTTTTCAAACGAAGGAAAACGTTTACTAGTACCAGAGGAAGCACAAACATGGAATAACATTCTAATGGAATTTGACATTATTCCATTAACCTTTTCTCGGACCGCTGCTTACACAATTACCCACGTGATAATTAACACTGAGGTTAGAATACCACATCAAGGATATATATTATTTGAAAACAAAGTTGTTCACAAGATCCCAGTTTCACAAGAAGCAACGCAGATCATGAGATGCATATTTTAAAACTGCACAAAATAAAGTAGATAAACAACATTTATTCCAACACCTTCCATAACCTTGCTAATCTTTTCCGCTACACACACATTAACGAGTAGTACTGTAGCTCTTCCAGACCTCTATTTTTATTGGCCCCGTAGTACTGTAGCTTCTATTGTGTTTAGGTCTAGGGCTATTGTTTCTGTTGTTTAACCTATTGTTTCGTTAACCAATCACTGAGCTTGTTTGGAAAGGTACAGCCTCTCCCACATTAACGCATGTGCTAAGAGGCAATGAGGTCACACTTCCACCCGGCCGTCCAATTGCAATTTGAGCCGGTATAGTTTTACTAGAGGAAAACTATGATGTATTAACAAAACCTGTAAGACTTGCTACAAATGCTGGAGTATTAGTTTAGAGCGGAAATGAACTCTTAAAAAGTCTAGATAACGAGGTTGGCATTTTGTTTTTCAAACGAAGGAAAACGTTTATTATTACTAGAGGAAGCACAAACATGGAATAACATTCTAATGGAATTTGACATTATTCCATTAACCTTATTTCGGACCGCTGCTTACACAATTACCCACGTGATAATTAACACTGAGGTTAGAATACCACATACCATAGAACCACAAACATGGAATAACAATGACATTTGACATTATTCCATTAACCTCTTCTCGGACCGCTGCTTACACAATTACCCACGTGATAAATAACACTGAGGTTAGAATACCACATACCAGTGGAACCACAAACATGGAATAACAATGACATTTGACATTATTCCATTAACCTTTTCTCGGACCGCTGCTCGCACAATTACCCACGTGGTAATTAACACTGGGGTCAGAATTCCACATCAAGGATATATATTATTTGAAAACAAAGCTTGTTCACAAAATCTCAGTTACACAACAAGCAACGCAGATCAGAAGATATCAAAGGTTAGTAAGAAAGACTAAAACGTATTCAGGCCTTAAAGTTTCGTATATGGTAACGTTTCTTCTACTAAGTTTAGTTTAAGGAAGGTCTCCGATAAAAATTATATTATTAACCAGCCACTGTTTTATTACAACGTTTCGTATTATAAAAAGTATGTAAGGAACTTTTAATACCTTACTTATAACCACTGGTCTATTTTGTCTTTCTATTAACTTTGTATTTTATTTGAATAGAGTAATTATCTCCCAGTCAATATCGAAAAGATATCCGCGCTATTTTCAAATATTCTACGGTTGTCAATATTCTGAAATAAAACCACTAACGGGACCCAAACGATCTATTAAAATCACTGATCGTTTCACATGCACCTCCGTAAATGTTATCTACTGCATAACATGTACTTTTTGCAAAAAGATATACATTGGCGAAACAGGGAGGAGACTGGGCGACCGTTTTCGTGAACATCTCCAAGACGTTGACTGAAAAAACGACAAAGACGCATCCAAACCAGTCGCGCGTCATTTCAATCTTACTAACCATTCTAAACAACACATGACAATCTGCGGCCTTTCCTTACACCAGGGTAACACAGAAAGCAGTAAAAACTTAGAACAAAAAATCATCTTTCAAATCGGCACTCTCCGTCAAACCCCACGGAATCAACAAACGCTTTTCATTCAACTAATTTACATTTGTTTTTCACGTCACCAAATTTCCACCAATAGCGTAGCTCCACTGCTTACTATATAAAACCACACACTACCCACAATCCCTTGATTCGCTCCGACGGAGGGCTAGCGCTCGAAACGTCAGCTTTCTCGAATCTTTTTACGGTGGCTAATTTACCTTATCGACTCAGTCGATAAAACCAAATTCTTGTGCTTCACCCCCACCGACGCAGCACCACAGTTTCTCTAGAAACTAACCCCATTCACTAATTCTATATACCTGAGTATAAGTAGTCAGTAGTCTGACGACTGAGAGGAAAATGACGGCAGTTGTTTACTTCATGAAGCAATGAGATAATGCTTGCATTCAAACACACATTAATAATTCATAAGCATATTAGCCAATCACACGACGCAAATCCATCACGTGCATGGACCTTTATACCTGATAATCTATGGTCATTCTGAAAAGCCTGGTGGCGGATTTAAAGAATACCAATGAGAGGGGGCGAGAGGAGATTGTGTTGAGATTTTTTTAGGGATTGTTTTCCACATGGCTCGTTTTCTTTTGTTCTTTCAGGTGATTATATTGAATAAGCCTCGCCAACTGAAAAGCTGGGGACGGCTTTGATTATATACTCGGGGAGAGCGGGGCTAATATTCCCTTCCGTTTCATTAGGGGCGCGAATGGTAAATCCGAGACTCGCCGAGACCCTTGTTTCAAAATCCGAGACCGCGACCGCAGCTACGTTATAAAATCCGAGCCCGAGACCCAATGCGGGAAAAAACCGAGCCCGAGACAAGCAACAAACAAGGATGAAGAATAAGAATGCTTGACAAAAGTATCCGAGACCTTGAGGAAAAAAATCGAGACTCCGAGACAGAAAAAGCGCGCATCAGCCAAAACGAGACTTTGAGACTTCAAATAAAAACTGCCGAGATTTCGAGACCGGACCAAAATTTTCCGAGACCCACGATTTTGAGGGTACCATTCGCCACCCCTTTTCATTGTGTAAATAGTGATTGGGGTTGAGACGTATGATCACGGTGGGCACAGATTCACTCGAAATCGCTCGACATTTCACGATATAATAATAACTTTTTCCGTTTTGATGTTGTTAACATGAAATTTCACAACAGCACAGAACTCATCATTTTCACAAAAATATATTTTTTGTTTTTCCATTTTTGCAATTTTTAGCGGGAAAATGACGTCATAAAGTTGGCGCCCAAAAAATAACTTAGTATTATGGGATATCTAATGACAATTTCTGAAAGCGCTCGCCGCAAGCATCTCAAAACTGAAAAAATCTCGTAAATACGTTGATCCGATCAAAAGATATGACGTTTCAAAATTTGAACTCCCCGCACATTATCTGCGGGTGTCAAAGGTCATTTAGAATCAAATCGACTGAAAAACTTGCGCTTCATTCAACTTTAACAGTTTTGAACCTAGGAAGCTGAAATTTTACAACAATATAAAAGTTATCATTCGCAAAAATCGTATGTTTTTTGTTTTTTAAATTTCAAGTATTTTGGCGGGAAAATGACGTCACAAATATGGCGCCAAAATTTGAAATTAGTATTATGGGATATCTGATGACAGTTTCTGAAAGTACACGCCATAATAATTTCAAAAGTGAAAAAAGTTCGTTAATATGTTGATGAGATCCAAAGATATCACATTTCGAAAATTGATGGGCCCCTGATTTCCGCCATTTTGTTAGCACGCGAATGGTGAGCGATTTTGAGTGAATCTGTGCCCACCGTGGATGTTTTGGTAGAGTTAATTCTTAAACAATGGGAATAAAATGTCACCCTGACAGGAACCGGTCCTAAGAATGACCAGCAAAACATATTGATGCTTTTCACTCACGTGACCTTCAGTCCTGTGGGACTCAAATGACAAAGGCCATGGCGGCCATGTTGGTGCACATAACAAAAGAAGTTCATTAAAATTCCTTTGTAGGTGTGCACCAACATGGCCGCCGTGACGTAACGTGAAAACCACCTATACGCTCGTCAGCCAAAATATTATATTCAAATATATTCTGTGAAATGATATATATGATATATGATATATTTATTTCATATATATCATTTCACACTCACTCCTTTCACGGGAACATATGAACCTACAATTGACCTGCTCCCAACGTCAGTGGCTTCATAGCTCAGTTGGTAGAGCATCGCACCGGTATCGCGAGGTCACGGGTTCGTACCCCGTTGAAGTCCTGAATTTTTTCAGGCTTCTTTTCGCAATTGCTTAAATTGCGTTCACAACTGCGAGGATCATTTTTCATTTGATTTTAATATATTCTGGTTTGACCAAGTTTTGTTTTGAATTGTTCTGCTCCTCTCATACTGTTGATTCTCTTGAGGCAACATATTATTCAGCAGGAACAGATCTTTAAACTTTGATGGATCAAATGTTGTATTTTGCTACCATAACTTAATACATAACATTTCTGCGAACTATGCTCTTTTAATTCGTTTTTTAGATGGCAAGCAGTGCACTACTGTTGTTGTTCTGCTGATTCTCAGTGTCATGATCATGAGTGATTTTGCTGAGGCTGGATGTAAAAATATCAAGGTAATATCACATATTCCAATGTAATTAAAAAATAAGTAAGATAAGTATTGCATTGTAAGTAGAGTATTTATTGTTATTAGTCTTTTTATTGTATTGTATTGTATTGTAGTATTGTATTGTATTGTATTGTATTGTAACAAGAGAAAATAATTGGACACTGTCCAATTATAATCTCTTGTTAGTAAGTAATGTCAGTAATAGAGCAGTTTTCAATTGAGTGTCGAAAGTAATTACACAATTGCTTTGGTTTTGCATTGCTATGCTTTGTGATTGGCTAAAAAATCTCGCGCCATTTTCTCGACCAATCAGAAGTAAAACCAAAACCAATCGTGACTTGCTTGCACGCGTTTTCCCGCGCTTGGCGCCGCCGACATGTAATTGCTTCGAGCTCTGATTGGTTCATTGAATTGTTTACGACTGCTGTGATTGGTCAAAGTAATTACTTTGGTTTTGGTTTTACGACACTCAATTGAAAACTGCTCTAAAACTGTAGCTTTAGTTTGAAAGTAGCGTAAGTACCATATTGTAAGCAATGTAAGTATTGTATTGTAAATAGTGTAAGGATTGTATTGTAAGAACTTAATGTATCATATTGTAATAGTGTAGGCATTGTAGTGAGGAGTGTACGTATTGTAAGTAGTGTTTTTCAATCTTTTTCTTTTGTTGTAATTAAAATATTAATAAACTCAGTGTTCTTAAAAAAAATATATATATATCACATATTCTAACCAATAACGGTTTGGTAGTGCAAAGCTAAATACAAGCAAAAACAAACGATAAAAACGAACATTTTGGAGTCATCATGATGCCATTGTCAAGGTAACTACAATATGAAAAATTTCTGCGTGCGATGCTTGTAAAATACAGAATATTTCCAATGATTTTCAATAGTGTAAGGATCAGTGACTCTGAAACGTTGGTTTTGATCGTTTGTTTTTGCTTGTCTTTGAAGTATGCACATATGGTTTATTTTATGTACTAAATGAAACAAAGGGCCTGATGAACGTGTTTTAGGATAGAAACAAAACAAAAATCGAATATCTGATTCAGTGCAGGAAATGATTCGCAAAGAAATGAGCGTAAAATATCTAATTAGCGCTTCTCTTATAATGTTAACTTAAAAATCAAACCGAAAAGCAACACATACAGAAGAAGCTGGGTCAGGTTAATTTGCTCCATTTTTCCTCTTCTATTTTAATACAGTCAACTTGCAAGTTTTTAGTTGTTCTATTTTTACCCATTTAAAAAACGGTTTACCATGACACTTTTTTTATTGTAACTATATTGCCATAAGTAATTTCATGTCCTTTCACGTCATTCTGTTGCCGTTTAATTGGAACAGAGTAAAAAATATAATATTAATCACGTGTATGGTCTAATCATTGGTATGAAAAGTGCAATTTCCGATTGCTAAAGCCTGGTTTCCATAATATATATAGATAGGCTAAGCCTAACAGCGGCGTCGCTCTGTGAACAAGCTTAACTATTAAAAGGTGAAACTTGACTAAGGTGAAAGGTCGAAGCACAAGAATTAAGATTGACGAAGGCTATTTTTCAATTTTAGCAATTCTCAAAAACAGTATTACGCGACCGTCTGCACAGTACATTTAGACCGTACAAAAGTTCACAAAAACAACTTTTTCTCCGTCTAGAATAACTAGTACGACTACTTTCCGAATAAAATACACTTGTTGCTTGTCAAAAATTGCCCGAGAAACTGATTTGAAAATCAAAATTGCAAAAAATACACAAACATATTTGCACAACGCCACGCGAGTGAAGCTAGAACTATAAAATCCAAGTCATGTTTTGTTTACATAAAATCGCTTTTCAACCTATGTAATGAATGAACAAACACATAAAAATGGACAACACAATCTTCTTTCGAAAAAATTTATTCAAATCTCCATAAGTTTATGTTTAAAAGCAAAACGCAAACCATTTATAGCGCATCGAGGCCGAGCTGTCTTCGATGAAAGAAATCATGAAACGACTGAATGTGAGCACGTTTTATAAATAATCAGTTTCCAAAACTAACAAGAACACAAAGAAACAGTCAATCACAGATTGATATCAACATAAATTCCCATCGAAAAATGTAATTTGTTTTACCTTTAAGAAATTATCAGTTACATCTCCGCTTCTTCAGTTCTGAAATCCGAAGTGAGAAACATCTCCCCGTATTGCTACCGCATTGATTAAAACGTATGAAGTTCCTCGAAGCAAGATTTTAGCCCTAAAAGCTCTTCTTTTTCCACTATAGCAGCTTCTGAGTATCCCTTAATTAGTATCCCTGTCTTGAGTAGCAAACCGCGAAAAAATGCAGGGAAATAACGACTGTAATTTGAAACGGTTTTCTCCGCTAAACACAGCAAAACATCAAAGTGTTTACCGAGCTGACGTGACATTCGGTCGTGTAGCCGCGCAAAAAACAAAGCCTCGTTTTGGTTTCAAAATTGCTAAGATCCCGGAAGTTGTGTGGCGTCATACGCGCATGTTTTGCGACGTCATACGCGCCCGCGAGTTACCCTTGCCCGACGCTCCGACCGACACACATGTCACGGACGCTAGCCATGACCATGTAAAATGACGGGCATAGGTTCTATGAGTATGGGGCTCCGCAGCGAGCCTTCGGCCCGAGCTCCGCTATAAAGACAAAATAACAGCTAAAAGAATGAAAATTACATAAGAATGGCAATTTTGATTTCTCAACCATCTGTAAAGAAATTAAACTTGATGAACTGTAATCCATTTCCATCCTTGCAATCCTGCACTTCATCTCCAACGTTTTGTCCAGTTAAGTTATATAGGTGGTTTTCACGTTACGTCACGGCGGCCATGTTAGTGCACACCTACAAAAGAATTTAAATGAACTTCTTTTGTTATGTGCACCAACATGGTTGCCATGGCCTTTGTCATTTGAGTCCCACAGGACCGAAGGTCACGTGAGTGAAAACCATCTATATTAGGTGGCATTTGGCGATATAACATGAAAATATGTTAAGCGACAGTGTCCCTTGAACTATTGAAGTGAGAAAACTGAGAATAGCTGGAGTAAATAAACGTAAAATGTTTATAGCTAAAACCTATTTGTTTTCCTTTCTTCATTCTTTTCCTCATAGCAAAAATGGCTGCTGTTATAGTGGTGCCAGGCCACAATAATAACCAGGTAATATGTTTATGCTCCGAACGTTGTATAAATGCACTATTTTATACTTTAAACAAGCTGTCGAAAGATCTTCAATAAAAAAGAAATAGTCAAACCTTTGAGCGCGTGCGGGGGAAGGGAGGGTAGGTTCTCCGATATAGCGGACTAAATAGGAAGAGAGTTTCCGCACGAAAGGGGTGCCTTTTTTATCTCGCACTACACGAAAGGGTAGCGAAATTTGAAGTTTTTGTATTTAAAAGTGTATTAAAAATAGACTGGGAATTGACAGGGAAGAAAAGACGAGACAGAAATTACGCTCTCAGCCGTATGAGTATGGTATGAGTACCCCCCCCCCCCCCCCCCCCCCAATACCCCACCCACTAACAATATCTCAGCTCCGATTCGAAAAATATATATCTGAATTAGTTTCAGTAAATGTAATATCGGCAAACTTTAAATCTGCTAACTCCTTGATATTTATTTACACCTTATTTTTCCTTTTCCTAGTTTAAAAGAACTGTTCAAGCTGTAGAATGAAGTCTGATTTTCATGGATGTATTATCCTAATTCAACAGATAAATTAAATTGTCAGTAAAATAGAATAAAGTTGTTTCAAACACTTAAAACTTAGAGGTTATTTCTTTTCTGACTGATCTATAAATATGACGATGTTTGCCAAGTTTAGGTTAACGAAAAAAAATGTTAAGCGAAGAAAAGAAGCCTGTACTAATCTCGCTTTGAGGCGGTAATAAGGGGAAAGCAGAGCGGTTTCCAATTTAGTGTCGAACGCCATTTCGCAGTTCCATTGTTCTTGCATTGCTACGCTTTTTGATTGACCCAAAAATTATGCGCCACTATTTCTTAACTTCAATCACCAGCACGCGTTTTCCCGCGCTTGGCGGCGGCTACCTATATTTGATTTGAGTTCTGATTGGTTCATTGTATTGTCTGTGTCTGTTGTGATTGGCCAGAGTAATAAGGTTGGTTTGGGTTTGACAACACTCGGCTTAATACCACTCTAACATATTTTATGCGATACAGTGACACTCCTTTTTCGACCACTTTCGAAAGCGACAACTTTCTTGAAACCCAAAAAACATTGTATATGTCTTACTCCCCGACTACTTACCGACCACCCCACGACCACTCCCGAACGCGACCGCAACCACCTTTGGGTTTTACGAACTGGGCTTTCTCTTTGTTTTTAATTAAGCTCTTGTAAGCGATCACCCCTGAGAGACATATAGGTTCAAATGTGTTCGTCTTTCAACAACAGCGGGAGTGATGACAGGCGAATGCATTCGCAGGCTATTGGTTGAAAGATGATCTTCATTTTGTCCGTGTGTGCACTGTAGATTCATGCCAGTTAAAAATGACTGTGTACGCACATATGTAGTCCCTCTGTCTATTTTTTTTTAGTGAATGATCTCTTACGAGAATGAATTGACGTTGTCGACTATTTCTAGTTACGACCAAATCCAAGTCAAAATTCAAATCTCAATATGTTCGGTTACCTGAATTTCAACTGCAATTCATCTAGACGCTTTCGTTGGTAATGAGTTCCTGACAAAAGTGTGAGCTGGGTGTAGACAACGAACCCAGTGTGGAGAACAGTGTGGGTGTTCAATACTCATAATCATTTTAACTCGTGAATACGCGAAGCGTGAAACGAGTTAGAGCATTTGGGTAAAAATTTCAATCGATCGCTCGAGTGGCTGTAAACGTTGAGACCACGATACGTAATGGCACCTGCCTTACCCATGGGGACGGCCTTGGAGGGGAGGACGGTGTGGGGATTTGGACGCAGGGGGTGGAGGGTGGGTATAGCAAAACGCCTAGAAGAGGGGGCGGGGTAGAGCGTTTGCTATTCGCTGATTGGCTCATAGGAATCTTTGATTGTAGGTGTGTTTGGCATGCTTTTTGACAACAACCCCTTTTCGGACCAAATAGCCTTATGATTTTCTCCGTCCATTTATGGAATTCTAAAAACTGGGCTGTTTGTCTTTTCTTGACGTTGTCAAGAAGCAATAAGCATAAAAAATACAGCAAAAAGAGAGCGAAAGATATCTAGAGCTGTTCTACCATTAAACGACGCGCGCAAAATAGTCTGAACTGACATATGCGCCTCTCTTTAAGCAAAGTAATCGTTATCATTTTTGATAGCCATTCTCTCTCATACTCTCTCTCCTTCCTCTCCACCACAGAGGCACTTTAAAAATATCTGTACAATAAAAGAATATCGCGACGCGAAAGAATACTTCACATCGCGAACTCGAAAGAAGTCTGTGCAGGGCAGACAGTCAGTAGCCATACATGTATTTGTTTCGAGTTCTGATTTTTTCATTTACGTAATATCTCAAAAAATTAGGAAGTTTCTCACTGTTGACACTACTAAAATTATCGTTCATTCATTTGTAACTTCAAAGGTGGACTATTGTAACTCTCTACTGTATGGATTACCGAAATATGTACTTCATAGACTTCAGCGGATACTAAACTGCGCTCTAAGACTTGTTTATCAGTCAAACAGGTATGACCATATCACACCACTGCTTTTGGAGCTTCATTGGTTACCATTTGAATAGCGCATTATCTTTAAGATTCGCCCAATCACCTTTAAGGCTCTCAATGGACAAGCTCCTTGTTATATTACAAATCTTCTGTCTTATTATCATCCTTCAAGAGCTCTTCGTTCTTCAAGTAAAAAACTGCTAATCAGACCTAAATGGAACCTCAAAACTTACGGTGGACGGTCATTTGCTGTTGCCGCTCCGTCACTCTGGAACTCACTGCCGGATTTTATTAAGAACGCCGTCTTTGTTAACATTTTTAAATCTAAACTTTTTTTACAAGCTTCTGACGATCATTAATTAATATTTATTTATTTATTTATTTTCTGAACTTTCATTTATGTTTATTTGTTTTATTTGATCTTAGCTGTAGCCTGTATTTTAAATTATTGTAAAGTGCTATTGAACCTCTGGAAAATAGCGCTATATAAATTTATTATTATTATTATTATTATTATTATTCGTAGAATTACCTGCGTATGTTGTGATTGGCCCATAGAGTGAATATGTTGGTTTTGTTTTCACGACACTTCGTTAAAAACTGCTATATAGTTGTCTGTGTATGAACTCTTAAAGTAGTACAATGTGTCCCTTCTTTTCCTTTCCTTCCTTTCCTTCTTCTTCCCTTCTTTTTCCCTTCTTTTTACGTACCTGAAGGTAATTTTCATGATTGCGCAATCTCATAACAAGCGCCCTCTTCCCACTAGTACCCAGGCTCTGCGAATGCAATTTTTGCGCTCCAAGTCTCTGTTCAGAAGTGAGCATGTGATCTGCGGCCAGAACAATTCGTGCCCACTACGGAGAGAAAAGAGGCATACTTCATGATCTATGGCGTTCAATCAAATCTGTTCTTTTACTATCAGCGATTGCACAATTGTCTTAATACGAACACAAAGGGGACAGAGCTAAGTCCCAGAGGGATGTTCCTCAAACCGTTTATGCGTTGAAATTAGCTTTTGTTACCTCTTGGGGTATTAAGTTGTAGCTTTTTAACTTTTAGGGTAAACAAATCCATCATATTGCTTTCAAAATCTCAGTGCAAGAGGGCTTTTTGTTTTCTTAATGTTTTGTTCTGGCCTCCTCTTGGGGATAACATGAATTAGAGGCGATGCCCATAACACGCGATTTTTGATACCTTTTTAGGAGTTCTTTCCAAAATGTTCGAGAAGCATCCATGATGTTTGCTGGTGTGTTGGTTGGTTTATCCAGCGATGTCTTGTGATCTGTTATCTAGTGTTGGTGATTTATCCATGTTGGTGCACATACCAGCTGACGGTGTTTACTGGTTTGTTGTGTTGTTAATTCAGGGATGTCTTCTGAACTGTTCTAATTTTGGTGGTTCATCCCTGTTGGTGCAAATACCAGCTTATGTTAACTTAACGTAACTTATTAAATCGATAGTATCACGTATAGTAATAAAGAAACTCAGTCATGAACATGTAAAGATAAGCAGTGGAAAAGTTCAATCTTTTTACGCACCTGAAAGTGATTTTCGTGATTTTGCAATCTCATAACTAGCGCCCTCTCCCTACTAGTACCCAGGCCCAGTGAATGCAATTGTTGCTCCAAGTCTCTGTTCAGAGGTGAGCATGCGCTCTGCGGCCAGAAAAATTCGTGCCCCACTACGGAGAGAAAAGAGGCATACGTCAAACTATGGCGTTCAGTGAAATCTGTTCTTTTACTATCAGCGATTGCACAACTGTCGTAATACGAGCACAAAGGGGACAGAGCTAAGACCGCTGTGTCCCAGAGGGATGTTCCTCAAACCGTTTATGGGTTACAATTAGTTTTTGACACCTCATAGGGTATTAAGTTGTAGCTTTTATTGCAACTTTTAGGGTATACAAATCCATAATATTGCTTTCAAAATCTCAGTGCACGAGGGCTTTTTGTTCTCTTAATGTTTTCTTCTGGTCCCCCTTGGGGATAACATGAAATAAAGGCGATGCCCACATCACGCGATTTTGTTGGTGCACATACCAGCTGATGGTAACTTAGCTTAACTCATTAAACCAATAGTATCATGTGTAGTAATAAAGAAACTCAGTCATGAACATGTAAAGATAAGCAGTGAAAAAGTTCAATCACCTTTTTACGCACCTTAAGGTAATTTTCGTGATTGCGCAATCTCATAACAAGCGCCCTCTCCCCACTAGTACCCAGGCTCTGTGAATGCAATTTTAGTCCTCCAAGTCTCTGTTCAGAAGTGAGCATGCGCTCTGCGGCCAGGACAATTCGCGTCCACTAAGGAGAGATAAGAGGCATACGTCAATCTATGGCGTTCAGTCAAGTCTGTTCTTTTACTATCAGCGATTGCACACAACTGTCTTAATACGAACACAAAGGGGGCAGAGCTAAGTCCCAGAGGGATGTTCCTCAAACCGTTTATGGGTTAAAAATAGCTTTTGATACCTCTTGAAGTATTAAGTTGTAGCCTTATTGCAACTTTTAGGGTAAACAAATCCATAATATTGCTTTCAAAATCTCAGTGCAAGAGGGCTTTTGGTTTTCTTAATGTTTTCTTCTGGCCTCCTCTTGGGGATAACATGAATTAGAGGCGATGCCCATAACACGCGATTTTGATACCTTTTTAGGAGTTCTTTCCAAAATGTTCGAGAAGCATCCATGATGTTTGCTGGTGTGTTGGTTGGTTTATCCAGGGATGTCTTGTGATCTGTTCCAATGTCGGTGGTTCATCCCAGTTGTGTACATACCAGGTGATGGTGTTTACTGGTTTGTTGGTTGGTTTATCCAGCGATGTCTTGTGATCTGTTCTAATGTTGGTGGTTCATCCCAGTTGTGTACATACCAGGTGATGGTGTTTACTGGTTTGCTGTGCTGTTAATCCAGGGATGTCTTCTGATCTATTTTAATGTTGGTGGTTCATCCCTGTTGGTGTACATACGTACCAGCTGATGGTGTTTACTGTGTGTTGGTTGGTCAATCCAGGGATGTCTTTTAATCTGTTCTAATGTTGGTTTTTTATCCCTGTTTGTGCACATACCAGATGATAGTGTTTACTGGTGCGTTGGCTGGTGAATTCAGGGATGTCTTCTGATCTGCTCTAATGTTGGTGGTTCATCCTTGTTGGTGAACATACCAGGTGATGGTGTTTACTGGTGTGTTGGTTGGTGAATTCAGGGATGTCTTCTGATCTGTTCTAATGTTGGTAGTTCATCCCTGTTGGTGCACATACCAGCTGATGATGTTTACTGGTGTGTTGGTTGGTTAATCCAGGGATGACGTCTTCTGATGTATTCTAATGTTGGTGGTTCATCTCTGTCGGTGCACATACCAGCTGATGGTGTTTACTGGTGGGTTTGTTGATTAATTCAGAGATGTCTTCTGATCTGTTCTAATATTAGTGGTTTATCCCTGTTGGTGCACATACCAGCTGATGGTGTTTAATGGTGGGTTTGTTGGTTAATTCAGGTATGCCTTCTGATCTGTTCTACTGTTGATGGTTCATCCCTTTTGTTGCAAATACCAGCTGATGGTGTTTACTGGTTTGTTGTGTTGTTAATCCAGGGATGTCTTCTGATCTGTTCTAATGTTGGTGGTTCATCCCAGTTGTGTACATACCAGCTGACGGTGTTTATTGCTGTGTTGGTTGGTTAATCCATGGATGTCTTCTGATCAGTTCTAATGTTGGTGGTTCATCCCTGTCGGTACACATCCCGGCTGATGATGTTTATTGCTATTGGTTGGTTAATCCAGGGATGTCTTCTGATCTGCCCCATGTTGGTGGTTCATCCATGTTGATCAGCTGATGATTTTTGCTAGTGTGTTGGTTGGTGAATCCAGGGATGTCTTTCGATCAGTTCTTATGTTGGTGGTTTATCCCTGATGGTGCACATACCAGCTGATGGCGTTTACTGGTGTGTTGGTTAGTTAACCCAGGGATGTTTACTGATCTGTTGCAAAGTTGGCCGCTCATCTGGATCTCTGGACAGCAGCCATGAGATCAAACTCCGAGCCTCTGATAAAAGACAAAAAAGGTAATCGATTGTCCTTGAAATTCGTCTCACAGTTTCACACAAAAGCTAAGAGCAAATATTAAAAACCGCCCACATCATGGGAAGTAGATGTTCTCCTTATTTGGTGGCGGTCGTTTCGTTAAGTACGTATTCACTTACGTGTCATTAGTTTTGCGAGTAACAGTACGTTTATAGCAAATAAGTAGCGTTATTGAAGTAACGATGGGTAAAAACTGCATGCTTTTAAGATTGAGCCAGATGGGATTACGACTGATTTATTCTTGTATCAAAGCTACTGTTATGAAAAATATCTTAACTATTACGAAAAATAACTTACCCTTAGAAAGGTATTTTGGAATTTTTGGAGGCATGTGCAATGCCATACGAGGCTTGTCATAAGGCATCTCACCAGAAAGCATTTCATACAGCAAGAAGCCGAGCGACCATGCAGTGGCTTGAGTGCCAAAGAAATAGTGATGAGAATAGAACTCAGGAGGGCAGTAGTGCTGGGTGCCTAAAAAGTTTAAAATTGAAGGTTTGTCAGTAACAAGAATTAGAGAGTGGTCCTCCCATGATTAGAATTAGGGGTTACCAGGCCATGAGATATTGGGTGGGATATTTTGTCCCTTCCCCGCCTTGTTCGAGGACATTCGCTAATCAACTAATCATCCTTTCTTGTACGAAACGCAGTTCACTCACTTTTGGCGTAAATATATGACATTACCGACCCGTTTCCAGGACGCTCGCACGAGACGAGTGGGATGGATCGCCTGTAAACTACACCAGTTTCGTTACAATCATCATTGGCGGGTGACCCGTCGTCTAGGACGCCTCGCGACATCGCGCTCGACCCCAAACGTTAGAACGAGGCTGTGACTGACCTAGTTTAAACCATTTCTTGCAATCAGCAAACGCGAAACATGTCTTAGTTTTATTTTATAACAGAAAAAATGAGGATCGTTCTAGTCTGTTTGTAATTGTCGTTACAACTCTTACCTGCAAAGCACCTGAAGGGATCTTCCTGTGTTTCGCAAGCGAGTCCAAAATCAGTCAACTTCGCCTCCTGTTTTTTCAAATCAACAATGATATTCTCGGGCTTGATATCTCGGTGCAGGACACCTTGTGCCTCACATTGTATCGTCGCCTCGAGAATCTGCGTAAAAAACCGCCGACCGTCCTTTTCGGTCATCCCATAACCAGCGTTGATGACGTCTAACAAGTCCGCAGAATCTTCCGGGCGCTCGAGCACGAAAACGAAGTTGTCTTCGTGGGTAAAGACGTTCAACAATTTAATGATGTTAGGATGTCGAATGTGACGCTGGTAATAAGCTTCCACTGGGAATTGTTGGCCGTTTATCTGCAGTGGGGGAGGAGTGGGATGAAAGAACTAAATCAGACTGTTGCATCCAGTTTATAATCTAATAGGTAAACGGATCACGATGAAAATGTTAATTTTAATTCCATGTTTGATTAACAAGTTCTTTCAGAACTAATAGGAAGGTATGGACTCTGGTAATAAGATTCTGTATGCATGATGAAAGCTCAGCGTTTATTAAACAATAATTTCGATCAGTTTACCTCCTTATAATTCTTAACCCTGGCTTTCTTTACAAATTTGATGGCCACCTATGAAATTAAAGAAAACAGAATAAGTCTAACAGAACTATAAATGCAAAACAGCTTCAATACACATCTCATCTGTTTCTGGTGTGGAACTGACGTTTGAAGCAAGCTTGGGGCACATAAGTCTTTCGTTTAAGGTACCCGGGAGAACTCACATACTCCTATACAAAAATTGACGGAGGTAATTATCGTTCAAAAGTTTGAAAGGAACCCCTAAAATGTACCAGAAGTTTGTTTTGTGGGTGTGACTCATATTAATTTTACCCCGGAGAAGTAACAATTATTTCTGAAAAGTTCCTGTCATCATATTATTCTGGCTTACTACTCTTAATTCCCCCCCCCCTCCCCCCTCCTGTAACTTTTGTATCGATGTCCCCCCGGGAAATGTACTGCTCCTAGTGTATGTCTACAGCTTTGTTTTGTTTTGTTTCTATCGAAGTTTGCAGAAAACGTTTATATAAAGCTGCACATCTTTGGTAATTAATTTAACTATTATTTATTTTCTTACCGGCAGTTTGTCGCGCTTTCTTGTAGCAGAAAATACGACTCCAAATCCCCCTGATCCGAGACATGCTCCTATCTCATAAGCTGCGAGACTTCGGGGCTTGCGCCTTCCTGCAAACCAAGAGAAAATTGATATACAACCGAGACACACATTGCGAAAGAGTCGGTTTTTCTCGTTCCCAGAGCTCCCTGGCTTTCTTTGCCGCCTTAGCCTCAGCACGAGGACTAAGTGGGTACAACCACTTGGTCCTCGTTTTCAGGATCCAACGGTTAAGGGAACCTGGAAACTCTGCCGAGGACAAGAATGGGGGGACGCGCGAAGAGCCCATACTCCCCAGTCTCACTCTCGATATCCAGACATACTCCAGGTTTCGGGACGCCTCAGCTTTCGCGCTTTTTTCAGCAGACTCGCGCTTGCGCAAAAATAATGTATGTTCTGCAGCTGCAGTCAAGCCGATACTCCGCTAACTGACGTCCCTCGAGCTCCTATGCGAACGTAAATCTAAAGCAATAAAGTAACAATCGAATTAACCCTTTAAGCCCTAACATCAAAATTTAAATTCTCATTTCTAGTGCTATACATTTCCTATAAAAGTAGTGGGGAAAAATTGTTTGGATATCAAGAGAACTCATCTTGTGTGATCATGTCTTTAATTCTCATGACCTTTTTGATTGATAATGCATTAATATTACAAGGAGAAATTCGATGCTGATCACTCTTAGGGCTTAAAAGGTTAAGCAGCCAGTAGTTTATTTGTACCTCTGCGTGTCTTTTTGCGACGATTCTCCTTTTTAACTGTCGCCAGCTGCGATCCACTTGTCCCAGGGTGAGGTTTTTCTTTCTCGTCCTTGTCAACTGGAAGTTTTTTCTGGAGAAAATATTGTTTCTACAATTATTGTGATTCTCATCGACTGAACTCCGGTGAAAAATAAAGCGCAATTTTTAAAATTGCATCGTGTTTCAATACTGCAATAATGAATCACTCATTTTCCCAGTAAGTTAAGCTTTTGAAAGTTTGAAAGAACTCGAAATGGTTGTGGAAGCATTCACTTTCCCTCGTGATTTCACAGCTTTTCTTCTTCTCCTAAACGTCCACTGCTGTTACCAAGGCTACCAAAGCTGTACAATTTCTTAACAGTGGCATGCATCTAGAATAATTTTGACTATTGAAATCACTCAACTCCCTGGAAATGGAAATACTATTTCGCGTTTTCGACAATACACTTGATTCATTTTGTTCATCTATAGTCCAGCTAAAGCAGTCAAAGTTTTGCAACTCTCAAAAAACTTACACTTGCATTAATTGGTTCTGACAAGAAGATCTTTTTTCTCTGTGGCTCTGTGTCCAAATCAGATTCACTGTGGACTCTTTTAAGGCTGAAGAGGTAAAGAAAAAACGTTTTAAGCCTTGACACAAAACGTTCAAAATTCTTTTATTCAGTGCAAAATTATTTTCCTCAGTTTAAAAATTTACAATTACTAACCTTTTTGAAACTTTGTCCGTTGCGAACTTCTCGATTTTGTATGGCTGAAAACCACAAAAATGGAAGTTTAAAAGGTTAAATAGTCTTTACAAACAGACTGAAATTACTTCAAGGATGAGCATTCAAAAGTGAAGTGTTTGAATAATCGCACTAACCTTTGAAGATACTTGAAGTTTCCTGTTTTTAACAGGCGCGCACACGTTTAAAGAATCTTCCCTTTGTGGGTCACGCGATGGTGGCGCGTACTTAGAAGGAACGAAAAGTTTTCGTTTTCTACTTGAGTTAGCACTCATAGTGCTTAAGAAATAATTACAATCGCAAAAAAAAATCACTGTTTGTGCTTTTAACTCTCTTGCGAATAAACCGCGTTAGCCTCGTTTAACGTTTTAAGCTTTCATTGCGTAGTTTCTAATTTCTAATTGCTCTTTGTGAGTGGGATGCTCGCGCGATCAGTCGCGCGCGCGTGGGATTCGAATGAACACACACTTGAACTTAGTCGGGTTGCAAATATTTATTTTAAATACAAAATGTTTTGTTCAGTGTTCTTCCAAGAAATGGAAACCCAATATCAGAATAAATTGGGCGAACGCCCCGTAAGCGATACAAATATTTTGCTTCTATTTTGGTAAAATGATAGCGGAGACTATAGAAACGGACTAACTTGCGTGGAAGGGACCTAAGTTTATAATACAAAAGTAGAGCTAGGAATGCAAAGAAAAGTGCATAGGAAAGGATCAGGACAGTCTCGCGAACGACGGCGAAGTGTGTGTGACGGCCTGAGAACTCAACAAGTCGGCCGGATCGACAGGAATCGAATTGAGGGGGGGAGGTAGACTTAGCCACAAGCTGCTCGGCATCTGTTCGGCAACTTTTCGGTTTTTTTGGCAACCGTGGCAGCTGTTTCGACCTGGTTGGGTCTCTTTGCCTATTACCCATGGTCACGCGCCGCTGTGACGTGGGTCAATTGGCAAACTTTTGAATTTGAGCTTATCTGTGGTCATCATCCTGGCGATTTGATAGAGAATTGGCGTTTGCGCTAGTTTTTCTCTATCTTTTTGCTGCTACACCGTGCTTACGAGACCCAACCAGGTCAAAACAGCTATCGCATTTTGGCTTTCAGTTTGGGCTCTATCATGTCGTTGTCGCGTTAAATGTTCTACGTAGTATCAGCCTTGCTTTATACTTTGATTTTATCTCTATTTTTGGCTGACTAGATCTTCTCCAGATTCTACATACACCAGCAGCATTTTCGTTTGCGGTCCTTTGCTTCTTATTTACTTCAACTGTAACCTTGCAAATGGCCTATTGAAAGCAGAAATAATAATTCATGAACCACACTCACTTTTATAGGCATTACTGACTTCCGCCTTTTGTTTTCCCTGTTAAAGTGCCCCTGTGATCACATTTTTTATTTTAATTTTTTTACATTTTCGTGTACAATTAGACTTTCTTACTCATCTTGCCAAATTTCAATTTATTACGAACATCAGAAGTCATTTTATTTTAACATTTATTTCCGAGAATTTACGGCCGCCATTAATCAACCTTGTTCCAAGGCTTGGTTGCGAATGGGATAAAGTGACGTCAAAGACTCAAACATACCTCACGGGTTGAAATTATACTGACACTTTTTGCTCGGCGATTTGACTATAAATTAAATTAGATCTCATGCGTCCTGTTGACAGCGGATGTTTTTCACGCTTTGGAATTGTTAGCAAAGAAAATAGCTTTTGCTTTTTCACTTTAGCTGATGAACTAGTTCAGCAAAACACTTTCCATAAGACTATAGACTTTCCATCCGAATTTCCATCCGAATTTCGTGAATTTCCGCGAGTGTTAAACTTCCGATCGTCAAAGTGAATAGCTAGCGTGAGTCAGAATATAGTGAGCCAGATTTTAGTGATCTTGTTCATTTTAACTTTCTTCTGAGAATAATATAAATTTAGAATAGGTTCTACGAGCTCTTTTTTCTTATGACTAGATCAGATCTGTTGACTATTCTAGTGAGACCAGTTTCAAATTATTTTTGCATCGCTTCGGGCTTCGGATGATTGTAAAAATGTAAAAATCGTAATCGTAATCAATATAATCATATTATCCAAAGATCAGACGATAGATCGGGCACTCTTCATTGATTTGTGGTTATTATTATAGTTTTTATTGCATAGTAGGTTGTTGTTTTTTCTTATTAATAGAATAATAAATAACAATAAAACTAATAAACGCTGTAACGTAATACAAATGTTACAAATAACAAAATTAATAAACAATTAAATAAACAAAACTAAATAAAATTAAACAATTAAATACAAAATTTGTTTTAAAAATGTGCAAATCTACAATTAATAGAAAAAAAAAGCAAAACCCCTACAGGACTAGCCTGCAAGCAAGCTGTGCTGGGTTAAAGGGGATTAGGGAGGCCCTTCTCATTCCCTCCCCAATCCCCTTTAACCCAGCACAGCTTGCTCTACCCCCTACCCCCTACCCCCTAGGATCCTAGGTCTTACCCATTTACCCCTTTACCCTTTTACCCCTTTACCCTTTTACCCGTTTACCCGTTTACCCGTTTACCCTTTTACCCGTTTACCCCTTTACCCCTTTACCCTCTAACCCCTCTGGTACCAGTCCCTGCCTCTTTCCTTTTTTTCCTTTTTTCCCGCCACCCCCGCCGAGATTCGAACGTGCGACCTCGCCCTCTGTCGGACTCGTAGTCCAATGGCCAATCACCTGAGCTACGTCGCTCAGGTGACATTAATTCATTAATTTTTATGAATTATATACCACCTATTGTTATCACCTATTGTTCTATTGTTATCACCTATTGTTATCACAATCACCTTTTGTTATCACAGTCACCTATTGTTATCACAGTCAGTCAAACATTCCATCGCGTTTCATGTGAAGTAGAACAACTTTATAAATTAAAACTTTAATTTAATGCAGAACTCAATGCATCTGATCGATTCGAATGTGATTGAAATAACGAGAGCGATAGTCAAACTTTACGAGAGCGGGAACGAGAGCGAGAGTTCAGAATTAATTCCCATAGATTCCAATGAAAATCTAAACCAATTCAAACTCTTCGATTGCGCACAAGCGCACAAGCGCCGCCAGAGAGCGTGTATAGTGTTTCAGACCAAGCTTCAGACCAAACGTTCTCGCTGCAAGAAAATACCTATCTCAATAAAATAAGATGCATTTTAATAATATACTTCTTAATAATATACTTCTTAATAATATGTCTTCTAATAATATACTTTTAATGTTAGAAAAGTTTAGTTTCGCCCAAAGATCTCGGTCAAGAGTGGTCTCGAGATTTTTAGTTTCTGTTTATAAAATTATGTTTCTCTGTGTATTAAGTTGTTCGTGGTGACTTCATTTTACCACTCATATATTTTACCACTCATACCAAAATATTAAACGCTAAAACGCCCATAAAATATTTTCAATGCGAACAGCTTCTATATTCTGAATTTGGGTAACCAGTAAACAGTATATCAGTTACGGGCCATGATAATAAGATTCAAAGTGAGATCTATATCACAAAGTGAGATATAATAAGATTCAAAGTGAGATCTGTTTTTTTATTGAGTTTTTCCATGTTCTGGGAGAAAAATAAGCTACTGTTTGAATGGCAAGATCGGAGTGTGCTTTTTTCTGTGACGTTCCCACATAAACCCCCCACACCCCTCCACCCCCTTGCTCGCTGTACCTTTTAGGAGAGACTTGCCCAGGGAGAGTCGAGGGATTAGTTGAAGTTTGTGCTATTTCACTTAGTTGAAACTTCACTTCGAGAAAATTTTCCTTCCTGAATGTCTGTGGAACTGAACTTTATTTGAGTACGCCCCTGTCCGTGTTTGCCACTAAGGCCCCGCCCCCCATGAAATGCGTTTTCAGAAGTTTCAGAAGTCTTGGCGAAAACGAAGCAAAAAGCGTTTTCGTATCGTTTTCACACTAAAACGCTCGAAAACGATGAAAACGACTGGGATTGCTTATGTGTTAATATGTGTTAATGAGAACAAACAGTTAAAATGCACTGTAAGTAAGCGTCGAGGTAATTTTTGGTTTTACCTTGAAGTAATTATATAACGCCCGGAGTTTTAACTTGTTAACGTTAACAGAAAGCACTTTCGCGCTAACTACGGAAGAGATCTGGAAAGAGTCCTTTTCATAGGAATTATCACGTGTACATGACGTCGTAATATTCAAATCAAAGCGGGAAAGTAAGGATGGTCAAAGCTTACATTTGGCTTTGAGCTCCTGTAGTCAATTTAATTTCTTTGTTCGCCTTATTTGTGCTCGTCTGGTGGTTGAAGGACATCATTAAGTCCGGAAACCCGTACGTCATTAGCACCTTTCAAAGAAACGACTGGTGTTTTGCTTTGTCGACTGTTGAATTGTGCTGATGTTGGCACTCTTGCGGCCGTTCACAGTCGGTAGGCAAGCCGATTCAGACGGAGTCTAAAAGCACGTTTTCTCTAAAAAAAAAAACTGTACGATCGTGAGTTGCAGCCCATTTGTGACACCTTGCTGTGACCGAAGTTTGGAATTGAAGAGGTGCTTTTAGACTTATATATTTTGTGAAAAATCAGTTGGAGGCTGATTCCGCGTTCGTTGAACTCAGGAGTTTCCCATAATTCATTGCGGTATCTGTTGCGTTCTTTCTGCTGTATGCGATAAAAAATCGAAGAGGCAGGAAAGGCAGTAATCTCAGCAATAAAGTAGATTGCTCGTCTCCAGCGAAAGAAGCGCCTTTTTATCCTTCTACCCGAGACGATATGTAGGAGATCGTACATGTAGCTTCTATAAGCGGCGTCACGTTACTTTGCGTGACTTTGAAAAGGGTCAGAAAACATTTTGGTTCCTTTGTCAGCGAGCGGAATGGAAGGTGCACGTACCGAAGTAAAACCAAAACTGATTCCGTAAGTGTTTTAATGTTACGCAGTTAGACTCTTTACTTGATTTTGTTATATCTCTATTAGTAAATAACTATGGTGTTTTGGTTTTACATCAAGCCGAACCGCTATGTTTCGAGTTAGTTTTGGCGCGTTGACATTACACGATTTATGTAAAGCTTAAACCGCTTCCCTCGCCTTCAGTATTTGTCAAATTTTAATTAATTTCAGCTTTGGCATAAAGACGCCGTCAGTCTTGGCTGAATAGTCTGGTAAAAGAAACACATTTTCACTGTGTGTTTTAGCAAAAGAATGTTGTTTATCGGTACAAACACTTTTTGCTCGGCGATTTGACTATAAATTAAATTAGATCTCATGCGTCCTGTTGACAGCGGATGTTTTTCACGCTTTGGAATTGTTAGCAAAGAAAATAGCTTTTGCTTTTTCACTTTAGCTGATGAACTAGTTCAGCAAAACACTTTCCATAAGACTATAGACTTTCCATCCGAATTTCGTGAATAGCTTACGCTCCGCGAGTGTTAAACTTCCGATCGTCAAAGTGAATAGCTAGCGTGAGTCAGAATATAGTGAGCCAGATTTTAGTGATCTTGTTCATTTTAACTTTCTTCTGAGAATAATATAAATTTAGAATAGGTTCTACGAGCTCTTTTTTCTTATGGCTAGATCAGATCTGTTGACTATTCTAGTGAGACCAGTTTCAAATTATTTTTGCATCGCTTCGGGCTTCGGATGATTGTAAAAATGTAAAAATCGTAATCGTAATCAATATAATCATATTATCCAAAGATCAGACGATAGATCGGGCACTCTTCATTGATTTGTGGTTATTATTATAGTTTTTATTGCATAGTAGGTTGTTGTTTTTTCTTATTAATAGAATAATAAATAACAATAAAACTAATAAACGCTGTAACGTAATACAAATGTTACAAATAACAAAATTAATAAGCAATTAAATAAACAAAACTAAATAAAATTAAACAATTAAATACAAAATTTGTTTTAAAAATGTGCAAATCTACAATTAATAGAAAAAAAAAGCAAAACCCCTACAGGACTAGCCTGCAAGCAAGCTGTGCTGGGTTAAAGGGGATTAGGGAGGCCCTTCTCATTCCCTCCCCAATCCCCTTTAACCCAGCACAGCTCGCTTGCAGGCTAGTCCAACCCCCTACCCCCTACCCTCTACCCCCTACCCCCTAGGATCCTAGGTCTTACCCATTTACCCCTTCACCCTTTTACCCCCTTACCCTTTTACCCGTTTACCCTTTTACCCGTTTACCCTTTTACCCGTTTACCCTTTTACCCGTTTACCCCTTTACCCCTTTACCCTCTAACCCTCTAACCCCTCTGGTACCAGTCCCTGCCACTTTCCTTTTTTTCCTTTTTTCCCGCCACCCCCGCCGAGATTCGAACGTGCGACCTCGCCCTCTGTCGGACTCGTAGTCCAATGGCCAATCACCTGAGCTACGTCGCTCAGGTGACATTAATTCATTAATTTTTATGAATTATATACCACCTATTGTTATCACCTATTGTTCTATTGTTATCACCTATTGTTATCACAATCACCTTTTGTTATCACAGTCACCTATTGTTATCACAGTCAGTCAAACATTCCATCGCGTTTCATGTGAAGTAGAACAACTTTATAAATTAAAACTTTAATTTAATGCAGAACTCAATGCATCTGATCGATTCGAATGTGATTGAAATAACGAGAGCGATAGTCAAACTTTACGAGAGCGGGAACGAGAGCGAGAGTTCAGAATTAATTCCCATAGATTCCAATGAAAATCTAAACCAATTCAAACTCTTCGATTGCGCACAAGCGCACAAGCGCCGCCAGAGAGCGTGTATAGTGTTTCAGACCAAGCTTCAGACCAAACGTTCTCGCTGCAAGAAAATACCTATCTCAATAAAATAAGATGCATTTTAATAATATACTTCTTAATAATATACTTCTTAATAATATGTCTTCTAATAATATACTTTTAATGTTAGAAAAGTTTAGTTTCGCCCAAAGATCTCGGTCAAGAGTGGTCTCGAGATTTTTAGTTTCTGTTTATAAAATTATGTTTCTCTGTGTATTAAGTTGTTCGTGGTGACTTCATTTTACCACTCATATATTTTACCACTCATACCAAAATATTAAACGCTAAAACGCCCATAAAATATTTTCAATGCGAACAGCTTCTATATTCTGAATTTGGGTAACCAGTAAACAGTATATCAGTTACGGGCCATGGTAAGATTCAAAGTGAGATCTGTTTTTTTATTGAGTTTTTCCATGTTCTGGGAGAAAAATAAGCTACTGTTTGAATGGCAAGATCGGAGTGTGCTTTTTTCTGTGACGTTCCCACATAAACCCCCCACACCCCTCCACCCCCTTGCTCGCTGTACCTTTTAGGAGAGACTTGCCCAGGGAGAGTCGAGGGATTAGTTGAAGTTTGTGCTATTTCACTTAGTTGAAACTTCACTTCGAGAAAATTTTCCTTCCTGAATGTCTGTGGAACTGAACTTTATTTGAGTACGCCCCTGTCCGTGTTTGCCACTAAGGCCCCGCCCCCCATGAAATGCGTTTTCAGAAGTTTCAGAAGTCTTGGCGAAAACGAAGCAAAAAGCGTTTTCGTATCGTTTTCACACTAAAACGCTCGAAAACGATGAAAACGACTGGGATTGCTTATGTGTTAATATGTGTTAATGAGAACAAACAGTTAAAATGCACTGTAAGTAAGCGTCGAGGTAATTTTTGGTTTTACCTTGAAGTAATTATATAACGCCCGGAGTTTTAACTTGTTCACGTTAACAGAAAGCACTTTCGCGCTAACTACGGAAGAGATCTGGAAAGAGTCCTTTTCATAGGAATTATCACGTGTACATGACGTCGTAATATTCAAATCAAAGCGGGAAAGTAAGGATGGTCAAAGCTTACATTTGGCTTTGAGCTCCTGTAGTCAATTTAATTTCTTTGTTCGCCTTATTTGTGCTCGTCTGGTGGTTGAAGGACATCATTAAGTCCGGAAACCCGTACGTCACTAGCACCTTTCAAAGAAACGACTGGTGTTTTGCTTTGTCGACTGTTGAATTGTGCTGATGTTGGCACTCTTGCGGCCGTTCACAGTCGGTAGGCAAGCCGATTCAGACGGAGTCTAAAAGCACGTTTTCTCTAAAAAAAAAAAACTGTACGATCGTGAGTTGCAGCCCATTTGTGACACCTTGCTGTGACCGAAGTTTGGAATTGAAGAGGTGCTTTTAGACTTATATATTTTGTGAAAAATCAGTTGGAGGCTGATTCCGCGTTCGTTGAACTCAGGAGTTTCCCATAATTCATTGCGGTATCTGTTGCGTTCTTTCTGCTGTATGCGATAAAAAATCGAAGAGGCAGGAAAGGCAGTAATCTCAGCAATAAAGTAGATTGCTCGTCTCCAGCGAAAGAAGCGCCTTTTTATCCTTCTACCCGAGACGATATGTAGGAGATCGTACATGTAGCTTCTATAAGCGGCGTCACGTTACTTTGCGTGACTTTGAAAAGGGTCAGAAAACATTTTGGTTCCTTTGTCAGCGAGCGGAATGGAAGGTGCACGTACCGAAGTAAAACCAAAACTGATTCCGTAAGTGTTTTAATGTTACGCAGTTAGACTCTTTACTTGATTTTGTTATATCTCTATTAGTAAATAACTATGGTGTTTTGGTTTTACATCAAGCCGAACCGCTATGTTTCGAGTTAGTTTTGGCGCGTTGACATTACACGATTTATGTAAAGCTTAAACCGCTTCCCTCGCCTTCAGTATTTGTCAAATTTTATTTAATTTCAGCTTTGGCATAAAGACGCCGTCAGTCTTGGCTGAATAGTCTGGTAAAAGAAACACATTTTCACTGTGTGTTTTAGCAAAAGAATGTTGTTGATCGGTACACTAACAATAAGTATTAAAAATCACGCGAAAAGCAACAAAAACTTTGGACTTGTTCTTCGTGCAATTTTCTATGCTGATTGTTATTATAATTTCAACCCGTGAGGTATGTTTGAGTCTTTGACGTCACTTTCTCCTATTCGCAACCAAGCCTTGGAACAAGGTTGATTAATGGCGGCCGTAAATTCTCGGAAATAAATGTTAAAATAAAATGACTTCTGATGTTCGTAATGGATTGAAATTTGGCAAGATGAGTAAGAAAGTCTAATTGAACACGAAAATGTAAAAAAATCAAAATCAAAAATTTCAAGTAAATCCAGCTTTAATTGGTCAAAAATAGTTTAAAAGGACAAAACTCACTTAATTAATTTGCTCATTAATAATTCATGAAGCTAAAACGCTTTAGTTTGCTGACACAGGTACGTAACAATTGTATAAAAAATGTTTTATTAAATTCTGAGGAGATTTTATGGTAACGCTATGGTGGCAAAAAGGATCACAGAATTTAAATCTCTAAGAGTTGATGATAAAATGATCACTAACATTGGATTTTATAATTCACCAAGCTAAAATGACTTATTAAAAAACACGATGAAACAACAGTAACAACTTCAAACTACTAATAGAAAACAAATAGAAATTGAACAAATTTATAACCAATAATTCGTGAAACTAAAATTCGCCAAACTTTATCTATGACTATTAACGAATGGGAACCTTTTGTTTTGTTTTTCAAAGCGGAATCAGAATCTGTCTTCCTTTTATACCAGGCGTCCTTCTTTCATAAAGCATGTTACTCTTTTATTTCAAGACATTGCTTTGAAAATAGAAGTTAAACGCTGCTGTCTCATTCGTTATTCATTTTTCTTGCAAACAATCAACCCAAACAATACCAGCAGCTCACAGCTTGATGTGAAAAAAAGTTTATTTTGCATTTTTTGACACTACTGACCATAGTGCGTATGTACACAACTGTCAATATCAGAATAAATAGACCACTTTCATAATGGCGGCCGATTTATTTATTCTTTTATATGTATGTTAATTAGCCTTACTGGCCTCATTTTAGAGTAAAAATTCTTTTGAATTTTGCGCATGTTACCGAGGCCAGTGAGGCTAATTAACATACATATAAAAGAATAAATAAATCGGCCGCCATTATGAAAGTGGTCTATAGTCCGACTATTTTCCGGCTATAAATAATATCCCAAACCTCTGGCAGAAGTTTGGGATATTATTTATAGCCGGAAAAAATACAAGGCCTTTTTGTAAAACTATGACTAGCCAATTTTTATTCCTCCTTGGCAAAGGTACAAATGTCTTCTTCCTGGTTTTTACCTGCTACTTTAATTCATGGGAACCTTGGCTCTAGAAAAGATAGAAACAATCTAATTAGTACATTTTTTAACCATCTTTTTGTCCTTTTTTCGTGATTGAGGCTTTCAAGCTGGAGTCAATTTTTTTCTGAAAATAAAGCGGTTTTCAATTGGGTATCGATAGTAATTTCTCAATTGTTTTGGTTTTGCATTGCTACGCTTAGTGATTGACTAAAAGATCTGTACAGGCCGGCAAATGATCTCCGGCCCGCAAATGATCCCCAAATTGTCCGGTAAATGATCCTCGGACCGGAAATGATCCCCAGACATGATAACGAGTAAAATAAAGAATGGCGTGGAGTTCAATCACTGGAAAGTTTTATTATTGTTGTTTTCGTTCAAGGCTTTTGTCAAATTCGGACAAAAAACCTAAACAGCCCCTTTATGCACTCCTAAAGCGAAATTTGGGGTCACTTTTACAACAAACCCATCAATGGTCTTCAGCTAATGTTTGGGCGATTATATTACAGTGAAACCTGTATTAAGCGTACCCCATATAAGCGGACGCCCTCTTCATTTACCTCTGAAAATTCCCTTTAAGGACGTGGTGAATGTATGGAAGAATGCATGTACTCGCACACGTTTTTCCGCCGGCGCTTGGTGCCGAGTACATGTATTGGTTTCGAGTTCTGTAGGATTGCCTTCTTATGTTGTGATTGGCCCATAGATCAGAGTGAATACTTTGGTTTTGGTTTCACGACACTTCGTTAAAATTAAAACTTCTCTATAGCTGTAACCTGTAAGTCTGTGTATGAACTTCTAAAGTAGTACTTTCCTGTGGTCGTGTTTTGTTTAACAGTTTGCATAAAAAATCCAATCAATTTAAGAACTTAGAATGTGTACTCCCAACTAGTGAGAACTAATACTGGGAAAGTGCTTACTCAGGTGGACTGGGTCTGCCCTTATTTTATCAAAAGAGTAAGGGGGGTGGTCTATCTTCAAAAGGAGACGTGTCAAAAGTATGAAACTTGACAACGGCATTCCACTTGTTGAGACAGTCCTTTTTGACGTTGATGTTTCCATGGCAACCTATCACGTGACTAATTGAGCTTTTACTTCCGGTTTGTTCCTTCAGTGCTCTTGCAGACAAGGAAAAATTGTGTTTTCTGAGAGTTTTAAGTGGCATTATTTCTACCCTTTTAAAGTACTTTCCAAATGTAACTGGAAACGTGGTCCACCTACGCGGCATGACTGTTTTCTGGTTATTTCGTGACGACAAAATCGTGACATTCAATCATCACGTGACCTGGACACGCCTTCCAGTTAGTTTCGTGTATGACTTTGCGCACTTAAAAATATGCAAATGATATTTTGTCAGTCAGAGTGGTGTAAGTTCTCCTGCACTTAGCCGAAAGAAAAACATGGAAACTTGATACCTTAATCAATTGCGTGACTCTTTTCGTGACAACTTCTTATCAAAATTAATCTTTGTATCAAGGTTAAGCCTTTGGCCAAGTTTCATATCAATATGTTCCATACTTTATGAGATAGACCACCCCCCTTAGTTTTTGGATGTACCGTAACTGACCCAGGCCTTAATATACCAGAGAAATAGTGCAGGTGAAATTAAATACTACTGGATCAGCGGTTGCAGTCTCTTGAGATGAGCGGGTGGGATCATAGTACGCCATGCCAGTTCTGAAGAACGAACGTTATTGTGTCCAGTTTACAAGACCTTTGTAGTAATAAAGAAACTCAGTCATGAACATTTAGAGATAAGCAGTGAAAACGTTCAATCATCTTTTTACGCACCTGAAGGTGATTTTCTTGACTCCGCAATTTCATAACAAGCGCCCTCTCCCCACTAGTACCCAGGTTCTGTGAATGCAATTTTTGCGCCCCAAGTCTCTGTTCAGAAGTGAGCATGCGCTCTGCGACCAGGACAATTCGCGTCCACTAAGGAGAGAAAAGAGGCATACGTCAATCTATGGCGTTCAGTCAAATCTGTTCTTTTACTATCAGCGATTGCACACAACTGTCTTAATACGAACACAAAGGGGACAGAGCTAAGTCCCAGAGGGATGTTCCTCAAACCGTTTATGCATTAAAATTAGCTTTTGTTACCTCTTGGGGTATTAAGTTGTAGTTTTATTGCAACTTTTAGATTAAACAAATCTACAATTTTCCTTTCAAAATATCTGCGCAAGAGGGCTTTTTTGTTTTCTTAATGTTTTCTTCTGGCGCCACTTGGGGATAACATGAAATAGAGGCGATGCCCACATCACGCGATTTTGATACCTTTTAGGAGTTCTTTCCAAAATGTTCGAGAAGCATCCATGATGTTTGCTGGTGTGTTGGTTGGTTTTTCCAGCGATGTCTTGTGATCTGTTATCTAATGTTGCTGATTTATCCCTGTTGGTGCACATACCAGCTGACGGTGTTTACTGGTTTGTTGTGTTGTTAATCCAGGGATGTCTTCTGATCCGTTCTAATTTTGGTGATTTATCCCTGTTGGTGCAAATACCAGCTTATGGTAACTTAACGTAACTTATTAAATCGATAGTATCACGTATAGTAAAAAAGAAACTCAGTCATGAACATGTAAAGATAAGCAGTGGAAAAGTTCAATCTTTTTACGCACCTGAAGGTGATTTTCGTAATTTTGCAATCTCATAACTAGCGCCCTCCCCCTACTAGTACCCAGGCCCTGTAAATGCAATTCTGCGCTCCAAGTCTCTGTTCAGAGGTGAGCATGCGCTCTGCGGCCAGAAAAATTCGTGCCCCACTACGGAGAGAAAAGAGGCATACGTCAAACTATGGCATTCAGTCAAATCTGTTCTTTTACTATCAGCGATTGCACAACTGTCGTAATACGAGCACAAAGGGGACAGAGCTAAGACAGCTATGTGCCAGAGGGATGTTCCTCGAACCGTTTATGGGTAACAATTAGCTTTTGACATCTCTTGGGGTATTAAGTTGTAGCTTTTATTGCAACTTTTAGGGTATTTTTGTATACAAATCCATAATATTGCTTTCAAAATCTCAGTGCAAGAGGGCGTTTTGTTTTCTTAATGTTTTCTTCTGGTCCCCCCTTGGGGATAACATGAAATAGAGACGATGCCCACATCACGCGATTTTGATACCTTTTATGAGTTCTTTCCAAATTGTTGCTGGTGTGTTGGTTGTTTTTTTCCGGGGATGTCTTGTGATCTGTTCTTATGTTGGTGGTTCATCCCTGTTGGTGCACATACCAGCTGATGGTGTTTACTGGTGTGTTGGTTAGTTGATACAGGGATGTCTTCTGATGAGTTCTAATGTTGTTGGTTCATCCCTGTTTGTGCACATACCAGCTGATGGTGATTACTGGTGTGTTGGTTGGTTCTTATCTGTTCTAATGTTGGTGATTCATCCCTGGTTGTGAACGTACCAGCTGATGGTGTTCACTGGTGTGTTGGTTGGTGAATTCAGGGATGTCTTCTGATCTGTTCTAATGTTGGTAGTTCTTCCCTGTTGGTGCACATACTAGCTGATGGTCTTTACTGATGTGTCGGTTAGTTAATCCAGGGATGTATTCTGATCTGTTCTAATGTTGGTGGTTCATTCCTGCTGGTGCCCATACCAACTGATGGTGTTTACTGGTTTGTTCTGTTGTTAATCCAGGGAGTGTCTTGTGATGTGTTGTAATGTTGGTGGTTAATCCCTGTTGGTGCACATACCAACTGATGGTGTTTACTGGTGTGTTGGTTGGCTAATCCAGGGATGTCTTCTAATGTGTTCTAATGTTGGTGGTTCATCTGGCACGTACCAGGTGGTGGTGTTCACTGGCTTGTTGGTTGGTGAATCCAGGGATGTCTTCTGATCTGTTCTAATGTTGGTGGTTCATCCCTGTTGCTGCACATACCAGCTGATGGTGTTCACTGGTATGTTGGTTGCAATTGGTTAATCCAGGTATATCTTGCGATGTGTTGTAATGTTGGTGGTCAATCCCTGTTGGTGCACATACTAGCTTATGATGTTGACTGGTGTATTGGTTGGTTAATCCAGGGATGTCTTTTGATGTGTTCTAATGTTGGTGGTTCATCCCTGTTGGTGTACATATCATACCAGCTGATGGTGTTTACTGGGGTGCTGGTTGGCTAATCCAGGGATGTCTTGTGATCTGTTGTAATGTTGGTAGTTCATCGCTATTGGTGCACATACTAGCCGATGGTGTTTACTGGTGTGTAGGTTGGTTAATCCAGGGATGTCTTCTGACCTGTTGCAAAGTTGGTCGCTCATCTGGATCTCTGGACAGCAGCCATGAGATCAAACTCCGAGCCCCTGAAAGAAGACAAAAAAGGTAATCGATTTTCCTTGAAATAAATGTCAACATCATCATCATCAGCAGCGTTGTTACTGTAGTAACAGAAGAGTTTGCAGCTGTTGTTTGACCGCACACCTCTTTCTAACGCTAAATATTAAAATATTTAAGACCGCCCACATCATTTTTCTTTTTTAGAAGTAGAAGATCTCCTTATATTGTTGGCGGCCGTTTCGTTAAGTTCGTATTCTGATCACTTGCATGCCATTAGTTGTGCGAGTAACAGTACGTTTTCAACAAAGAAATAGCTGTACTGATGTAACGATGAGAATAAAAGTTGATCCTGGTTAAAAACTGCAGGCTTCTATCATTGCCCGGTGTGGAGCCACGGTAGTCTAGTGGTTAGCGCGTCGGACTTTCAACCTGAAGGTCGGTGGTTCGAAGCCTGGTCTCTGCCGTCGTGTTGTTTCCTTAGACAAGAAACTTTACTCCACACTGTCTCTCTCCACCCAGGTGTATAAATGGGTACCGGCGACAAAATGCTGGGGGTAACCCTGCGATGGACTAGCATCCCATCCAGGGGGGAGTAGCAATATTCCTAGTCGCTTCATGCTACAGAAACCGGGTTAAGCTCCGGCCGTGTGGGCCATCTGGCTCGTGTGCGACTTTACTTTACTTTCTATCATTGCCCGAGATGAGATTGCGACTGAAAAAGATTCCTGTCTTTCTTTTATCCATGTATTATTATGAAAAATAAGTTAAGAAAAATAACTTACCTTTAGAAAGGTATTTTGGAATAGATGGACGCATGTGCAATGCCATGCGAGGCTTCACATAAGGCATCTCACCAGAAAGCATTTCATTCAGCAAGAAGCCGAGCTGCCATGCAGTGGCTTGAGTGCCAAAGAAATAGTGATGAGAATAGAACTCAGGAGGGCAGTAGTGCTGGGTGCCTAAAAGAAAAAGTTTACAATTGAAGGTTTATCAGTAACGGTAATGAGAGAGGCCTCATTAGGGCTTACCGGGCCATGGGATATTGGGGGGGGGGGGAGTTATAGGGATATGGGATATTTTGTCCCTTCCCCGCCTTGTTCGAGGACTTGCGCTAATCAAATAATCGTTTTTTCTTGTTCGAACCCAATTCACTCAGTTTTGCGCCAATTTATGACAACCGACCCGTTGCCAGGACTGTTACGCATTGTTCACTCTCGCCCTTGAGTGAAAGAGAATGCTTGTGAACTAAGTCAGCCTCGTCCCAGTCATCCTAATGGTGCGGTCCCCGGCCGTCGCCCAGGAAGTCTCACAATATCGCTCTCGACCCCGAGCTTACACTCGACGAATGAAGCGTGAGAATGAGGCTGTGCACTCGACCTCAAGCCTTAGAAAGAGGCTGTGACGGACCTAGTTTGAACCATTTTTAGCGGTCAGCAAACACGAAACATGTCTAAGTTTTTTTTAACAGAAAAAATGAGGACAAAACTAGGTTGTTTGTAAGTGTCACTACAACTCTTACCTGCAAAGCACCTGAAGGGATCTTCCTGTGATTCACAAGCGAGTCCAAAATCAGTCAACTTCGCCTCCTGTTTTTCCAAATCAACAATGATATTCTCGGGCTTGATATCTCGGTGCAGGACACCTTGTGCCTCACATTGTATCGTCGCCTCGAGAATTTGCGTAAAAAACCGCCGACCGTCCTTTTCGGTCATTCCATAACCGGCGTTGATGACGTCGAACAAGTCCGCAGAATCTTCCGGGCGCTCGAGCACGAAGACGAAGTTGTCTTCGTGGGTGAAGACGTTCAACAGTTTAATAATGTTAGGATGTCGAATGTGACGCTGATAATAAGCTTCCACTGGGACTTGTTGGCCGTTTATCTGCAGTGGGGGAGGAGTGTGAAGAAAGAATTAAATCAGACTGTTACATCCAGTTTATAATCTAATAGGTAAACGGATCATGGTGAAGATGTTAATTTTAATTCCATGTTTGATGAACAAGTTCTTTCAGAACTAATAGGAAGGTATGGAGTCTGGTAATAAGATTCTGTATGCATAATGAAAGATCAGCGTTTCTAAACAATAATTTCGATCAGTTTACCTCCTTATAATTCTTAACCCTGGCTTTCTTTACAAATTTGATGGCCACCTATGAAATTAAAGAAAACAGAATAAGTCTAACAGAACTATAAATGCAGAAAAGCTTTAATACATATCTCCTCTGTTTCTAGTGTGGAACTGACGTTTGAAGCAACCTTGGGGTACATAAGTCTTTCGTTTAAGGTACCCGGGGGGACTCGCATACTCACATATAAAATTGACGGAGGTTATCGTTCAAAAGTTTAAAAGGAACCCCTAAAAGGTACCAATCCGTTCTGTGGGTGTGGCTCATATTAATTTTTACCCCAGTGAAGTAACAATTATTTCTCAAAAGTTCCTTTCATCATATTATTTTGGCGTATTACTCTTAATTTCTCTTCCCCTGTGTCACTTTTGTATCGGTGTCCCCCCTCCCCCCGGGGTAATGTACTATGGCGTTATATCCCAGCCATAATTCGACTTTTGCTTGCGATGTTCAGTTCACATTTTATCTTTGTTGTCCGACATTCGACATTAGAGTTTCACATTGCGACATTGGAGTTCCATAATGCAACATTGGACATTCATAATGCGCCGATGCAACATTGGACTTTCATAATGCGAAATTGGAGTTTCACAATGCAACATTGTTTTTCCACACGCCATTCCTGTTACACCTTTTTTATTTAAAGGCTGTCATCCGACATGCTGGTTTGATCATTTTATGCACTGAAGTTTGATCATTTTGTGCCAGTTTCACTTTTCAACCTCCGACACGAATTAATGATTTACCTTTCTAAAGGTAACCCGCTGTACTTATTGCGGGCGCAAACCACTGTAATGCGTGATAAGCACTTGTAATTTGTAATTTCCGGTAAGAAGCACATGGTCTGGATGATACATGGAAATGCAAAACGCGAGGTCAACATTACGCCGTGTGGCGGAGCAGTTATTGTCAATTGCAAATGGTGGTGGGTAATATGTATTCTCTTGTGGAAAGGTAACGCTTGCCGTGCCATTGAAAACCGAAAAAAGTCTGTAAGGGCGCATGAGCGCCATGCGCATGCGTGTTCAATCCATTTGTATAGACTGCCTTTGGTTTTCAGAACACCAGACTTTAAACTGAAATACGTTACCATTTTGTCATGCACGAGAACTCGATAGCCGAAATTTTACTCCAATATAGCCCAAATAATTTTCTTATAGGATAATTAATTCGTCTTTAACTTTTTCTCCTTGGAATTGTTGGAAATGCTCGAAGTCTTGAAACTTCAACGCCGGGTGGCCATGTTTGTTGTGACTGTGACCTGATCACAGGCACCCCAATCTCGCGCTTTGACATCAAAGTGTATGAAGTCGGTAAAATATACATTTTATGCACTTATTAGTGGTCTTAGTTGCTGGTATGAAGATTTTACATTGCACACGCTTATAAACTGAATTCATAATATTGGACAACCCTCGAAACGCTGACCCCCGGTCTGCTGACCCCCTAATGACCCCCAACTGACCCCCCACCCCCCATAAAATTAACAGGGTAAATCAGAAATTATATAAATAAATAAACTTTCCAGCATTTTCTAAGATGACAGAAGCTTGATAACAGCAACGGATTTTACTAAAAGGCCAAGTTTGGAATTCGAAATCTTGTCACGACGAACATTTTGGCGAAGATGTAAATTAGATATCATAGCCTACCTGATGACGCGAAAACGATAAAACTGAAATTAATATGCAAACAGCCAAAATTGTCGTGAAGCAGAAACAAAAACGTCATTTGAGAATGAGATTGTTTTTTCGCCTTATTTTGGAAAACTAGGTCTGCTGATAGAAAAGTAGAACTGTTTGACTGTTTGGAAAGGCTCCTGCTTTGACGAATGAATAAAGGACTCGTTTGGAGTTTGATGGCCGACAAGCAAAATTATCGATGTATACAAATTTAGGACGGAATTGAATCCCGTAACAGCACTTGAAAGCATAAAATGGCGAAAAGGTTTACCGTAATTTTTTTGCCGGATTAAAACCTAGCGTAAAATCAGTGACAACAGTAGCTCGTTTTCTTTCTCGAATTCAATTCGGATTTTTAGATTCGTGATCTGAACGTTTTTTTTGGGAATGGATTCGAAAAAAGTACATCTGACAAGCGGTCTTTTCATGCAAATTTACTCATTCCGTTCGCTGTTTTTTTTTTTCACGATTTCATATCATGGGCAATTCAGGTACGATTTCATTGCCTATATTTTGAAAACTACTTGTCGAGAAGACCGGAAAACACAAGCGAGTCAAAATAAGTTCATTTGTACACCAACGGTTTTTTTACGTTGATGATCCGTTTTAGGATTTTCCTTTTTTGGTCATTAAAAATCCATATGATCTGAGATTACAAATCCGGATTCTCCCCCCAAAACGCAGCCTTATATAAAGTCTTGAAAAACACTGTCGACATGAAAAGAGAATGGAGAATTTCAGCTTATCAAACAAGAAAGACAAGAAATGGCGTCACTTTTGTTTAATAAGCAGATTATTGCTGCGTTGGCAGAAAATCGAAACTACGAGAAAAGAGTTTTCTATATATTTTTAGGTTAAGCCAGTGAGCAGCACGTCTGCGAACTCTTTTAGTTGTAAAACTGTTTTATTACTCCTACGCGTTTCGTGTGGCTAACGCACACTTCATCAGGGAGTTTACAATACAACCAAGTATACCTGTATACCTAAAAGCAAACTAAATTTTACATTTCGTAAAAAAACACACCTACGGATCTGCGCATCAACAAACCACACCCAGTTTATGCGTATAGGAAACAGGCGATACATTTTTGCAAGGCGTGATACATTTATGGGGCCCACAGTTTTAGCTAAAACGTGCTGCTCACTGGCTTAACTTAAAAAAATGAAAAAATATCCTGGCTTAATACTCTGAAAGGTACGACAATCACCTCCGTCACTTTTAAAGTTTTTAATATATTTTGAACACGGCCTCCATGAAAAGCAGTTTTTATTTTTTTTATATTTTACCCCTCATTTGTAGTTAGGAAGTTAGGTAGTTAGCTGATTATGATAATTTAAACTGATGGAAATACCGTGTATAAATAAAGTTATCTATCTATCTGTCGGTGTCCTCCTCCCCCCCCCCCCCCCCCCCCCCCACACACACACACACACACACACACACACACACACACACACACACACACCTCTCTTGGGATAAGGTACTGGCCCCTAGTGTATGTTTGTGTCTAGCGAAGTTTGCAGAAAATGTTTATAAAAGGTGTACATCTTTGGTAATTAGTTTAGCTATTAATTCTTGGCTTACTGGCAGTTTGTCACGCTTTCTTGTAGCAGAAAAAACGACTCCAAATCCCCCTGATCCGAGACATGCTCCCATCTCATACGCTGCGAGACTACGGGGCTTGCGCCTTCCTACAAACCAAGAGAAATTGATATACAACCGAGACACATATTGCGAAAGAGTCGGTTTTCCCCCTTAAACACGGACCCGCGCTATAGACCCGTTTAATAATTACCACGATGCATCATTTTCCGCTAATGACGTCAAACATATTCTTTTGAATTGCAAGAGAATTCAAAAGAATATGTTTGACGTCATTAGCGGAAAATGATGCATCGTGGTATTTATTAAAAGTGTCTATAAAAGGAACCTTGGCCTGGCCAAGCCGCCAGTCATTTCACACTTGACACCGAACTGTCAACATCACGTGCATCCTCTCGCCAATGGGGAACCATTACCAGTATTACCGAAGCGAAATTCAAATTCGGCAAGCTAAAATATTCATGCTAAAGGGCGCATAAATTCAAATAATGTTTTTAGTTTTATTTTTGTGAAAGATAAATCCTGTACAAGATTGAACTGGTGAAGATAGAATTAGACCTATTTTTTGAGGCAACGGTCTTCCTCCGTGTTGCTCGCAGTGTCAGTCATCTTTGATTAGCCGTTGAAGCAGTGATGGTGTGACAAAGAGGGGCGGAGCTATCCCTTTTATAGCGCGGGTCCTTGTTTAAGCTATACGGCAACGTCAATCTCGTTCCCAGGGCTCCCTTGCTCTGTAAGCCGCCGACCAAGGGGGCACAGCCACTTGGATCTCTCGGTGCTCGTTCTCAGGCCCCAGCGACTAAGAGGGCCATGGAGCTCTGGGGACGAGAATGGGGGGAAGCTCGAAGTGCCAATGCTCCCCATTCTCACTCGCGATATCCAGACTTGCTCCAGGTTTTCGGCCGCCTCAGCTTTCGCGCTTTTTTCAGCAGACTCACGCTTGCGCAAAAATAATGTACAATGTATGTTCTGCAGTTTCAGTCAAGCCGAGACTTCACTAACTGACGCCTTTCGAGCTCCCATACGAACATCAATCTAATTAAAGCAATTAAATAACAATTGAATTTAGCAACTAATACCTCTGCGTGTCTTTTTGTGACGATTCCCCTTGTTGACGGTCGCCGGCTGCGTTCCACTTGTCCCAGGGATAGGCTTTGCTTTCTCGTCTTTATCAACTGGAAGTTTTTCCTAGAGAAAAGATTGTTTCTACAATTATTGTGATTCTTATCGACTGGAACCCGGTTCAAAAAAACGCGCAATTTTTAAAATTGCATCGTGTCTCAATATTGCAATATGAATCAATCTTTTTACAGTCTTTAAAGTTTGGGAGAACTCGAAATGGTTGTGGAAGCTCGTTTCCCTCGTGATTTCAAAGCTTTTATCCTTTTCCCAAACGTCCACTGCTGTTACCAAGGCTACCAAAGCTATACAATTTCTTAATAGTGGCATGTTACAAAGAATAATTTTGACTATTAAAATCACTCAACTCCCTGGAAACACTATTTCGCGTTTTCGGCGATACACTAGATTTATTTTGGTCACCTATAGTCCACCTAAAGCAGTCAAAGTTTTGCAACTCTCAAAAACTTACACTTGGTTCTGACAAGAAGATCTTTTTTCTCCGTGGCTCTGTGTCCAAATCAGATTCACTGTGGACTCTTTTAAGGCTGAAGATGTAAAGAAAAAACCTATTAAGCCTTGACACATAACGTTCAAAATTCTTTTATGCAGTGCAAAATTATTTTCCTTAGTTTAAAAATTTACAATTACCAACCTTTTTGAAACTTTGTCCGTTGCGAACTTCTCGATTTTGTATGGCTGAAAACCACAAAAAATGGAAGTTAAAAAGGTTAAATAGTCTTTACAAACAGACTGAAATGACTTCAAGAAAGAGCATTGAAAAGTGAAGTGTTTGAATAATCGCACTAACCTTTGAAGATACTTGAAGTTTCCTGGTTTTAACAGGCGCGCACACGTTTAAAGAATCTTCCCTTTGCGGGCCACGTGATGATGGCGCGTACTTAGAAGGAACGAAAAGTTTTCGTTTTCTACTTGGGTTAGCACTCATAATGTTTAAAAATATTTGCAATCGAAAAAATATCGCTGTTAATGCTTTTAACTCTCCTGCGAATAAACCGCGTTAGCTTCGTTTAACTTATTAAGCTTTGTTTACGTAGTTTCTAATTATGATGTATAATTTCGCTAATTTTTGAGCGCGATGTTCGCGCGCGCGGAATTGGAACGAACACTCTCTCTTGAACTAAGTCGGGTTGCAAATATTTATTTTCAAAATGTTTTGTTCAGTGTTTTTACCAAAAAATGGAAACTTAATATCGTCAATTTAAGCGATAGTGGGTATACAAATATTTTTGGCAAAATGATAGCAGAGACTATAAAAACGGAAAAGCTAATGTGTAAGGGATCTGAGACACAAACGCGAGTTTAGTGTCTCAAAACATGGAAATCTAGCAATATTCCTTGCGCCTGCTAGGAATACAAAAGGGGAGGTTGGAATAATAAGACAACTGTGAAAGTATCAGGAGAGCCTAATCCCAAGGTCTTCTCTTCCTCTCGCGAACGAAGGGCGAAGTGAGTGTGAGGGACTGAGAACAGGTTACATGTCGTCCGGATGGACAGGAATTGGACTGAAATCGAGTGCGAAGGAAGGGAAGCCTGGGTACCATGCTAAAGAAGAGAAAATTAAACGCATAAACAAGGGGAAAGAGTGCAAAGCGTGCGTGGGCACTAGAGTAGGTATTGCCACTTTCCAAGCTGCAACAATGAACAGTTCATTGACCTTTTTTCTTCAGCCGACTGCGACCAGTTTCCTCAAATTTTTGCACTGTTCTGCTACAAACATTAAAGGTCCGGACACGTGGTGCAACTTTTCTTACAAAGTTGCGCGCAACAGTTGCAGAAGTAGAATCGAGTTATACTTCTGCGACGTTGCGCGCAACAAATTACATCGTGTGACACCCCCAAAAATTCTTGTTGCGCGGCGCAACGTTGCGAGAAATGTTGCACCGTTTATCCGGGCCTTACGCGTTTGTGCTAAACTGAAATCCCCGTGAATAACAAAATCGTTTGAGAAATCCAATTTTGGCTTGCGTGAATTTGTTCGAGTCAGTTGTCAAGCTCATTCTAAGGGAATTTTTAATCTGTGGCGTTTCCAGACAACAATCCTCGTTCCCAGAGTCCTCTCAACCATAGTTAATAGAACAAACTGGTTATGAAGCTCAACAAATTTCAAAAAGAGTGTACAAAGCTGCTTTGTTTTATGTTGAACGAACCGTGACCCTGCACATTGTTTTGTTTAACGTGTGAGCCCAAATGTTTCTACTGGTCAGTTGCTCATATGCATTTCAATACCTTTTGTGTTTTGTGCAGGGTCAAGGCAAACGAACAAAAGAAATGGAGAACAAAAACATATAACAAAGGACTGACTGAGTTTCATAACCAGTTTGTTCTATTAACTATGTCTCAACGTTCAAAACAACAAACCGCACCACTACTTTGAACGAGGCCTTTGGGTGAGGTTGTCCATGCACCACGATAATAGCGCTTTCGTGTCAGGCCTCCTAGTTCTCGGACTGCTCTAATTTTAGCCTCGTTTTCAAAGCGAGACCAATTGCAAAGACTTTCTTTTGAATATAAATGAATATGAATATGGTTTTGTACTTTAATAGCCTCCCTTAAAGCAACTCAACTGTAACCTCGCAGATGACCAATTAGAAGCTAAAATTTTTAAATGATTATGCCATAAGCTTGACACTCACTTTTATCGGCATTACTGATTTGTCAAGTTAAAACAAGCTTTCATTGGTCAAAAATAATTCAAAACGATAACACGCTGAAACTACTCATTAGCTTACCTTCAGTGCAGCTTCCTAAGCTTCCAGAGCACATAAGCCTCGAAAAGAGGGACTGCTCTCATTTTGGTAAATGTAATGTAAATGTAATAATTGATAAAGCTTAAATGAGTCGCTTTGCTGAGCAGGAGTTTTTAAAAGTTGCAATGCTACTTTTGTGACCCATTGTGTTTGAATGTAATCGGCTTCAAACATCTTTGAAAGGTGTTTGGAATTGGTACTTGTGAAATAGCATCCTCATAGCATTCAATTATCTGTTAACAAAGGTCATGATTCTTGTGTCTTGTTTTTAACCACTCTCACACAATCTAACTGACCGATTGTTTTCTTGATGATTTATACGCGAATATCTTTGATAATCCCTCATTACCAGTACTTTCTCCTCCCCGGACTGGAAAAACAGACAAATGAGAGAATCTATAAAGCAAACGAAACTGCATGTATATAACTATTGTGTGACCTTATGTTGTTTTCGTATTTTTCTAAAATGTTGCAAAAAGATGTCCATGAAACCTCAAGTAATGCTAACCTCCCCTTGTATGTTGTATTCTATTGCCTTCAAATCGCAAAAATTGGACCTTTTCAGTCGTAAAAACGATAGTGCACACAACATTTAAGGCACGACTACGTTTATTGTCTGTTTATTGTACACATCCTCCAAAATATCTCTATCTTGCAAGATCACGCAACGGTCACACAGTTTTTGTGAATATTTACCTTAATTACAATAGCCTCTCTTTCACTCTACCCGGGCCTGACAGTAGCGAGTGCCCATGCCCTCTTAAACTCCACCTTTGACCCCTTGGGTTAGCTTATTGTTTACTTTACAAGATAAATTAGTCATGCGTTGATGATGACGTCATATGAAGTCATTTATTTGTGGAGCCGACGTCTTAAATTCGCCATACTGAGTAGTTCGGGTTTCCAGAAAATCAACTCCATTGCTCCAGAGGAAAATTGCAGAAACCAAAAAAAAAATTACCACAGGAAATTATTTTAATAGCAAAGAAAACTCACCATTTCAGACGGCATGCCTATTAAAAATTGGTTGTCTTGGCCACATCACGTGTCTTACGAAAAACTATTGCATCCTAAATTAAATGCCGCTGAAGAAATTTTTAAAATACCCTTGATATGGTGGTATCCATCCCCGTTCCTCGTATGCCCGAGTGTTAATAATTTAAAATGTCCCCCTCCCGGACTACAAAATGAAAAGCGCTAGGTTAACTCGAAATAAGGCGCACTGCGTCCAAAACGCAAAAAAGATTATGTTCTTATCTTGCAGTACTGCGAAAAAAAATGCGAAGTCTGCTTTTCTGTCGCCTTTTTTTTTTCTTTCTTTCTTTTTTTCTTTCTTTCTATGTACTTTCATGACTGAAAAGAGTGCGAACGTTGTTTACTCCAAAATCTTCGACGTATTTGTCAGCGATTGGCTCAGGCTTCTAATCTATATTCATAAATGAAAAATCCTAGCCCTCGCCGCAAATCAGGCAGGTTTTGTTCGTGTGAAGATGTCGCGCAAGTTGTAAAACTTTTTGGCGCTCTAGAGGCTACTTGGAAGACTCTGGGAGAACTTACCGCCAAGGGAAAAGTCTCTCCAACCGAAGGTAAGAGTTGCTTCGCAAAAAAATAGATTTGTTTAGTAAAAGAGTATAAAATTTTGCTCGATGAAGTGAACACGTGCGTTGAGCTTCTCTTCGTTTCACGATGTCTTCTCTACGTTTTGGCATTGCGTTTGTCTTGCAATAAGCTAAGGAGTTGATCTTAAAAAAGTCTTTGATTGGTTAAATTTGTTCATGCTGCAGATACTTTCAAAAGAACAAACGTTGAAACAAGATTTTGAAATTCCTGTTAGACATCGTTTATTGTTTCATTGTATACCACTAACTGTTGATGAAAACCACGTCTAATGCACCTAAAATTTAAACCTTAGTCGTCGGTAAAATAACAAAAATTGAACATTTTATCTTATCAATTGTTTATTGATATTTTCAGGAGCTTCAAAGAGTATCAAAGTCAGGAATGTTGGGCTGAAGAAACAATTCAAGAGGAGAAACTGGGATGGACGAATCTGGAGGGCGAAGATAAGAACTTTAAGTTCGCATATTTTTTTGTACCAACGGTGGTTGAACATGGGCAAAATGCTTTAGTTTTCATTAGTAGTATGACATGTATTGATTCTGAGGAAGAGCGAGTCGGATCTGACTACTAATTGAATGAATTTACTAATCAAATTGACATGAAGAACCGGGGGATATTGAAGTTTATTCATTGCTAAATCGCGTACTGGCTGCTAACTTTCTGAACCGTCAAATCACCATAGGTTTTGCAATGGGAGGAAGGTCTACAGTGGCGTAGCCAGCCTATAGGCCCGTAGGCCCGGGCCTACAAATTTTTCAGCCCACTTGTGTTACATTTTTAAGAATTGGAAATGAAAACTTCAAATCCATTCTCTTTTATCAAATATTAGGATTACGGTGCTGCCAAGATACACATGAAATCACCAGAAAGTGAAGGATAAAGCATTTTCAAGGGCCAATATCGAAAATTTTTCCGGGGGGGCGCTATGCCCCCGGACCCCCTAGAAGCGTCCCTTGCGGGCTGGATGGCCACACTGAGGCCTACAACTCTTCTAAAAGCTGGCTACGCCCCTGGTCTAAGCTTAGGTGAAATAACTTCTGACAATTAAAATATACAGTAATAATCTCAGCCACCATTTGGACGTTGACAGAGCTATCGTTTGATTTATACGGTTGATAATTTGACGATTCAGTTTACGGCTTGTATTTTTTGGTTTGGGTGAACATATCTTTATGCAAAACAAATGTCAAAATGTAAGTAATTGCTTTCACATGCAAAGGAGATACGATTTTGTTTGGTCGATCACTCAGCGTGTAGGTATAAACGAGTTACAACCCTAATTGATGTGGTGCGTGTGTATCTTTAAAGTGGCACTGACAGTTCATCAACTGAAAATTCCTAATTTGGACGAGTCAAATTATTAGTTTCCATGGTCACATTGGCTGTTACAAAATAACTTTCCTTTTCAAAATTATTTCATATAAATTGGCACTGACACTTTGTTCCGAAAACTTCTTTGTCAGTACACGTCAAGTTAGTTGATGAAATTGTCTGTTATAAACAATTTTTTTTCCAAATATCGTTTCATATTTTCCTTGGTAATTTTATAGTTTGAAACGAAGTTCGATTTGGTATGAACTAAATGCTGAAAATGAAAGTTCGTATTTTGTCTACAAATTCGTGCTTTTTCCAGAAACAATATTAAAAAAAGTTCAGTTAATTTAGAAGGATAAATTTTTATTTTTTTATTTTTTTATTTTTATTATTTTTAAATTTAGCCAAAGTCTGGCATTGTTTAAAATGGTGACAAGCAATTGTCTGTTGAATGTTCGAAATTGAATCACTTGCTCCAAACTTAGAAAACGGTCATTTTAAAAGAAAGATTTTGATAAATTAGGCTCATGCACAATTTGATCTATCGCTAGAAGGAAAGTGGACACGTCAAATTATTTTTTCCATAGTAAAATTGGCTGTACACGTTATACATAAAATAACTTACCTTTTCAAAACTATTTCAGTTAATTAAAAAGGCAAATTTTATTCAATAATTTTTCAATTTAACTAAAGTCGAGCATTGTGTAAAAAATGGGATCAATTAGGAAGATCAATTTCAAAACACGAGTACCCTGTCAATGCCTCCTTACAATGATTCACACTTTCTCTACATAAACTAATTGACAAGAGAACAAAGGCCTTTACAAGTTGCGTTCTTTAATCCACGGAAAATTATTCTCTGTTGCCCATGCTAAAAACGTATTAGGTAACTTTTTTCTGAGATTGAGTGCCTGTGTTCTCTTGTCGATCGAACGTATATTTAGCAGTTTAGTTTATAGAGCTCTGGGGTCAATTCAATAAAACTTTTACAAGTGTAATTTACAAGTGTAGCTATTGTTATCAACCTCTAAAACAATGGCTACACTTGTATATTACACTTGTAAAAGTTTTATTGAATTGACCCCTGATGTCTGGTTTTGATGATCAATACAGACCATGTACAGTAAATGGTTTATGGAGGCTCGTACCCTTTTTTCAAGTCCACACCCTTTCAATTTTAATGGGCCATATCTTTTGTTGTAGCGCATATAAAAGACAAGCCACTTTGCATTCAAACACACAATACATTGAACTTTATGAAAGTATATGATTTGTTTACATCGGTGCTTCCATGGCAACGGAATGGTGACAATCCAAAATTCACAAGTTGCGAAGTTTCTCTAGATCGAGAGAATTTTTTGTAAAACCCGCTAGTGGACGAATTAGTTAGACCATGGGCTTCAACTGGACAAAGTTTAAAAGAAATGTATGAGAGCGTTATTGAAATTTTTGGGGATAAATACAGTGAAAACATACTATCGACATAATTGGCTAATATCTAAAGAAAACGATGCGCGTTGGGAATGCAGTTTCATCTCATAGTAGTTTGATTCCATATGAAATTGTGTGTGAAAAAGTGAGGGGGTTGCTTTGGCCGATTGCGAGAAAGAAGGATTTGATTAGCGTGCGTTCAGCTGCTCTTGTTGCCATTTTTGTATGTAATTTGGTCTACGCCTACAAATGTGATGATATTTTGGAAACCGCTAGATAATTTTTTTTTAAAATTTGACAATCTTGAGAATAATTATCAATTTATATGGCCTGCAAGTTTCAAGGACATTGAAGACATGCAAGGCAATAAAATAGGGCCTCCAATGTACCAATTTATTCCCGCAGATTTTGTGTTTACAAGTGAGCGTCCTCATTATTCACGAGAATTGTTTTCAAGTTTCATATGCACGTGCAAAACTTTAGCAAAAAATTTATTTGCATCCAACAGAACGCTCGATTGCTTTCCGAAGAATTTTCCGAAACATGCTATAAATAACTGGCTTGCGTTACGAATAGCAATGACAACAGTACACTGATGGAACGATGGAGACAACGTCGGAAACGTCACGTTTCATCAAGTGGGATGCAGAAATAACACGCTTTAACAATGGTTTGATTGTGTCACTCTTGTTATTTGTTGCAATCGGCGTAGCATCTGTTCCTTATTTAGATATAAAATAGCGCAAAGCAGAATTCTCAGCTAAAATATAAAATTGTCACGCTGTTCTTGCGTGTAACATAAGAAGCACTGTTTCGCATTTCGTTTATAAATTTCCAAATAAAATATAAAATAAAATCATGGCAAAACTGACCAGTGACAGCTTGCAATAGGCCATTTCCGAGTTACGTTATACCTCGTTGTCAAAGCGAGGCTAGGTGCGAAACCTTTCATATGAAAATGAGGTTTCATTCACGTGCAAATAAAACTTATTTGCATGTGAATGAAAACTCATTTTCATATGAAAGGTTTCGCACCTAGCCTCGCTTTGATAGAGAGGCTAAAGGCAACTCGGAAATGGCCTATTCACATGGCTCTGGAGATGACTTCCGCTGAGGTTGTCAAAACGTCAGTCATTGTCAATAATAACAGTAATGTAGACCTGTTAGAGCAGTTTTCAATTGAGTATCGAAAGTAATTACACAATTGCTTTGGTTTTGCATTGCTACGCTTTGTGATTGGCTAAAAAATCTCGCGCCACTTTCTCGACCAATCAGAAGTAAAACCAAAACCAATCGTGACTTGCTCGCACTCGTTTTCCCGCGCTTGGCGCCGCCGACATGTAATTGCTTCGAGCTCTGATTGGTTCATTGGATTGTTTACGACTGCTGTGATTGGTCAGAGTAATTACTTTGGTTTTGGTTTTACCACACTCAATTGAAAACTGCTCTATACAAACAAAAACCTATCCTTTGGGGAAGAACAACAGGAGATAACGTTTCCAAGTCAACTGTATAGACCTTATTCATAAATGGCGGCCGATTTATTATTCTTTTGTATTCATAGACCACTTTCATAATGGCGGCCGATTTATTTATTCTTTTATATGTATGTTAATTAGCCTCACTGGCCTCATTTTAGAGTAAAAATTCTTTTGAATTCTGCACATGTTACCGAGGTCAGTGAGGCTAATTAACATACATACAAAAGAATAAATAAATCGGCCGCCATTATGAAAGTGGTCTATACTAATCAGCCTACCAAGCCTCGTTAGCATGTGCAAAATTCAAAAGAATTTTTGCTCTGAAATGAGGCTTGGAAGACTGATTAGCATGAATATAGAAGAATAATAAATCGGCCGCCATTTATGAATAAGGTCTATAAACACTTCAAACAAATCATTTACAGTTTAGTTAACCTTTCTTACTTGGTTGCTCAATTTAAATTCTCAGAAAATGATGTTTCGGGTTTTAAAATTAAAATATCGTCAGTTATCCCTCTTCAGTCAATTCTCAAAACATTTAGCAGGATTTTTTGCAAAACTCTCAAAACTACTCGCACATCTTTTCCAATGATCTCAATTTGAGAATTGGTTTTTTGAACAAGTTCGACACACAAAAATACTGAGCAAAATATTAAATGGGGGGTTTCACGGTTCGGCGCATGTGCAAGCTATTACGTAACCCATTTAATTTCATTGTTTCCACCATCCACCATCCAAGCGGAAAATTTGCCCGTGAAAATGTCGCAGTCAGTCAGCTGATTGAATAGATGATTATACATACCCATGTGCGCCATGAAAGCCACTAGAGCGTAGAATAAATCCTTCGGGTGGAAGGTTTTATTCAGTGTTGACTTTATTGGTCATTTGACTTTATTGGTCTTTTTTGGTCATCCTTCGCTTTCAGTTTGGACTAATTATAGTATGTGATTATTAAAGTAAACGTGAGTGGTTTTTTAACCGATATAATTGTAAGAAGGCGAATAAAGCATTTTAATCTGTGCACATGCGCCTAGACTACGAGCAGTCTCTCTTTTCCAGCTTAGTCCGTCGAGCGAGAAACGAAAAAACATAGTGAGCGGATAATGGTCACGCGAAACTGGGTGCGCCTGCCTTCGTTTCTCGCTCGACGGACTAAGCTGGGAAAGAGAGACTGCTCGTAGTCTAACATGCGCCCAACCATCAAACTATCCTTTTAATTCAGTCGCACATTTTTTTAAGGTGGTCAGACACGAGGGGTCATGTAGCAGGGACATGTCGTAGCGACATGTAGCAGGGCGTGTAGCGGGGACATATAGCAGGGAAAAATCATAGCGCTTGCACACCACATGAAAATGTCGCGGGGACATGTCTCAGGGACATGTTGCAGCGACACGTCCCCTCGTGTGAACTGATACTATCATAATTGTGCAACACCAATCTTGGGGACATTTTGTCCCCGCGACATGTCTCATGGAGTTCAACTTGGTGAACTTCATGGGACACGTCGTGGGAACAAAATGTCCCCAAAATGGTGTTGCACAATTATCTGATAGTATCAGTTCACATGAACTGCAACATGTCCCTGAGACAAGTCCCCGAGACATTTTCATGTGGTGTGCAAGCGCTATGATTTTTCCCTGTTACATGTCCCCGCTACCGCACTCCCTGCTACATGTCCCTCAGTGTGTACTACACAAATATTTGCCGCTGCTACAGCGACATGTCCCTGCTACATGACCCCTCGTGTCTGACCAGTGTAGGAAAATATTCTGTTGTTTTGATACGGCCGGATAATTTTTTTTAAATATACCTCAATTTGGACAAGAGATACAGGACCGATTATAAAAAGACGAATTATTTCTACTTTGGTTCCGTTTTTTATCATGGTCTGTATAACCCCTTGATTTTCTATACTAAATTTTAATTGACAAAAAGAAACGCGTTTATAGGGTGAAACTTAAAATCAGACATTGGGTATTATAAATGGGCTCTCTTAAACTTAGTTTTTAAGTGGAGGAAAAGACGTTTTTCTGTTAGCATTCGATGTAGCACAGAGTGAAACATTTTAGTTTGATTTTGAAAAATTTGTCTCGCGTACAACAAGATCTCTAGGAAGAAAATGAACCACTGAACCAATTTTCGCCACTTTTCAACATTCTCCATTATTCACTGAACCAATTGTCCCTTTTCTAAACTTACAAAACTTTTTTTATTTTGAAAAGTTGGGCTCGTGCACAGTTTTATACTAATCTCTACAAAGAAAATAGAGCCATGCAATTGTCTTGGAGCAAGTAAAATAATTTTAATTATTAGCAAAAGATCATTTTTGGTGTTTTGTTTACGTAATTTCTGTAACTTTCAGTGCTACAAAGAAAAATGGCCAGCAGTTAAAGGTCTTGTTATTGAAAGCAGCATGGCAAGCTATAAAAAAAACTAAAATTATCCATGCAATAACAAATGAAATCGGAAACAAAAATTTCGCATTAAATTAACAATAAGAAACTGAAGCAAAGCTTTAATTTTCCTTAGCCAAAACGTACTATCTACTAAACAAACAATTTTACGATTTTTTTTAATAGCTTCTAATATCCACTGTCTCGTGCAAGAATTTTGAAGAGTTAAGGCTGGTTTTCACAGGCGACAGAAATAGTACAAAAGAATGGGCACACGGAAAAAGACTTGGTCATTTTTCTTGTGATTGGTTTTTTTTTTCGCATTTACTCCTAGTAAGGTCAACAAAGGGAGAACGATTGTTTCTTTTTCTTGCTTGTGAAAACGAGCGTTAAATTGTGAGATCCGTTCGTCTTAATTCCAATGTTTTTGCACGAGATGTTGTATACTTTTTTGGTGGGTTTAGATTTTTACTGGGGTGCCCCGTTAACGTTTTTGCCAAAATTGTTACCAGGGGAAACGCTGTGCAAATATTTCCAAATTTTTCCCCCCAAAAGACTTAGTATATATAGGAAGAAAAATTTTATCACACCTTTTAATTAGTTAAATGATTTTTACTTACTCATTAAGTCATTGAAATATAAATAAGAGAGAATACCACAAAACTGAGAACTATTTTGTTGTTGGTGACTTTTAATTATTTATTAAATACAATACAGCATTACAAATTAAGTAAGTCTCAAAGCGAATACTACAACTTTTAAACTAGACATGTTTCGGTAGTTCAAGTACCATAATTTACAAAGCTTAAATAACTAGCATTAATTCTTTTAAAAAAAAAAAAAAAAGGCGCGCACGCGCGTATTTTCTAAGTCTTTTGGCGGGAAAATTTTAGAAATTTGAACAGCCCACCATGGAAAAACATTAAAATATTAAGCTTTTTAATGAGCAATTAACAATGAAATAATCAGTTTTTTAGAAATGGATGAATAGTTTATTACAGATTTTTTTCCAAAAGCAAAAAGGTCTAGTTGTTTTCTGAGCAATAAATGAGTATTTGTTTCTGTTCTTGAAAACCTTGTGCATGGCAAGTTTTCACGGTACAACTTGCTTATGACTGCTACAAACAACACGAGAATTTTTCGTGCATTTGGAAACATTGATTTTTAACTTTTCAAGAAATCGTAAATCGATCAAATACCTACGATTTTGGTACTAGGCTTTATAAATGTAGCAGATGAAGCTCTGTTGTAAGCAAACTTTGTACCGTGTACATAGACCACATTCGTATTCGCGGTATGGAACTGGAACTAGCTTGCAATGGAGGCTAATGCGGGGGAATATCATTAAAAATATTTGCATGTGAAAAGATTCCCCCGCCGGTGAGCCTCGACTGCAAGCTAGTTCCAGTTCAATACCGAGAATACGAAAATGGTCTATTGCCTTCAAGTACTGATACAGTGCAATACAGAATATAACAAACTTGCTTGAACGCAAAATGTAGAACGTTTATCTGAAGAAAGTCCAAAACTATTGCTGATTGTTAGTAAAAGCTGATAAATCGTCAAACAGAAACGATAATATTTATTGCAAACTGACAAAGGGCCGCAATGTCGGGGAGTTTTTATAACTGAAAGGTCCTTGACAACGCCCTAGTATTTACACTGAGAAATCTTGCTTAATATTAAAGAAAAGTGAAAACACGAAACAAAATTTAGAGCCAGTTCGCAGCCTTAAAGTTTAAAATGAAATCAGTGATTATCCTCGCAATAATTCATTCTAGCAACGTATCATTAAGCAGTTGAAAAACCCGCAATTCAGGCTTGAACTTGAAACCTTTATAGACGAATTTTTGCTGACGTCATTGTTGACATTTTATACTATTAGCATACGAATGTACGTAGAGAAGGCACCGTCCTAAATATGAAATGACTTCAAACGTTGAGAACGTTTGTTAACTTGACTTAAGTTAGCAATCTATGCAATTCAGTTCAACCCTTGTAATTCATGTAATGTTTAGCGAAAAATCAAGTCTTCAAAAACTGCAACATTTTTGGATAGCAAATTTAATTCCGCTAACCAATGCATAAGGCTTTTTCAAGAATAAGGAAAAGCTACAGCACGGCACTCTTTATATGTTTATCAAGAACTGGCACAACAAATTTAACGCATTACGCCGTCCAATTTCTCATTTCACACAATGCCGCCATATCTATATCACGCTAAGTCATGATTTTGAAATTTGGAAGATCTATAGCAACCGCTGAAATGTAAATGATTGCCTGTTGAAAAGCAAGAATCAGTTATTTTCTTGGTGTGAGAAAGTGTTTCTTCAGTCATTGATAAAGATCCAAGTCTTTTTGAAAATGTAATTTTCTCTGGTGGAATAAAAGCTTCTTCTAATAATTGGAAACTATTGTTTTCAGTTCTTTAGAGTTTATTCTGTATTTATTAGTTGTGCCTCAGAGCTATGAGCCTCCGTTATTGCATCCAGCATGAGTTATTTGAATCTTCAGCATGTTTTAAAATCGCTGCTGTTTTGTTGTATTTCTGATACTTATCTGTCAGTTTTGGGGGGCGTGTGGAGGGCGAAAGAGCCAGAACAATGGTGTGTCTACAGGCGCCTATTTTTTTCTTTTTTTTTTTTGTTTTGTTTTTGTTTTGCAGCAATAAGAAAAATAGGTCCACAACGCGTACATGTGTCTACCCGAAGATTATGCATTACTATATTTGTTTGGTTTGTCCTAGCAATTCTCAAGCATGACGCATTCTTTGGACGTTTTTTTTTTACAGCCATAGGTATGCTTAAGAGCAGTCAAAGGCCTGAAATTTCCACTTGGAAAATGAGTCTTATCTACTCCTACTTTACTTTTGATGAAAACCGTGAAACAACTTTTTGCCAATTCGCATCGATTTCAACGTGTTTGCTGACGACATACTAAGAGTCGACATTGCACGACGGTCGAATGTTATAACATTGATGATTTATAATTCTACTGAACTTTAACATTAAAGGGACACTGTCCCGTGTGAAATATCGTTATTATCTTGAAATTGGAAGAAACCATCACTAAAAGTGATAGAAACAAAGAAATATGAATGAAACAGACAAAATAACGGCTACAGAAGTCAAAATTTCCGAGAATGGCAAGTTTGATTTCTTGATCGCCTGTCAATAAATCAAATTTCATGAACTGTAATCCACTTCAATCCTTGCAATCCTGCACTTTATCTCCAAACTACTGCTTTTGTTTTGCTCTATAGAATCTTTTTATCCTATTAAGTTTTATAGTTTGTGACTTTTGTGGCTTTTGGTGATATAATGTGGAAATAAGGTGAGCGAAATTTTGCTATTTCAGCAGGATAGTGTCCCTTGAAATTGCCTAACTGTTCCCAAAATATTTGTATAGTTTTTAATGTTAACGAGAAATGTATGGATGAAACAATGCAGTTATTCGATTTAATTTCAAGGTTTCTTTCTCTTTGTGCTATCATTATTAATCAGTGGTACTGGAAATTGTTCGTTTAACCGTGCGGCGAAGGGCCTGGTCGCACTACAGTCAAAACCAAAAATTAGCCCGTGCAAAAATCGAGGAAAACAAAAGAAACCGCTCCGTTGGGACACTCTTTTTGTGGAATGTTTTTGTTTTTATGTCATTTTGCACCGGCTAATTTTTGTTTTTGACTGTAGTGCGACCAGGCCCGAAGTTTGTTATATCGGTGTTGCACTGTAGCTCGACAAAACTAAGAAAATTATGTTCGAATTTGGCGGCGATAAAAAATAATGAAAAAGAGGTCATCTTTGAGCTTTGCTTTAAGTAAAACTAGTTTCTCTACCTCTTGATTGGTTGCCCCTTTCTTTCTTTATATGCCTGACCCTGACATTTGTACTTTCCTTGTATCCTGCATAAAATTAAACAAAACTATATCACTGAAAAAGGTAGAAACTAACTTTTTTAACAAGTGAGTTAATAACTAAGGCAATTGGCCACCGTGATAAAGTAAATTGGCTACCGGAAGAAGATTCAAAAGCTGACGTTTCGAGCGCTATCCGCCTTCATCAGAGCAAATCACAAAGGGATGACGCTTGACGAGTGGAATGAAATGGAATGGAATGCGAGTGACGAAGGGCAAGCGTTCGAAACGTCACCTTTTGAATCTTCTTCCGGTAGCCAATTTAACCCTCGGACGTACACGCAAACTTATACCCACCGACAAAAGGTGAAAAACACGCATTTTTACTCAAAAATTGCTTGACCTCATGCTACTTATGACGTCACTGATATCTTGTTACCATAATAACTGGTTGTCGCCAAACTTTACCAAAATGTGTCAAAAGGATAAACAAACAGCTACTGAAGACGGCATGTGCCAACAATAAATGCTCTTGAAAAATCCGAGAAAAACCTCAAGGGGGGATGGCATCCACCATGATGAAATGAAAAAAATGTTAAATTTTTCTTTACCAACGTTTCGGCAATGCTGCCTTCTTCAGGGTACAAAACTATTATAAAACCGTTAAATACATCAACCTCCTGACCTCGCGATATGCGATTTTTTCGCGCTCTCGCGTGTTTTGCTCCCTCGACTATCCCTGAGAGACATATGAAACTATTCGTTGTCTTTTTCAGACACGAACTTACATGTAATCATGAAATGATTTTCCTAATCTCACATCCAGAAACAGTTCATGATGAGGTTAATGGTGCCTGCCACAATTTTCCATTCCGCGTCTGTCTGACATTTACCTGGAGAGAGAGATAAATTATTATTATTATTATGATTATGTCGATTATAAGCGCTCTTGCGATTATGCTTTTAGTCGCTCCCATTGAGACTAAGCTCAGTAAGCGACACTAATGACGGCGCTTATAATTGAGATCGTTATGTCGCAAATGGATACCAAGCTAACTGCCGATTCCCTCTCCTTCCTTGTCCGTGCCATACTAGAACCAGTGGTGGATTGCTGTATATCACGTTAGTCCGTGTATCTTAAACCAGGAGTCAATTCAATAAAACTTTTACAAGTGTAGCTATTGTTTTCAACCTCGGAAACAATGGCTACTCGAGGCTACACTTGTAAATTATACTTGTAAAAGTTTTACTGAATTGACCCCAGTAAACAATGGCTGTTTACAACACACCCGATTATTTAAAGAGGCATGCAATTGTTAAATATGGCTGAAATTTCAGTCCCAGACTGACTAAATAACATCTTCTAGCGTCCAGTGTAAATTGACAAGAATAACATTGCTATATCGCGTCAGTCTGTGTATCTCAAACCATACACAACGGTTACATCAGTAATGCTCATTTAATTGTTTAATATGGTAGCTGAAAGTTTAGTTGCAGACTAACAAAAAAGTCCAGAAACATCTGACGGATTAAGCCATTACTTGAAAACAATCCTCAATAAATGCTGCAAGAAAACTATACAAAAATATAATATCTTTCTTACCCAAAGTTTGTTGCTCAAGAATACGTTTCAAAGTTTTCGTCATTCATCCACGTGTTGACAAAATAAATCTTCGCTTCGGAAGATGTTGTGGACTACATGATGAGCATGAGGACTTTGAACAACATTAAAGTTATTAAAGTTTCGTTTGCAATCTAGAATTATCTTTTAAGATAAATATAAAACTCCTTCAGCCTCCTTCGCTTTCCTCGTGGTGAAGGTGCCAAGAAAAAACATGAATAATGAATTGTTAATTAATCTATTCATTTGCAATTCAAATAAGAATATATTTTTAAAAAAATATTCTGAAGTTCTACGTGTAAACAATTACCTAGAAAAACATGTTTCCATGTATAAAATATTCAGAAAAAACGTGCACTGTTTTAGCAGCATAGATTAATAGTTCGTGGTTATGTTCTCGGAAATAATTTCCCATCAAAATAACCCTTTAAGCTGTATTCAAAAGCTGCAAGCGTAGATACATGTACCCCTTAAGGAAGCAATTATCGCGTTCAAAAAACGCAATCGGCCTAATTTCGTGTTGGTTGTCCTATGGTTTACATGCAGTAAAATTTGAGATTTTTTGGTAGACGGTCTTCCAAATGGCCGCCCCTATTGTTTTTTTTTTTCAGGGGCTTATTTCCGCCGGAAATTCCTTCGAACGCGTCTCCATAATCTGTGATTACTGCTAGTATACTTCGGACAGTTGTCTGACCACGTGTTGGGATGTCTGTGCGCGTGCAACGCGTCATAACTCAGGAAACTGGCTATTTATTCTCACAAAAGCATTTTATATCATCTCGACTGTGTACAGACGGATGAAAGAGTTTGATCAGGCCAACAAACACTTGGAAAAATCATCTGAGCTATTGGCCTTTCATATGCACTTTAGAGCAGTTTTCAATTGAGTGTCGTAAAACCAAAACCAAAGTAATTACTCTGGCCAATCACAGCAGTCGTAAACAATCCAATGAACCAATCGGAGCTCAAAGCAATTACATGTCGGCGGCGCCAAGCGCGGGAAAACGTGTGCGAGCAAGTCACGATTGGTTTTGGTTTTACTTCTGATTGGTCGAGAAAGTGGCGCGAGATTTTTTAGCCATTCACAAAGCGTAGCAATGCAAAAGTAAAGCAATTGTGTAATTACTTTCGACACTCAATTGAAAACTGCTCTAATAGAAGGTTTTGTTTTGTTTTTCTAAAATCCAGCCCTTTACCTTTTCTTAAAGATGCAGTGTCCCCGGGAGGAAGGGGGGTGGGGGGGGGGGGGGGGGGGGGGGGGGGGGGACTTCCATATTTAAATATCAGGGATGTTCGTCGTACCTTTTAGGTGCTTAATTGGTCAAATTTCAGCCTGGAGGTTGTTAATCCGCAGTTTCTGTTATGCGGGTTTTTACTGTAATAGGAGAGGACTTTCCCATCCATTGCAAACAAACAACACAAACTAGCAGCTTACAACTTGATATGAAACAACTTTAATTTGCATTTTGTGACACCACTTAAAGTAGTGCAGGTGTACAAAACTGTAAATACGGGAATAAATATTTGCATGACATGGCCTTTTCGGCTATAAATATTATTCCAACACGTTAACACGTCAATTTATCCAAAGACTCTACACTACAAGCAGTTTTTTTTACTATTTAGTCTCGTACCCAGAGTCCGCGGGCTTCTCGGTCAGCGGTAGGACAAGCCCGCATTACCTAGGTACTTGGTGTATCCCTGATCATAATGTATAGTACTTCATGGATCCGTTATTGTAATGTATTTAGATATATTGCAGTGTAATTTAGGGTCGGATTACAGTATCTAGGGTTAAAGCACTGATTTTAGTATATTTTTAGTATTTCCAGTGTATCGAAAGGGTTAGTTCTTATATATGGTCTCGCGGCTCGGTAAATATCCACCACTACCCACCTACACTGAGGTGAATAGTTGTTTTAGTATATACTGAAACAGTGAGATAATATAACGAAAATGATGCTTTTTAACTCATTTATTCCTGTCAACGATTACAATTTTCGCGCGCAAATTGCTGGGACGTGAATAGCACTTGCTATTCCGAGTTTCAGTAGCCAATCAGAGCGCGCCAACAATGCTATCCACTGTTTCAGTATATACTAATATCTTATATCCCTTAAAAATTACAGTTTCCGGCAGCTAGTTCTCGGTGGTGTAGTGGGTAGTGTGCATGCAGCAGATCATAAGGCCCGGGTTCGATTCCCTATTCTACTGTTCTTTTTTATCTTTATTTCTACTGAAACAAAAACTAAGTGTTTAAATACAAAATAATAAGGGATACACCAAGTACATACCCCGCATTACCCCTAGTCTTCCGACCACTGGCCTAGAAGAACGCGGACTTTGGGTATGATATTCCCAGGCCCGTAAACTCATTTCGCAGTTAGCCTAAGGACTAGACTGCCCTTTCCCGCCATAACATCAAGACAAAATTAACTTGAGTCTGAGACCCAATCGGAAGATTAGAAAAGGATAAAATGATTATGCAATGCTTTCTCGTGTTGTTCGGTAAATATTCCACTCTATTTACATACTGCTGTAAGGGACCTTGGGCATATATAGTACCAATTTAAACTTCCCATGAGATATTTTACAAATACAAACCTCGAAAACATTGCGTTACAAGAAATTTCGCGACATCAAATTATCCAAGTTTCAGCATTCTTCTATGGCCGACTATTGACAATAGAGTGAGTGAGCCGCCGACCAGAGGAAAATCATGTCGCACAAAATACAGTCGATATTACAATTTTACAAAAATTAAGTGTCATGAAATTTCGCCCTTCCAAAATGGTGGAATTAAGCTGTCGCGATAATTTCTTGTAATATAAGAGTGTGGATGCATTACCCCGTTCCCACGGTCCTCCTCACACGAAAAGATACCCTGGGGACGAGGTTGGTGTAGATGGCGGTGAAAATCTGAAAATCGTAAACAACTAGATTCGTCAATAATAGCATGACCTTGACTCTTCTTATCCACGTTGCTGTAGTGTTATAACAATCAAATCAACAATCAATCCAACCAATCAGAGTTGTTCACGAGTCTGTGTCCAGCCAATTATAATCCTTCCTTGGTGAAGGTACAAATGACTTCTTTCTGGCTTTTGCCTGCTGCTTTGGATCATGGGAAACTTGGCTCTAGAAAAGAAAAGAAAAACAATCTAATAAGAACATCTTTTCAATCATCTTTTTGGTTTATTTTTGCGCTTGAGCCTTTCAAGGTTGGAGTCGAAATGTGTCTTAAATTATGGATGAAACTTTTGAGTCTGCGGATGAACTGCTGTTGAATGAATGAATACCTTTATTTAAGTGTCTGTACTGAAATAGCAGTAATAAAACCACTAAATGGTGACACCATAAAATAAATTAAAATAACAAAATCTAACTATTCTAATAAATGCTAAAATTGGTTAAAATTGGTTAAAATATTTACAATACCGTATATACAAGATAAAATACAAAACTTACATTAACAACTACAAGAACTTTTGTTTAACAACAGTTTGCATAAAAAAGTTGAAAAGTTCAACCAATTGACCATCTGTTAGCTCTTAAAAATGTGTTGAAATGTTTACAACACCTTGAGTCATAAAAAAGACTAATTTAATTTCATTCCCAAGTCTCTTTCTTTTTGGGTTACTTAATTTAATTTTGATCTAACTTTGAAATCTGTATATTAATTAAATACCAATTCTGTAGGTACAATTTTTGCGGGTTCTAATTTTTGCGGATTTTATTATGATTCGATTCATTCCCGCAAACATTTACATACACACATACATACATTACATACTTTATTGCAACTCCCTTCAAGGGTTTTTCAGTTACAAGACTACCTAAATGAATAAAATAATGAATAAAATACAGAAATAAACTATTAACTAGTGTATCCAAAAGATAGTAATTGCTGCGGTTAATTTGTTGTAATTATGCTGTTTTATCGTCTCGCTGGTATTACAGAATTTTCTCTTTCGTTTTTTGAGGGGAAGCAAAGCAAATGTAACCGGGAAACGTAAACGAAAACTCCAGCTGTTAAGACTAATTTTGTTTTGTAATTCACGCATCAAGTTCTTGCAATGTCTGTAGAATATTGTTGAGCAAAGGACGCGTTCACCACGAGGAAGGTGTGAAAATTTAGGTTAATTGTTGATAATGAATATGTTGCGTTACTAGCTAGCCGTATCGTGTTCGCGTCTCCACGCGCTCAGCTCAGGTTTCGCGTCCCCACGCACTCAGCTCAGTTCAGTCTCATCGACCGCTGTCGGAGTGATTTCAAAATAAATTTGTCTTTTATTCCGTACAATCTTCGAAAATCTTTGCTATCCAACGGTCCTATCACCATGCCTCACAGTCCTCGTTCAACTCGAGGTAGTCTTCGACACTTCAGTTCCGATTTCGACTGGGACATGTTGGACCAAAATATTACAAATCTCGCAGCCAACACTGAGCGAGGCTATTGTTCGTGGCGCAGTGCATTCTGGCCCAAAATGTGTTCGTGGCGCAGTGAATTCTGGTAAAAAGCGATTTTCCTAGCTTATATTTCTTTCTCATATATTTCTCTTAAATCCTGATTATGTTGCTGCTCACTCGCTGCGCTCGTTCCGCAGCAATTACTCAGGAAAAGGGTGGTTGACAATTCTTTTTTAAAAAACTTTTACAGCATCTACAGATTAAATGTCATTGCTGAGGTTGTTCCAAAGCTTAGCTCCACGGTCTGGTATTTCTGGTATGAATTTGAGAGCGCGGGATAAACTTCTCGACTAGGTAGCCAGGGACGAGTGTATTAACACAATGTCATTTAAACATCATAACGGCTGATCGTTCAGGTATAGTTTGTCACTAACGGGCAACCAATTTAGGGATTTGATACCTTGTCAAATGTGATCAAACTTTTTTTTAGTACAATACGGGCAGCAAAGTTCTGTACTAACTGAAGTGTCGTGATGTTATATTGACTGGGATTTGACCAAACGGTTGAACAATAAATGAGTTTACTGAAGACAGAGAAACTCGTCAATTTAATAATTTAACTCATTAATTTAATAATTTAATTTAATCAATTACAAAGAGATTACTAAACTAAAAGTCGATAGTATCATGTATAGTGATAAAGGAACTCGGCCATGAAAGAAAAGATAAGCAGTGAAACAGTTCAATCATCTTTATACGCACCTCAAAGTGATTTTCGTGATTGCGCAATCTCATAATAAGCGCCCTCTCCCCACTAGTACCGAGGCTCTGTGAATACTTTTTTTGCGCTGCTAGTCTCTGTTTAGCATTGAGCATGCGCTCTGTGGCCAGGACAATTCGCGCCCACTGCGAGGAGAAAAGAAGACAATTCCTTGTATAAATAATCTATGGAGTCAAATCTGTTTAACCAACGGCACTAAGGGGACAGAACTAAGTCACAGATTGGGCGGCGGCGGGGAGGGGCGGAGGGGGGGGGGGGGGGGGGGTGCTTCCACCTCAAATAAAACCATGGGGATGGTTGTCGTACCATTTATGGGTTGAAGCTTACATTTTGATGTCTCTTACGGTGTTGCGTTGTTGCGTTGTAGCTATTAACGTACATGTACCTTTTAGGGTAAAGAAAGGGTAGAGATTTATGTATATTCAAGATCTCAGTGCAAGAGCTTTGACGACAAAACCAAAATCTGGGAAAAATCAATGATTGTTAATGTATTCTTTTGGGGGTAAAATGTATTAGGGGCGATGCCCATTTACAAGATTATGGTACAAGCATCCCCATCCAAACTGAGGAGTTGTTTGAAGGAGAGGTTTAACTGTAGTATGAAATAAGAAAAGGGGGATCTAAAATATGGTGGACCAACAGACATGTTTAGCTACCTGTCGAGTCCATTCTTTCTTGGTTTCTGCGACCATGAGATAAGTGTTACCCATCATGGCAATTAACATGTTCACAATCAACAGGGCACCAAGGATAAGAAACAGGAAAAACATGATCTGCAACAGAACAAAAACAAGATAAACCAGTTTATACGTATGATGCAATTCTGCTACAAAGCAAGAAGAGCAGGGTCGTAGGACATTTAAAAGAGAGTTTCATGTCAGTTTCATAACAGCTTGAAAATATTCTGACCCAGAGTCCTTAAATACATGTAAATTAAAAAAAAACATAAATCTAAAGACAAGAAAATTTACTCCATTCGGGTCGAGCAGCTCTTTCATTATGCTACGTTTCATTACTCATCAGTGGTAGGGACGTCAACAACCTTTGTTTATTTGTTTGTTTGTTAGCACTCAAACATCACAGTCCTAAAGCAGCTCATTGTATTAGTAAATTACACTGCAGCTATGTGAAATTTTCTTACCAAACCCAGAATCTTGAATGGAGAGGTAGTGTTTGCCACTTGCCCATACAACTCCTGAAAGAAAGAAAACATTTTCAATGTATTAGAGCGTTTTTCAATTGGGTGTTGAAAGTAATATCACAATAAATTTATTCATTTGTTTTATGACACTCAATTGAAAACTGCGACATTCACAAAATGGTGGCTTATATTCCTTTGTTGCCTGATACACAGGCTACGTGTAAGCTGACCGGAACCGATGGGGGTGGTCCTGCACTTGTCCAAACGATGTCTGTGATTCGCCAAGAAAACACTGGGATAGGGATAGGGACATTGTACAAGTGATATCAATTGCATCGTTCGCCAATCACAGACATCGTTTGGACAGCTACGACCCCGCTCACTGACGGTGGTGTTGGTGAGAACATACCTCATATTCTCCTAACGAGAGAACGATAATTCCCAATCCTGCAGAAAACCAGCGCGTGAAGAGATTCTCTTGTACTGTTCGATCTTCATAACCCATCATGACAAGAAACATGGCTGAAATTAAAAAGCAAAAACAAAATGCGAAGAATGTTTGAAATGCATAGTAAGCTACAATTTCTGACAAAACGTTGGAACACTATGTGCTCGATGGTGTGCAAATGGTGGTTCCCTCCCTCCCCACCTTTCAATGTTGTTAGAAAAATTAAATAAATACGCGCGTTCACTTTCTCATCCAACATTGGATTAGGGGAAAGGGGAATGGTGTTCCAACGACTTTTGACAATGATTGAATTTCTGACAAAACGTTGGAACACTATGTGCTCGATGGTGTGCAAATGGTGGTTCCCTCCCTCCCCACCTTTCAATGTTGTTAGAAAAATTAAATAAATACGCGCGTTCACTTTCTCATCCAACATTGGATTAGGGGAAAGGGGAATGGTGTTCCAACGACTTTTGACAATGATTGAATTTCTGACAAAACGTTGGAACACTATGTGCTCGATGGTGTGCAAATGGTGGTTCCCTCCCTCCCTCCCCACCTTTCAATGTTGTTAGAAAAATTAAATAAATATGCGCGTTCACTTTCTCATCCAACATTGGATTAGGGGAAAGGGGAATGGTGTTCCAACGACTTTTGACAATGATTGTTTTCTCGTCTCGAAACTCGAAGCACTCGACTCGAAACTCGAAGTTCGCGACTCGAAACTCGAAACACTCGACTCGAAGATTTCTCCTCGAAGTTTTTCGAGTTTCGAGTCGAGTCGTTCGAGTTTCAAGTGACTGTCAACTTACCTTTGAGATAGTGCAGGGAGGGGAAAGGGGTATTAGAGGATCTAACCTTTGCTTACATTATATGCGGCAAACTTTGACGTCTGCGGGAAGAAAATCCTAAAGTGTGACAATTAAGAGCAAATTGCTCCGAGCAAACTGCCACTCACATTACCAATGTTGCGGCAAAAGTTTCACTTAAAAAGTAGTTCGACTGTAACATAAAGCTTTTAGGTTGATCAATTCTATTTGTGTGTGTTGTGTGGTGAATTGTGCTTAGCTTTGGAAGGCATACATTTGGGCCCTTGTTTCTATGGCTTTACTCACCTTGTGAAAATCCAATGACAAAAATCATGTAAATGACAAAGAAAATCAGAAAATCTTTCTTCAGCATCTGATAGATCATAACCACAAATGGACCAACCAGAGAGAAACCTCTGCAACACAAAAAATATACACATTCTCATTGCCACGAATTACCACCTTATTACCCACAATCTGCTCCCGTTCGGCCTCGTGGCTCAAGCGGTAGAGCGACGGAAGACCTAATCCGGAGGTCGTGGGTTCGAATCCCACCGAGGTCAAATATTTTTTTCTTTCCCTCGTGTGGTCACTCATTTCCTTACTAGGGCTATAGCTCAGTAGAGGGAAATTTATGGGTTTACCTTAGCACTAAAACTTACACACAGAGTTAATTCTCTGATTCCTTGTTAGTATAAATTTTGGGTAAATTAATACCACGGTATTAGAGCATTTTCAGTTGATTGTGAAATTAAAGTAATGTTGCAATTTCTTTGGTTTTGCTTTGTGATTGGTTAAAAAATTCTGTGCCACTTTCTCAACCAATTAGAACTAAAACCAAATCCAATTGTGACTTCCCTGCATGCATTTTCCCATGCTTGGCACCGGACACATGTTTTTGCTTTAAGTTGTGATTGGTTCATTGGATTGTCTGCGTCCGTTGTGATTAGCCAGAGTAATTTTATTGAGTGTTGTAAAACCAAAACCAAAGTAATCACTCTGGCCAATCATGTGGTCTGCAAACTATCTAGCTCTCAAATATGATTTTAACATAGACACTTCACCGTTAAAGCAGTGCCAAACGAAAGTTAAAATAATGCACTAAGGTGCAGGATTGCGGTTTATCAAAATATCGTGATAAAATATTATTAGTTTGATACTTGATATTTTGATATCTCAGTGATATTTGGGTGATAACAGAATGATAAAAGCCAAAAATAATTTTCCATTTTAAACATCAAAAATATCATTATCATATTGTATTTACATGATAGTTGCTAGAAGAATTTTCGCTATCAAATTTTCTAATTATCATTATCAAGGTATCACTATCAAGTTAGAATCATATCATGTATCACTATCATTCTCAAATCTCACTCAAGTGATTTCACCATTTTACCAAGCATAACAGACACGATGATATTGTGATATATCATGATAATATCAAAATTGTCCACCTATCTAGGAGCATAGAAAGTTTTCTTGAAATAAAGCAAGTTATCATATCATGTATCACTATCACTCTCAAATCTCACTCTAGTGATTTAAGAAAGAAGACAAGACACAGTGATAGTTTGATATATCATGATAAGATCAATTCGTCCATGTATTTACAGAAGTACATTGCCTTTTTCTTTTCTCATAATACTTTTACATTAACTCGGCTTACATTAGTTTGCGCCGCCTTTTTAGTTCACTTTCTAGATCTGTGTTAAATCTGTTATCAACAAACCAAAAAAGAATATTCCGTTTGTATTGAGTCATTTTGCGTGTAACTTCGAAGTACTGGTTGAGACGACGAAATCCCTGTTCGCAGGATTCAGTGTTGACGCCTTTGATGGTAGAAAACTGGGGAAGGTGCGGGTGAAATTCACATTTGGGATTGTCCGGGGGCATACAAACAGCTTCCGTATGTTTCGAAACATGAAAAATGTCAACTAAAAATTTGACGTGTTCAAGAAGAAGTATCGCGCCTGAACTGCCGTTTTTCGCCTGATTTCTTAGGTACGGCACTAGCCCACATGCCCTGTCGTAACCGAGGTACTTTAATCTCGTAGTATCACCTACATCTCCAGAAAACTATGACCATGTTTGTCAGTAGGTAACAGTACATAAACTGGAGTGATAAGTCAGAGAAGCATTATTTGCAAGACTTGGGCCCAAAATACAATGCAATAAAAAGGAGTATTAGAAGGAAATTTTTCTTTTTGGAAACCCATGTTGCAAAGCACGTATTAGCAAGTATCAAGCGTTGAAAGTTTATCATGTTGTTTTCAAGTTTGCTTTAATAAAGGAACAGACAAAAACACAAAAGAAAAGACAAAGTAAAGTAAAGTAGAACGCATGTTTCCAAAAAAAGCGCAGAAATTAAACAAGAAAACAGTACAGTGTAAAAGTAATTGAAAGAAAAAAGAAGGCTAGCTACTATTAAGGAATAAAAGACACAAATTAGTCACAGAGTATTGTCTATTGCACTTGGCGGGGGCAGATGTAAGGGTTAGGGTTACTTTACGGTGTTAGGGTTAGGGTTAGGGTTGTGTTTAGGGTTAGGGTTAGGGTTTAGAGTCGAGGGGAACAGAAGTATTCTGATAATATCATGATTTTTCACTCTATCACTGGGAGAAGAATGAATTCGACTTAATTAAATATTCTGATATCATGATTTATCACTTTATCACTGGAAGAAGAACAAATTCTACTTAATTAAATATTCTGATAATATCATGATTTATCACTCTATCACTGGTAGTAGACGTTAAAGTTCCTTCATTAAATATTCTGATATCTTAATTTATCACTGTATCACTCAGAAGAGAACAAATTCTACTTAATTAAATATATTCTGATAATATCATGATAAATCACTGTATCACTGGGAGGAGAACAAATTCTACTTAATTAAATATTCTGATAATATCATGATAAATCACTGTATCACTGGGAGGAGAACAAATTCTACTTAACTAAATATTCTGATAATATCATGATAACATATCTTTATATGAGAAAAACCCATTGCGGAATATCAAAAAATCAACCCCTTATATCACCATAGATATATCATGATAATAGCAATATTTTTAAGAAGAGATGTATTAGAAAAAACATGATATATCATAACTGATTATTAGTCCTGATATAATGATAATACGCAATACTGCACCTCTCTCAAATAATGGCACTTCCCGTACAAGTTTTGACTTGAAACTTCGCAAGGTAAGTAACGAGTACTTATATATTTTCAAAATATGAAGAGAACAGAAAATGTATATTTTTGATCATAGAAATTTTCCAATTTTTTTTTTTCTTTCCACCCACATGGCTAATTTGCATTATAATGTGAAAACCAACATGGCGGCTATGGTGAATATAAAGGCCAGTATTAACTGGTGATATACACTGTACCATCTAAAGGCTCTGAAGATGGCTTCTGCTCAGGTTGTTGAAACATCATGCAGTCATTGACAACAACAGTTCTCTTCAGAACAGGTTTCTTTATCGCATTCAAAGAGCACAATCCTAATTTCGTGTTGGTTGTCCTGTGCTTAATGTGCAGTAAAATTTGAGATTTGTCCGGTGTTCCAAATGGCCACCCCTATTGGTTTCCAAGAGAATCTTAATATATACATGCACTGTACAGCTTTCCAAGAAATGTTTCTTATGTGCCCCATAAAGCAAAAGTGACACACAATGCGAGCAAAACCTAAATAAAACGAACTAGTACAAAACTAGAATGACAAATTTAAGCACAACCTTTTCATGAAAATTTGATTCAAAGAAAAAAGGGGAAAATAAACTGCATTGCATAGATTACATTGATTATAGTCATTTTTTTAAGCCACAAATGCCACTTTGTAAAAAAAACAACAAACGCCAAACAAACTATAAAATCAACAAATCATAAAATCCAAACTTGAACTTGCCTCTTCGAGGAATAACATTCAATTGGCCTTTTATTTTATGACTGATTTCTCCTTCTTTGATTCATTAAAAGATCGCGTTTTCAGATTTTTTATGTCAGCAAAGCAATGTTAGCCATGGTGAAACTTTGCTGGTTTTCTTCATTGTTTTCTTTGTTTGTGTTGTTAAATATTTTATCTGGCCAATGAAAATTCACTTTCACTTTGGTAGCTTTTGTCTAAGGTCCATTATTTATGAGAAAATTCCATGATATTAAAGGCTGGTTTTCACTGGCGCAGAGTCGGAGTGGGAGTCGTAGTCGGAGTCGTAAGAGCGCTTCCAACCTAGTGAAAATCGAAAATCGGAGTCGTCAGCGGGGTCATAAACTCGACGGAATCGGAGTCGGAAGAATCAGAACGGTTCCATTTTCTTCCGATTCCGCTTATGACTCCGTAATCTTCTTCCGATTCCATCGGTTTGATTTTCACTAGATCGTAACGCTCTGTGCTTCTGATTACGACTCCAACTCCGATTCTGTCATTAGTGAAAACCAGCCTTAAGCTTTGATCAAAAGAAAATCAATGTCACTGTCAACAGGATTCCTGACCGGCTGGGAAGAAGCTGGACCGGCTAAGAGCGTGTGATCAGCCAATCAGATTCAAGGATTTAGGAAGATACTTCAAAAAAAAATTAATTTTTCTATTTTTACCTGCAAAACATAAGAGAATACGGCCAGGCCATTATCAGGGCAGCAACTGCAATGTGATCTTCTGTGTAAACTTTGCATGTGAACCGAGTTATTAAACAGGATAGTAGAAGCACACAAGATAATGTGAACAGAAGCCGAAGAGGGTTGTGGACCTAAGAAGAGAAAGGTACAATGATAAAAGATTAAAATGTCACAAATTATGGGTGTTTCTTGGTGTTAAGAAACTATTGTTGGTTAGCTATTGTGTTGTGGTGTGGGTATTGTTCACTTTCTTTTGAATCTTTTGTTTTACGTCATTTGGTGATCGCAACACCAAGAAACTGCCAAAATTATGCCGATTTGCGACATTGCTAAGTGGTTACTGTAGCCTTTGTTGTGGAGGCCTAATGTTGTAGTGGTTACTCGTTGAACTTAGATCTGAAAGTCAGTCAGTGGTTCAAGGCCTGGTCTCTACCATCCTGTTGTTTCCTAATAGACAAGAATGGAAACTTAACTCCACATTGTCTCTCTTCGTTCAGGTGTATAAATGGGTACCAGCAACATAATGCCGGAGGTACTGTAGTAGCCCTGCAATGGACTAGCATCCAATCCAGAAGGGGGGGGGGGGGTTGCAATACTCCTAGCTGATTCACACTACAGAAACCGCATTAACCTCCAGATATATAGGCAACCTGTGGCTTGGCGTAACTTTGCATGTACCTTAACTTGTTTGTCTGAGACACTCCCCTCCCCTCCCCTCCCCTCCCCTCCCCTCCCCTCCCCTCCCCTCCCCTCCCCTCCCCTCCCCTCCCCTCCCCTCCCCTCCCCTCCCCTCCCCTCCCCTCCCCTCCCCTCCCCTCCCCTCCCCTCCCCTCCCCTCCCCTCCCCTCCCCTCCCCTCCCCTCCCCTCCCCTCCCCTCCCCTCCCCTCCCCTCCCCTCCCCTCCCCTCCCCTCCCCTCCCCTCCCCTCCCCTCCCCTCCCCTCCCCTCCCCTCCCCTCCCCTCCCCTCCCCTCCCCTCCCCTCCCCTCCCCTCCCCTCCCCTCCCCTCCCCTCCCCTCCCCTCCCCTCCCCTCCCCTCCCCTCCCCTCCCCTCCCCTCCCCTCCCCTCCCCTCCCCTCCCCTCCCCTCCCCTCCCCTCCCCTCCCCTCCCCTCCCCTCCCCTCCCCTCCCCTCCCCTCCCCTCCCCTCCCCTCCCCTCCCCTCCCCTCCCCTCCCCTCCCCTCCCCTCCCCCTCCCCTCCCCTCCCCCTCCCCTCCCCTCCCCTCTCCAAGAAAGGGAAAATCCTGTTTAGACCTGTATGGAAGAGTTTAATACTAGAGGCAATATATTACACACTCTACATGTAGAGTTGGATACAAAATATTGGGGTTGGTTGGGTAGCTGAACCGATTATTATTAAAGTAATATTTTTTTGTTTTGTCTAACAAGGAAGCCTTACCATTCCCCAGAATACACTTTTGAGTCCTTCTTGAAAGATGATTTCTCGGATCAGAATAACCATGTACACAAATGCAAACAGCAACGTGATGATTTCAAAGGCAGCTCGAACCTATAGTAAAAGAAGACAGGAATTAGATAGTGATGACTTGATTGGGTGTCCTGGGCTACATCCAAGGAAATGTGATGAACATGCCTTTAGTTGGTTAGCCTGTGTTACTCACCTGTTGAGTGGTGCGTGTTTTAACTGTGGTCAAAAGGAAACAAGGATCACACATGTGAGGAGCAGATGTGGCATTCATTGCTGTGGTGTTAGGGAGCGCATCCACACAGTCCAGGTCCTACCATAATTTATTACAATAACAAAAGGTCAGATTGCATACATGCATAAACTAAATAGTCATGCAGTCTGATAGAAACACATCAATAGTGATAAATTGGAACTACATGTACTTAACAAACAAGTACTGCAATTAGTATTTAATCTATGACTTTACTAGCGATTATTCTTCCATGCTTAATGAATTAGATTTTGTTTCCTTAAGAGACGCGAGAATCCAGGATATACTTACTCTTGTTTACAAGTGTTTGGTCAATATGGCACCTTTCTATTTAACTTCTTTGTTTCATGTATGTATGAGTAAGAAAAATATCAGGGGGATAAAAAGCTCTTTGTGCCAAAGGTGGCCACTACTACTTTTGGACTAAACACTTTTCAATATTTAGCTATTTCCACCTGGAACTCTCTGCCTGATGAAACAAGAAGTGCTTCTAATCTAAATACTTTTAAATGATGTATAAAGCAGTTAACTTTTAAAAAATGGTTGTATATATAAATATACATGTATATAGCATAGGTGATGTTCACCGGTTAAACCAACATAGTGCTCTACAATGAAGGAGCCAATTAAATCAGTATACGAACTACTGATGAGTGGACCGACATCATGTCGCTCTACGAAACAGATTTGTATTAAAATCTATATGTGCTCACAAATTGAGTAGTTCGTTTACCGATTTATATATATTATATATATATATTTAACAAATTTACACCGGTTTTCCGTGGTGTGGACTCTTATTTACCACGATTAACGTCATCACATGGTCAAAATGTTGTGGACTCACGAGGCGCAGCCGAGTGAGTCAGCAACAAATAGCGTTGTCTATAACTTTCTCGCAATCTGATTGTTTTTTTTCAAGCGCGCGTGATGTTAGCGTCAGCACCGTTGTCTGGACTCTCATTTACCACTCACGTCGACCAATCAGATTGCGAGTTTAGCGGCAATTGTGGTAAAATATATATAATATATACATTGTATATATGTGTGTGTAATTGATGTCTATATGGCAGTGTTTTAATTGTACGTACTAATTCTATTTTCATTCATTTTATTTACAGTGTATTGTTTCTCTTTTTGGAGATTAACTAGCAAAAATGCTACTCTAAATCTGAATTGAAATAAAGATATGTATGTATGTAGACTCTAAATGGACTCTTGTGTATTTATAGTGCACCTATAACCCCCAAATGTTTTTGTTTTCACTTAATCAACTCTATGTACAGTCTACATGGATTGAATAGTTGAATAGTGAAATCTTGTTTTTAACGTCACATTAGTGAATTTAAGAGATTTAATTTGAATTTACAAAATGCTTATCCCAGTAAGATGACATCAACTCAGGATTCATTTATTATAAAACTACTTGTTTCCACCTCCAAGTAACATTTTTTACGAATCAATTGACTATTGACAGTTTATATTAATTTTAGTTTTTCTCAAATTGATTATCCTTAAAGGGAGGGTTTCACGGTTTGGCACATGTGCTAGCTATGACATAATCCATTTAATTTCATCGTTTAGAGCAATCGAAAGCAAGTAGATACATTGTAACTCTGGCGGGAAATTTGCCCGTGAAAATGTTGCAGATTGAATGGATAATTATACATGTACATACCAATGTGCACCATGAAAGCCACCAGAGCGTAGAATAAATCCTTCGGGTCAAAGGTTTTATTCAGTGTTGACCTTGTCGGTGTAAGCCGTTGAAATTGTCTTTGAATTTTGGTGATCCTTCACTTTCTTTGGAAAAATTATAGTATGCGATTATTGAAGTAAATGTGAGTGGTTTTTTAACCGATAAAATTGGTAAGAAAGTGAATAAAACATCTTTTTGTAACTTGTTCCCACGTGATGTCCTTTTGCACACGTTTCACCGATTGGTGGAATAAAAAAAATCAAGAAGTGTTGATTCTTTCGGAGACAAATATCATTTACGTTATCACTAATAATCTCCCTCTTCGTCTTGGTTTAAACCTCTGCATAATTTTAGCCAAATATTATATTTACAACGCTTCAAGGAGAGAAGAAGAATTTATATCTGGGAAGCTTTTTTGGCCTTTATGAAAAATCATCTGGATATATATGGAAAAACATAAATGTAAATTGGAAGTTAAATTTTGAGCTTTTGTATGTAATTTTTTTGTTGTTGTTGTTTGTGACATGTCCTTTTTGGCTTATTTTAACTCATTTAGCTTGTACTATTTTGTCATACATTTAAAAACTATTTTTATAAGTTAATACTAATCCCTAGTTAGTACACTGTATCATAGTCTTTTGTATCCTAAAAATCGAACATATTGTAAATAGTGTAAGTAGTTGTGGAGTCGATATTCAACAAAAAAAAAGGAAAAAAAAAAGAAAAAAAAAGAAAGCGAATAATTAAAGCATTTTAATCTGTGCACATGCACCGAACCCTGAAACCATCCCTTTAAGCTGTAAACTGTGTATTGTAAATTGAAGTAGAAATAACAGCAAAGTCCTGAATTGACGTCATCTTTAGCATTTTATAAATTCAAAATCTCTACAATTGTTTTATGTAACTCACTAATGCGACGTTATAAAAAAAGGAAATAATGGCAGGGCAAAAAACTTTTTTTCTTTCCACTTGTCCATTGGACAAGTGCCACTCAAATTTTGGTTGTCCGAAAGTGGAATTCACTCGTCCAAAAAATGAATAAATTTAAAAAATGTGGCGGTAAAACAAATTTACAATGCACCATAAAAACTGGCATTTAAGCCACGTTTTCCAAACTTTTTGCTCAAAATTGGGGGTGCAACTTATCTTCCAAAACTTCTGCAATGGATTATACTTTCCAGTGATATAAGTTGACCAGACTTTTTAAGCCTTGAAATTGAACATTCTATTTATTTGAGGTGTACAATGTAGAGCAAACATTCTTTAACTTTAGATGGTGTAGAAAAGCGAGTCTTGTTTCTCTAACAGAGCTTCCAGTGTGCGAGACCAGAAATCAAATTGAAGAATAATGATCCGCATGAAACATTCTTGTAACGAACAAACATGAGCATTGTGTTTATAAATTGTAAAATTTTGCCTCAAATTGTCAAAATACCTGTGTTGAAACAGTGCTCTCTATCTTTGTTGGACATTTTGAAGCTTTTAGCAATGAAGGAACACCGAAGACGAACGAATTTGAAGCCAAAGACAAGAGTCTGAAAACTGCAAGTGGTCATCTTGTTTATCCTTAGTAACCAGGCTAAATAAAAACATGTCCTCAAGAAATTTGCACGGTCGGAAAACAGTAAGTTTATGAGTAAAAAGAAACAGAAATTCGCGGAAACCAGGTTAGTTTACGAAGTCCAGAGATGCTTGGGAAACTTAGAACTCAGTGAAAAACGGGACACATTTCTCCTGGTAGATTGTACATGTGTACTTGTCCCGTTGGACAAGTGCTTTTAAAAATCCACTTGTCCGAGATCAAGAAGTACTCGTCTCAGACGAGCGGACGAGTGGAAGTTTTTTCCCTGATTGGTCTATTCAACTGTTTAATGTACAAAGAGTTGACTTAGAGTAAAAAATTAAGGGTTAGGTGCACTTAAAACTGGATATTGCTAACTTACTTCAAATGGACGAAGAAGCATTGCAATGCTGAAGACAACAACAAAGACTACGTACAGGGCAAGAAGCTCATAAAACCTGACAAGGCAAATATATGCAAGAATACAATGAAGTAGGTATGCATGACAAGGTGACAAAATTAATTACACAATTTAATAAACTCCCAACTGCTCAATGGACTACAGTGTATGACTAACTGAGTTTCTGTATGTGGGTGTCTGACATTAATAACTACATGTAACTGACTGATGACGGAAGAGCAGAGAAAAAAGGACTGATGAATTGATTGATTGAAGAACCAGTGGTCAGGCATGGATGGACTGACTTGCTGAGTAACTGATGGGCAGATGGACTCAGAGAGCTTATGAACTGACTCACTGACAATGACTGACTGCCTTATTATGACTGACAGACTGACTAACTGATGACTGACTGATGACCGACTGTCTGACTGACTGATGACTGACTAACCGACTGACTGATGACTGACTGACTGATGACTGACTGTCTGACTGATGACTGACTGTCTGACTGATGACTGACTGTCTGTCTGTCAATCTATCTGATGAGAATTTAGTTTTATCAACTGAGTCGATAAGGTAAATTGACCACCGTAAAAAGATTCAAGTAGCTGACGTTTCGAGCGCTAGCCCTTCGTCGGAGCGAATCAAGGAATTGTGGGTAGTGTGTGGTTTTATATAGTAAGCGGTGGAGCTAAGCTATTGGTGGAAATTTGGTGACGTGAAAAACAAATGTAAATTAGTTGAATGAAAAGCGTTCGTTGTTTCCGTGGGGTTTGAGAGTGCCGATTTGAAAGATGATTTTTTGTTCTAGGTTTTTACGGCTTTCTGTGTTACCCTGGTGTAGGGAAAGGCCGCAGATTGTCATGTGTTGTTTAGAATGGTTAGTAAGATTAAAATGGCGCGCGACTGGTTTGGATGTGTCTTTGTCATTTTTTTCAACGTCTCGGAGATGTTCACGAAAACGGTCGCCCAGTCTCCTCCCTGTTTCGTCAATGTATATCTTTTTGCAAAAAGTACATGTTATGCAGTAGATAACATTTACGGAGGTGCATGTAAAACGATCAGTGATTTTAATAGATCGTTTAGGTCCTGTTATTTTGTCAGCGTTGTGAATGACTGATGACTGACTAATGACTGACTGACTGTGGCTGACTGACTGATGACTGACTGACTGGCTAACTGACTGTCTGATGACTGACTGATGGCTGACTGACTAATGACTGACTGACTGGCTAACTGACTGTCTGACTGATGGCTGACTGATGACTGACTGATGACTGTCCTTCTGACTGATGACTGACTGACTGTGACTGACTGACTGACTGATGACTGACTGACTGGCTAACGGACTGTCTGACTGACTAATGACTGACTGTCTGGTGACTGACTGAATGGCTAACTGACTGTCTGACTGATGACTGACTGACTGACTGGCTAACTGACTGATGACTGACTGACTGACTGACTGGCTGACTGTCTGTCTGTCTGACTGATGACTGACTGACTGACTGACTGACTGACTGATGACTGACTGACTGGCTAACTGACTGTCTGACAGACTGACTGACTGATGGCTGACTGATGACTGACTAATGACTGACTGACTGACTGACTGATGACTGACTGACTGTGACTGACTGACTGATGACTGACTGTGATTGAGTGACTGTCTGATGATTGACTGACTGTCTGACTGACGGACTGATAACTGACTGACTGACTGACTGACTGATGACTGACTGACTGATGACTGATGACTGATGGACTGGTTGACTGACTGACTGATGACATCCTGATAACTGCCTGGCTTACTGGCTGACTAACTGACTTATAATAGTGACTGACTGATGACTGACTGGCTCACCAACTGACTAACTGACTTAGTGACTGGCTGACTGACTGACTGTCTGACTTACATGTACTGTACTGACTGATGACTGACTGACTGACTGACTGACTGACTGACTGACTGACTGACTGACTGACTGACTGACTGACTGGCATTAATAACTAACTTTTTAATAAGCATGTAATTTTTTCTTTTTTGTTGTTTTCAAATTGGTCATCTTTTTGTCTTCTTAAATTAAATATTTATTTCTTGGTAAATTAGCATCTTAATTTGCTTCATGCTGTGCTGGGCCTACATGTACACTGTAACTACATGTAGTTCTTTTCCATGTTGCTCAAACTATTTTAATGTCCAACCTGTAGCGGCAGGCATGCCTCCACTTTTCCTTGAGCAGATTGTACAGAATTCCATCATAAAGGGCCAAGTGTGGCACAGATTCCTTCAAAAAAATAACACTCCAATGAAAACAACAACAACAACAAGAGGACAGCTCAGCTGCTGCACATCAAAACTTTTAATTGGCAGAGATGTCAAATACAGTTTAGTTTAGTCATGTGTTCACGTTCTCCACAAAACCTATAATTTGAATAAAATTATTTGACGTTGTTGTTTTATCACCTGGGAACGGCAAAGAAATGTACCAAAATGTAAAACGCGCGTGCAGAGGCATTGTTTTCACTCATTGAATCTATTGTTTTGTGCCGTTCTTGCTGCCATCGCCATTGTGGTTGCTTAAGCTCCCTATTAACTCTCTGACAGTGGTCATTTTCAATTACATGTAAAATACCTTTAGTGCTTCAAACCTTAAGTGCGGCTTTCCCTAATTTTCGCCTTCGACCATGCAAGATAAAAAAATGGAAAATTTTTAAACTTTGTCATAACAAAGGTCTTACTAAACCATTTGTAAAAATATAAGTTTCAGTTTGTTTACTTTAATATTTTTCCGTTACGGCGACTTTTCCACTCAGATGACTCAGGAGCGAGGAAAACTGACTTGGAAGTGTCACTTGTTTAAACTTCTCGTCTTCAAAATATGACGCGTAGAAATAAAAATGAAAGCAATATACTAAAAGGAGAGTATTTCTTCCACACGTAAGCATTGTCAAATATCAATTTTATGAAAACCAGAATTTTTGACAGATTTTCAAAAATTAACCGTTTTGAGTGGAATTGTCCTATGCGAAAATAAGGCCAAATTCAAAAGCAAAAAACACGTCTTGGTACATAACTTCGCCAGATAAGACTACATTCGTCGAAATAAGCAATGTTTCTTCTACGATTTTATGAAATAAAATTTTTGGGTAAATTAAATGGAAAAATTTAAGAGCGCAATATGCACATCGTATTTATCCTCAAAACATGACCTTTTGACCTTCACTAACGGCAAAGTAGTGACCAGCGTTTTCAAGTAACACCCGTTAATTCTGATTTTTTGCGGCTATGATCCAAACTTTAAGCCTCCTGGTAAGCTTTAAACTCAAGTAAAGTTATCAAATCAGAAATAAGCGGTGTTTTCTTGCAAGTAAGTACGTATTTTAGCGTGAAAACATTTGCATAAATTGAGTTTATTTTTCTGACAGTTGAAATATTTTCATTTACATTCATTATGTAGAATGGTGGCAACAGAAAACAAGATAGGTTACTCGCCCAACTATCAGTATCTATAAAGTGTATCGTACCTTGAGAGCCCCTTCCTGTACAAGAAATGACGAGAAGACCGCTAAAAATCAACCGTCGAACTTCGGTGATCTTTCAAAATACCATAACTGTCACGCAATATACCAAGGTCTTGAATTACAAGGCATTTGAACTTTTGAAGATCGACTTGTTCAAATTCCCGCCCCG
>JAJLRJ010000001.1:12590084-12623584 GCA_024195265.1 Dendrophyllia cribrosa
CACAGCACATGCCGTGACAAGCTCCCCTCCGCCTTGCGCCTTGCGTGGAATCCTTCTGTGGACACGCCTAAATACTCGCAAACAATCTTAAGCTTACTGTGCTCAATGTTTTCATGCTGCCTTTCTTTTGCATGTCGCGCAGGTTAAGATTGTCGTAGGCGATGGGGTGCTGTAACTGCACTTCACCAGCACAGCCTGGCGGGTATTATAGAACTCCTGCTCTTCTTGTGCAGCTCTTATGTCCAAGTCATCAATCCTCACAGCGTGCAGCTTATATGTCATTCTTGAAAAGAAAGACTGTATCTACTGTGGTGAGGACTCGTCACTGGAGAACAGCCTCGATCCATCTGTTTTCATTGCCAAACGCATCTCCATTGCCTCTCTCTTGTGCCCTGTTTGCTGTCTCAAGGTTGAACTTTTCTTCCAGGTACTTCTTTTGAGCTTCATTGAGCCGAGTTGATTTTTGCGCCAATTTTAGCGCCCATCGTATCCTTCAGGTAAGGTGACAACATCTGTCGTCTCAACTGCTCTTGCTTCTAGTACTTTTGCGCTACTGGCATCTTCCTGAAGGAGTGCGTGGTATGTCTTCTTAGCTAAACTAAGTGTATTTGAAGCTTCTGTGCGATTAGCTAACCATTGTTTAAAGTCTTGCCAAAAAAAAGTGGTTTCGCTACAAGTCCAGAAAAGATGGATAAGAGTCTCCTTCTCGTTTTGGCAAAAAGTGCACTGCTCGTTATCCTTTATTTTTATTTTGGTTTAGTACCATTTAATAAACGAGCAGCAGTGTTTTATACCTGATAAAACACGTGCTGCGAGTTTATTGAATGACTTAAAACACGTTTATTGAATGAGTTTATTGAATGACTTAAAAAAAATCGTCAATAATTCATGACCATTTTGTCCAATATCGATGAAACTATGTGGAGTGATATGAGAAAACAAAAGAAGGTTGTTTGCATTTGGGAATTGAACAACAATAATGAAGGAGAAATAAAGTTAGAAATTTAAATATGCAGAACTATGTCAGTATTTTATTCGAATGCGGTCTTTTGATACTTCGCTTGCATTAGTAAAAACATGCCTCCGAAGCAAATCTTACAGATAGCGCCTCCGATCGACTAACACCCCCAGCACAAAAGTTAGTCTTTCTAAAACAGATGCAGCTGAAAGCAATTCAAATTTATTAGACCTTGAATCGTTAGATTTTGACGTCGCAAATGAATTGTTAGCTAACATGACTATACCAGATAGTTCCAACGTAAACAAAGTTGTTATTTCGGGCTCAGTATTCAATAATTGTACTTTTCATTTGTAAGTTAGCACAAAATAAATGTGTTTATTGAAATTAACAGTTGTTCTCAGTATTTAATTCCTACTGTATATAAACTTATAAAATTCATTAATAATTCATAAGGAAATACAAAAGAAATGAATGTTTAATCAAGGTTTGTAAACCCCAATACAGATCAACTGAGTTGATGAATTATTAAACAGTAACATTAACTTTTGATACAGATCTCTGCTGAGCTAATTAGTACACATTTGGCGCGGTGCGCCAAAAAAGGGCATGCATTAACTTTACATACAGATCTCTACTCATTGTTTCATTTCATAAGTAGGATAAAATATTCGCGTCCGATCTGTATGGGTGTTTACAATGGCTCGCCTTCGGCTCGCCATTGTAAACGCCCATACAGATCTCCCGCTCATATTTTATCTACTACTTGAAGCATTATATAATATCACATGTGGCATTATATATGAATATTGATAGATAATGCAACGTGTGTCATTATATAATGCTTCACGTTCATTTGTATTCTATTGTTTTTCTATTATACCCCATTATTCCCCTGGGCCACATTCAAAACCCTCCCCGGGCTTTTTAGTTTCAAGCGTATTTTATGTGGTAAAGAGTACTTTCCTCGTGACTAGAGAGGAGCATCGGATTGGACAAAATGGTCATGAATTATTAATGAGTTTTTTAAAAAGTGTTAGTCGCTAATCTCCTGTGTAGTAATTTAAATTGGAAGACGATTAATTTTGAAATCCTTGTACACAAGAACGGAGTTTTGTAAACGACTTTCCAATTAATACTTTCGTCTCTTTCAAGCATGCAATCCGCGTTCCATTTACTTTGGTTATCAATGGGGCTCTTCTGTTGTTTGTCAACAAGGAGTTTTTAAACTAGTCTACTAGGTTTGCTCGTCTTTAAAAAAGTATCAATGAAATTTTCATATTTGGTGTTACGACACTGGTTGTTTACATCATATGTTTTCAATAGTGATTTAATAGATGATACATGTATAACGCCGTGGAAAGTTAGAAAGTTTGTTTTGATGTTATAACGTTCTGTAAAATCGGAAAAGGAAAGGCAGTTTGTCTAGCTCGATCGTTTCTAATCAAATGACATACATTTTTGACTCCCTTAAAATACCATAATCTATAGTAAATTGGTCTGTTTCCGACACGTATAAGAGAATTTTGCCACAGACTTTGTGCTTTAAACTGTTCAATGGAGGAGATACTATCTTCATATTTCATATCTGTGAATGTTTGTAGTATTTCCAAAGTAAAGGGATCTGATATCTTGATGTATTTTGCCAGATCTTTTTTACTAAGGTTGCCTCGAAAGATAACTTCACCACCAAAAGGTCTTAATTGTAAATCAAAGGAAAGTTTCCATTTCCCATGGTTTTCTGTATCAGGTATTTTTTTATCCACCTTAATGAGAGCTTTGTTAAAAAGTTTTATATCGATCATCCTTAGCCCTCCATTTTCGTAGTCACTGATCATAATATCACGCTGTATTTTGTCACCCTTGCCATCCCATAATAAATTAAAAAGGATATTATTTATCTCTCCTATAGCGTTGTGGCTTATTGGCAGAGGTGACAAAATGTAAACAAGTTGCGATACAATTAAGTTTTTTAACACAGTGATTTTACCAAGCAAACTTAGACGCCATCCGTAACAGGTACATCCGTCACAGGTACATCCGTCACAGGTACATCCACCACAGGTACATCCGTCACAGGTACATCCGCCACAGGTACATCCGCCACAGGTACATCCGCCACAGGTACATCCGCCACAGGTACATCCGCCACAGGTACATCCGCCACAGGTACATCCGCCACAGGTACATCCGCCACAGGTACATCCGCCACAAATACATCCGTCCATCTGCCACAGGTACATCCGTCACAGGTACATCCGTCACAGGTACATCCTCCACAGGTACATCCGCCACTGGTACATCCGCCACTGGTACATCCGCGACAGGTACATCCTCCACAGGTACATCCACCACAGGTACATCCACCACAGGTACATCCGCCACAGGTACATCCGCCACAGGTACATCCGCCACAGGTACATCCGCCACAGGTACATCCGCCACAGGTACATCCGCCACAGGTACATCCGCGTCATTTAAGACGTTTGATGTGGATTACTGAAAAGATGATATCTTTGTACTATGCTTTTTAAACTGTTGAGATATTTGTATCCAAGGACGTCTATTTTCAGGCATCATCCTGCATTTACCAAATTACATAAGCTTCTCAAGACTTGAGTGCCTTTTATTCACCTTAATACAACCTTTATTTGGACAGGAGAAAAGAACAGTGGCATCGTTTTTTGTACAATCGTCCTTCACTTGCTCTTTCAACGTTCCATTAAGCTCTGACTTCTCTGAGCTTTCTTGGGATATAGATGCGGCAACAAAGTCATTAGGGGAGAACTGGCAGTCAAATCGGCAACTTTGCAAAATGTCCGGAGTGCGACCTTTTTGGAAGGCGGAGAGAAACCTGGGTCGAACTCTCTTCTCGCTTCCGTCACGCAGTCGTGACGTCATTTTGTGAATTGAAAAATATACAAATCATAATGGCTACTTGATAGAAACATTCATAATAGCGAGTATTGACTGGAAAATAGAGAGTCTGGTATAGTGTAGGGATTTTTGCTTTCTATTCTAGAATAGGGTTGGAAAATGCAGCTAATCGGCTCCTGGTCTGGTATACCGTTTGTTTCCCTCTTCACTAAGCTTTCCTAGCCCCTGATGAAGGTTAGTTTTGTCTAACCGAAATATCGGGCACATCTTATTAAAAGAAACCGAACGAATTTGCTGTCTGATCAGCCTTGCATGTTAAAGTTTTTTATACTATAGGGTAAGGCTTTCAGTCTCAACAGCACATCCTCACCTAAACATTCACACAGTACCCCCTCCCTCCCGAGTGTTTTCGTAAGCACAGAATTATAAGTCATCGTGCTTTCGTCCCTTTTTATTGAAATTTTGTCGGTAAGTTAAATCCGTAAACTTGCTCACTAGTCTTCTAACGCGGCGAATGGCAAAATGTCCAAACTCACACGCGAGCACTGTCCAAGATGAACAGCAGCCGTGCCGCTCCCGGGATGTGGTGCTCTTTAGGTGTGTAATTCCGCACTCCAGGATAACCAATCTTTGGCGTGCGACAAATAGCTTTGAAGGTATCAAGAGGAAAAACACATAGGCACTGCAAGAGCTCGTGAGACTCGTGAGAGGTACGAAATTCCTGCTGGGGACCCTGTGGTTTTGCCTGGTTGTTCATTAACTTGAAAACATTTGACAACTTGGCTCGGCGATCGACTCGGGGGTGGAAGCGAAATAATTGGATCTCACTTATTCATTATTCCTTTCATTTTTTTCTAAGTTATTCATTATTCATTTTTAAATTTTGCTCGATATTCATTATTCCGCGTTCGAGTTTGTTGGGTAGCTTCCAACTTGCAATTCTTGTGAAATAGAAGATATTCACTTCCTTTAAAATATGATTTAAAACCGTCAACGTCATATTCAATCTAATTACCAGGGGCGTAGCGATTTTTTGGACTAGTTGTAGGCCTAACCAGGCCTGCCTGAATCCTGGCGGGCACGCTGCAACGACCACAATTGGCGCGCGCTTTGAGAGGCTTCCGGGGGCATGCCCCCCTCCCCCCCCCCCCCCCCCCTCGGAAAATGCTTTGGATTTTACCCTCTAAAACACCATTTCCTGTGAAGTAGATATAAATTCTGAAGTTTACTTTTTATTCTTAACCAGATACCAAAATGTTCTATATTCCAGTAATCCCTATGCTACAGACATATCGAAAATGTCAAACGGAAGAGCCTTGATTCACAGTGAAACACATGAAAAAGCTTATAAAACTGTCGCTGTTTTACTGGAGTGAGATCGAGACTACTAAGGGTTAAAATGGCAACCTAATTTCCGGCCTCATTTGAGAAAGAGGAACTATTGGCCGGCCTAAAAAGGATCTCCATCCCCCTGCTTCCAGACGCTGCAAAATCACGCTCAAAATCGATGTCCTCAGAATTCAAAAAGACATTATGTTTATGAATATCCATTAGCACAAGTCCACTAAGGCGATCGTTCGTCATTGATTACCTCAAGTAGGTCTGAAGTCCTCTCAGCGCACTGAAAGACCTCTCTACAGTGACTGTGGTGATTGGCAAGGTGAGGAGCGTCGTGAAGACCCTTGAAATATTTGGCAACTCTTGTTGGCGGCAATTAGGAAGTTTTTCTGCAATGGTGCTTGGAAGATGATCTTGCACTTTCTCCCAACAAGATTATTACCTCATGCATTCGCTTTCCTGTAATTGACGGGTATCATCTGGTATGTCTAGAACATACGCATTCAAAATTTCTTTGACGCTTACCTCGGCTGGAAACAATTACCAACATTTTTCAGCAAAAGATTGGTTATCTTCGAGAGTAAAATTGGTTTGATAATGCGAGAATCCAGTTCTGATATCAAATGGTCTAAGAATGGATAGTACGTTGCTCGTTTGTAGTACTCACTGACTGAATCAAACGGAACATTTTCTCGATGCGATTGCCGGCCAGGAAGTATGGGCTTGGATATTGCAACACCATGTTTCTCTAAAATAGGTAAAACGTGTTTCAAAACACCTCCTTGTGTTTATTATGAAGTGACTGGATTAAAAAAGATAGATTTAAAAAATATGACAGGTGGGCTGAAAAATTTGTAGGACTTGGACTAGGGCTTATAGGCTCGCTACGCCCCTGATGACCGTATTTTCTCCATTTAACTTCAGCCTGGCGTTTATTTAAAACTTAGCCTTATAGACCCCTATTTGAACCCAGCGTTTGACCATCAAATATATCAAAGATTGCAAGTTTAATTTCGAGCAAGTTAAACTTCCGAAACGTCGAGCGTGATCTCTGGCTCTTACTCCTCTATAAAAAATAATTATTTGATTTTACCAGTCCATTATCTTGTTAATGCGCTTGCGCGTAAACGAGATGTACGATTCACTACGAAAAAAAGGGGCAAAAGTTGTTAACAAAGGTTCTTTGTTTAGTTTTGTTAACATTTGTCCGGGGGGGTTACTTATTTCTTTTTTATAGAAGCTATATTAGGGCACCGAGGATATGGTTGGTTAACCAGGTTAGGATTTCAAGAAGTGCGTCACATACCGCCACTAAAATTTTTGAGGGGCACCTCCGGACCTATTGTTAATTTCCCTAGGGTATTGAATTGTCATGAACTTGTTATGTCTTACGTTACGTTACCACAAAGGTATTACAGTTCTTAGAGCTATGACCTCACCACAAGGGTATTACAGTTCTTATTTACAGTGATTTGCGTGAGTTGCGCTTTGACATTTTTCGCGTACAGTTCTTATTTACAGTGATTTGGGTGAGTTGCGCTTTGACATTTTTCGCGCTCGACGAAGCTAAGAAATTTCACCCTGTATCTTTGTTTGCTTTTTGAGGTTTATAGCTGACATTTTCCGCGCTCGACGAAGCTAAGAAATTTCACCTTGTATGTTTGTCCGCTTTCTGAGGTTTATACGCGGGTTTATAGCAGAGTTGTTTTACAAATGTTTTAGAGCTATGACCTCATCGCCTGACAGATTGTTTCTTATCTTGGATTTATTGTTTGTGGTTTAAGCACTTAAATAGAAAATTGATAGAAAATTCTAGAAATTGGCAGGAATGTTCTGCGATACCTTGTCTACTCGGGAAGATTAACCGCGAGGAGCGATTTTTGAAGTCGCTTAGCAAGTGACAAGTGGAAATGTCTTGAAAAGAAAAATTGTCAGGAATGTTCTGCGATACGTTGTGTACCCGGGATGACTAACCCTGAAGAGCGATTTTTCATGTCGTTAGCTAGTTACAACCGGAAAGGGATGACTAACCCTGAAGAGCGATTTTTCAAGTCGCTTCGCGAGTGACAACCGGAAATGTTCGTGAAAAGAAAAATTGTGAGGAATGTTCTGTGATACGTTGTGTACTCGGGATGACTAACCGTGAAAAGCAAAAGAGTTGGTTTTCCAATTTGCTTAAAGTTAAGCGAGTCAGCTTAATTGAGTTAAACTCTAGTTAAAATTTAAGCCACTAAAGCAGGTAGCTTAAGCGAGTCGGCAATTAATTTTAGACAATAAGAAGCAACTTGTGGTCATTTATCTGACAAGGCTGTCAAATCGGAAATAAAACACGCGTTCTATTTTCATGCGTCGCTCGTGAAGGGGCCTAATTTGATCGTATTATACAATGGATTTGCTTTTCTGAAAAATAAACGTTAATGTCCCTTTTCAGTAGTCATTAGAATACTGAATCATTCCTATTACGGTTTGATTATTAAAGAGAAATTTCAATTTTGAATGGTTATTAAATGTTGAGGTGTCATGATTATGCAATAGTATGCAAGATAGGTGAGATTTTGCGTATTCAGCTAACTAAAAATGTTCCCGTTTGATTGTGCAAGAGTATGGATTTGGCTTTTGTTCTATTTTGGAACACTGAATCATTTCCATTACGGTTTGATTATGCAATAGTATGCAAAAGACGTAATAATTTTGCTGATTTAGTTAACAAAAGTTTATCAAGCAAGCATTAGAGCAGTTTTCAATTGAGTGTCGAAAATAATTACACAATTGCTTTGGTTTTACATTGCTACGCTTTGTGATTGGCTAAAAAATCTCGCGCCACTTTCTCGACCAATCAGAAGTAAAACCAAAACCAATCGTTACTTGCTCGCACGCGTTTTCCCGCGCTTGGCGCCGCCGACATGTAATTGCTTCTAGCTCTGATTGGTTCATTGGATTGTTTACGACTGCTGTGATTGGTCAGAGTAATTACTTTGGTTTTGGTTTTACGACACTCAATTGAAAACTGCTCTATAAGCGATTTTAGCGTGTTGATTTTTTTTAAAGGAAAAATATTGGCACTATATGGGAGCTAATTGACAAAACAAACAAAAAAAATGTATTATTTTAGTGGCAAGCAAGACAGAGAAAACGTTCTCCGCTTATAAAAAGAAGAGGAATATTAATCAGTCGGTGTGTTATTCTCATCACGTTCAAATCGTGAAGAGGACAAGACAGATACCTTAGAGTGCTCAACGTAGCTTTATCGCATTGAAATCCTGACGCAAGAGAGTTGCCTTAGAGTGCTCAACGTAGCTCAATTAGCAAAGAATATAGCAGACTTAAAGCAAGAAAATATATATTGAAATCTATTATTTCGTAAAACAAAATTATCAATTGTTTATAATGGTTGCTTTTGATGCTTCAGGCGGCACACACCTACCCTTAATTGTCGGGAGTACTTCCAACCCCCCCCCCCCTCCCCCCCCCCCCCCCCCCAGAATATGTATCAACAATTCACTTCCAAAAAACACGCTTTTTCCAATTCTATATTACCTTAGGTTATTGCATATTCACTGCCTTCCTAAATTTTAGACTTTTCACAAGTGTACTGCGAAGCCCACAAGAGAGTTACGAAACTACGAAAGCTACTATGCTATCCGTTTATGTGAGTGAGTGAGTGTAACAATAGAATCCGAGCCCACAACGAACTCTGCCGATTTTGACCCGATATTCCCCGATCTTAACTCCTTTTTTGTTTTGGAACCTCGTTGGTTGTTCAACGTTTGTCGAGGATAGCTTCGAATGGCCCGAATCGAATGTTCCTTCAGAAGACTATTAGATTTCTAACAAATATGGCCGCCCGTGAACTCCACGCTTTCATTTTGTAGACGTTCATTTTGCATAACCGGAATGAAAGCACGCCAATGGAAAGAAAAAGTCCTTTAGAAGATTTTTATGCCTTTGTAGTGGTGGTTTGAGAGCTGAAAGCGATGAAATTTGTCACAAGTGAGGACATGTCTTCTTTCAGAATTTATACTCGAAGCGGCAGACTTTACTAAGAATTTTCAAGCATTCCTGGAAAACTACGGTAAAGAAAGTCACATTTTTAAATGTCCATTGACTTTGTAAGAAACATTTCATAGACTGTTTCTTTGTCTTATTAGTAGCTTTTGACAAATATTTAGAAAACTTGACCACAATCGGTCGAGGGAGAAATTCGCCAGATGCTGAACAAATTTGCAGTTTCCTTGATGCGGTAATTTGACGCGTTTTCCTCTTGAGACTAAACTAAATTGGATAAGGGTTTAACTCTTTTATTCAAGGAAAAGACATTTTCATTCAAGGAAATATTGTGTATTTGCGACAACACTTTGAATAAACTATGAAGCCAGGAAAAACAAATACATGGCAAAATCAAAGCAGTTATTAGGAACTACAAAAATTTCACTTTGATTTAGTCTTGAAATCACGGGGGGGGGGGGGGGGGGGGGGGGGGGGGGGGCGGGGGGGGGGGGGGGTGGGTGATGCGTCACGCAATATTTATTTTTAAAATGTTTCACCAATTTATAGCACTCGTCACCACGGTTTTGAAAATTATAAAAACAAAATCTTCTGAATGCGATTTCATGTATTTTTTTCTCTCATTACCTGTAAATTTAGGGCTTCCAAAACTTTATTGCAAATCCGGGCAGGAGAGGGGGGGTCTCTCGGCTTGGAAATCCAGGGGGCAAGGGGGGGGGGGAGGGGAGGAAATCCTACAATAATCTAAGTAATAACAGGCGCAGTAAGCTACATGCAGTCATAGCCTGCCTATTTTTTATGAACCTCACCTTCTAACGCATTAACGAGATGGCTAGGATAGCCCTTTGATCTTTTTTAAGCCGTTATTCATTATTCATTATGCCGCTTCCACCCCCGAGATCGACGTGCTCTGTGTTTCAGTTTGTGCTGAAAATGATGTGGTTTCCGGCCGGTAAAAGCTTACTAAGGTATGGAATATTTCTTAAACATTCAGTCAATTGACTTTTACTTCGTAGTTGATGCTGCATTTGCGTTATAACATTCAATTCGGTAATCAACATATCGGAACAATCTTTAAGACAGTGGGTCAGATTTCATAATATGTTTTTCTAAATTCTCCTTCATAGCTTAGCATTGGGAGTACACAACTCCAAATTCAAAAACCTAGTTTCCTCTGCTTAAAAAACATACCAGAAAAGGAAAATAACGCGTCTTTTGACGAAAGAAGGTCACAGTAAGAGCTTCCGTTAATTGATTTCTCATTGACACGAAAGGTCAACGGTTGCGCATATTTAATGAAGTGGCCTGTTTTGAAAACGCTCTCAGAATTCGCCGTTTTATTTACCCCAATTTTTTATTCGGTCGATGTTTAGTTGAAATGATTGTCCTTCCCTGGAGTATAGTCTCGTTGGTTAAAGCCATGTACCAGATTGCTTTTTTGAGCCTTGAATTTAGCCAAAATTCGGTTGTGGTAGGGACTGTTGAAAGGTATAAATTTGAAAATTTCGTCAAAAATTCAAGTTTACGTTTCATTTAAATTGTACACCGTTAATTGCCAGTGGAAATAATAGCTTTCAACTCCCTGGAATGATTTTTTCTAGAAAGCTTTCAATATACAAACAGGAGCTTCCGCCAAAGTACCGATTTTAAGCGAATTTAGCCCGACTCCAAGCGCAAAATATGAAAAAATTCACTAAAAAATAAATAAAAACCTAAATGACCTGAAACTTATATTTTTAGAACTAGTTCACTGAGGCCTTTATTCTGGCAAAGTTTGGGGAAATCGCTTTTTTCTATCTTGCATACCCTTAGTCGGTCCATACAGCAAACCGCTCTTAAGAACGTTTCGAGTTTTGAATTTTTATGTTGCAGTTTGGTTTTAAATAGAAATAAAGATAGTGTCATTTTGAGGCTAAAAATTGATAAACGAAAGAAGCGCCCCCCTTCAAATAATCGCCCCCCTTCGAATTAGCGCCCCCCTCTCGCCTTAGAAAATTGAATAAGCGCCCCGAGCGCTAATTCGAGCATTTACGGTATTTGTCTTGATTTCATTTCGGTTATTTCTCCGATTCTGAAATCATACTCCTCAGTAAATGTACTAATACCGGAACCGGAAATGAGAAATTTCTGAGAAAAGCCTGAAAAAGTGCTCCCGTGATAAACTTCTTGGACACCGACGATTAAGTCACACAACATTCAACGTGAATTTCGCAGGATTATTCGGATAAAATTACAACTACCAGTTGCAAGTAAGACACAAGACTGTTGAATATAATTCCTTTATTAGCTAGACAAATCTTAGTCACAAAATTGCGAAATCTTTAGTCGCAAATGCGCCCGATACAGGCACAATTTCGAGCACTGTAAAGTTAATCTGCGTTCGCCTGGCGCGGCCGGTCAGTGAATTATTGCTACAAGACATAAGCGAATTGCACCGTACCGTAGAACATCGCGAAGAACGACGTCGGTATTTAGGTGAAAGCTTCCCAAATCAGGTAGAGAACCACAGCAAAATCAAGATAGAACATTCAAAACATACCAGAACGGTAGCGAGGAAAATCTGTAACTTCTTGCTTGATTCCAAAGAGACCCAACAACTTACTTGGTCCGGAGAAGAACCTTCGTCCAATTTTTCCACTGCGTACTTTTACCAGGCATTGAAATATTGAGCCGTACGATTCCAAAATCGGGAAAATATCCGAAACTAAATCAAGACAAATAGATTATTCACATGTGACATTTCGGAACCCCAGCTCCCCAGGATGATGCCTGATTTCCACGCGCTGGGAATGCTGGATACTATTGTGACGTTTCAAGATGGCGCCGATTTGGTACCGACACTTTTCTCGATTCGTTCCGCTTAGCCTAGACGACGCGCTAAGAATGCTGGATACTGTTGTGACGTTTCAAGATGGCGCAGATTTGGTACCGACACTTTTCTCGATTCGTTCCGCCTAGCCGACAAGATTAGGAAGCGTCTCCTTCGTCGACGCAAAAATCCTTTGTTCTTAAAATGATACCTCCAAAATGATATACCGTACATAGTAAACGGAATGTGTTTAATTTTGTTCTATTTCTAATTTTTTTATCACATTGTTGTAACTGAATTACAAGCCAACGGGCAAACCAGTGCATTAATAAAATTCTTTGGCAGATAACGACTTCACTAAGGCGAGACAAACCTAGTGAGCCTTGAGTCAGTTGAATATTGTGCAGTACATTTCATCGGAATTATTTCCTAATCTAGACAGCCTTTTCTAATTGCTAAAAGTAGAGAGTCTAAAGTAAATAAAATTTATGGGAAATTCCTCGCCCTCCTCCCAGGGCCCTCCTCCCCACACCGCTCCACCAACACGGGGCGTAGCTGGTAACGCAAGACCTCCGTACATTGCGTGACATTTATGGTATTTTGAAAGATCAAGATCATCGAAGGTGCGACACAAAGTTCGACGGGTTCGACGGTTGATTTTTAGCAGTCTTCTCGTCATTTCTTGTACAAGAAGGGGCTCTCAAGGTACGATAAACTTTATAGAAACTGATAGTTGGGCGAGTAACCTATCTTATTTTCTGTTGCGACCATTTTACAAAATGAATGTAAATGAAAATATTTCGACTGTCAAAAAGATGAACTCAATTTATGCAAATGTTTTCACGCTAAAATACGTACTTACTTGCAAGAAAACACCGCTTATTTCTGATTTGATGACTTTTCTTAAGGTTGATGCTTACCAGGAGGCTTAAAGTTTGGATCATAGCCGCAGAAAATCAGAATTAGCGGGTATTACTTGAAAACGCTGATCACTACTTTGCCGTTAGTGAAGGTCAAAAGGTCATGTTTTGAGGATAAATACGATGTACATATTGCGCTCTCAAATGTTTCCATTTAATTTACCCAAAAATTTTATTTCATAAAATCATAGAAGAAACATTGCTTATTCCGACAAATGTAGTCTTAACCGGCTAAGTCATGTACCAAGACGTGTTTTTTGCTTTTGAATTTGGCCTTATTTTCGCATGGGAAAATTCCACTCGAAACGGTTAATTTTTGAAAATCTGTCAAAAATTCTGGTTTTCATAAAATTGATATTTGACAACGCTTTCGTGTAGAAGAAATACCCTCCTTTTAGTATATTGCTTTCATTTTTATTTCTACGCGTCATATTTTGAAGACGAGAGGTTTAAACAAGTGACACTTCCAAGTCGGTTTTCCTCGCTCCTGAGTCATCTGAGTGAAAAAGTCGCCTTAACGGAAAAATATTTAACTAAACAAACTGAAACTTATATTTTTACAAATGGTTTAGTAAGACCTTTGTTATGACAAAGTTTGAAAATTTTCGATTTTTTTATCTTGCATAGTCGTAGGCGAAAATTAGGGAAAGCTGCTCTTAAAAGGCACAATGATAATCCCGTCACTTTTATATGAGAGTGAGTGCTGAATTTTTAAATTTGTTTAGTGTTTGGTCACCATTTTGGTTTTGCAAAACATCACAGGCTGGGAGGAGAGAAAGGGAGGGGATGAAAGGGAGGGGATGAAAGGGAGGGGATGAAAGGGAGGGGATGAAAGGGAGGGGATGAAAGGGAGGGATAGAAAGAAATTACTTCCTCTCTCCCTCCCTGCTCCCTCCTCTTTTAACTGAGCAGCCATTTGCCCCCTAATATGAAGGCCTGCTAATTTCCAGCTAATTAATACTTTCTTCACTTACCTCATGTGTGATTATGTTCAATGCACATCTCTCATTAATGTGCCCTTCACTATTGACCTTAAAAATGATAAGACAAACACAATGGACGATTTTAGTGACAATGGACATACTACACGAAAACCGCAATAAAGAATAATAACTGAACAGCAATGTGGCGAATAGATATTCAGTCAAGAAGCTAGCTAGTGAAAATACTAAATGTTTTAATCAAAGGACAAAATTTAATACGTTGGTGGTTGGGAATTTTTTTTAAATAATTCCTGCTTTTTTCAAATGCTTCAGATGACATGGAAGAAAATTCAAACAGTTTTTCTAATGCTTCTTACGCTTTCCTAACAGTTTTAATATTATTTTTTCAAATGCTTATCAAACGGTTTAGACCCAGGGCTGTCATTAAGGACCATCACCCGTAGCATCTGTTAGGGGTGAGTACACTTGATGGGACCTTGATGTTACGGGTGATCTTGACTGTTATATGTTAAATTTACTGACAAAGCAGCAAGCTTGTTACGGGTGTTAGGATCAGAGCAACGCCTGTCTCAAATCTTAATGACAGCCCTGAGACCATTTAATGGATATTACCGTGAGTGTATGTTTTCTCGTGGAAGGTCACATTTGAAAACAAATGAGATAGAATTAATTTAATTCCCTTTACAAGATAACATTTGAAGATAGTTAATATACAATCAAGTAGGAAATGAAGTTTTCTTACTGTATCAATATCTTTGAGTGAAAATGCGGCACATGTAACCTCACCATACTGCCAAAACACTTCCCTTTCACGAGTGAGAATGTGATGAAACATCTGCAAAACATTAAGTAATGATCCGCATAAGAAAGAAAGTGCTGAATGGCAATGCACAATGGAATGTCAACTTTTTTCATTGTTACAACTAGTGATCTCATTGACCTAGACTTAAAAACCACTTAAAAGTTAAGGTTCAAGGTGCATTATGTCCAATTTTTTTAAGGTTTCAGGTAATATGCGACCCAATCACACAACAAGCAATTTTTAAAAGATATTGTATTTGGGGAACTTCATCTAAGAAGCAAAATTATCAGCTATTGTCTTCTGCTATTCTGATTGGTTAAGCCCGAACATTTCCTAAAATTTATTTGACGCAAATGGATTTTCTTTATTTTTATACTGAAATATACATGTAATTATGAACCATCAGCCCCTCCTCTATTCTTGAAACCAAAGATATTCTATGTGGGAAAGAGCCAATGCGGCAGAACAATGAAGTTTACTGTAGTTCTTATGTGGAGCATTACTTAATTAGTCAAATGATCACAAGCCAGTGATACATGTATTTGTATGTACATAATAATACATACAGGTGTATGTCTCTCATTTGTATAACATACAAATGTCATCATGTAGTAACTAACATACTGTACATTATAACATTCATTAATTTATAATTATAGTTATTCATAAGGAAAATACAAAGGAAATAAAAGGTAATTTAGGTTTGTACTGTAAATATTACAGGTCAAATTTAATTTCAGGTTAAAATGATTTCAACCTAGGTCATTTTTTTTAAACTAGGTTAATATTTTTCACCTAGGTCATTTTTTAGGTTAAGTATTTGGGAATAAAGGGTTGGGTAGGCTTAGTATTTCAGTTAGGTTAAGGGTCAATGTTTGGGGTTAGTGTTAGTGTTTGGATTTTGGGTTAGTGTTTTTAGGACTAGGGTAGGGTTAGGGTTTGTGTTTTAGGGTTAGGATTGACCTTGTGGTAGATGAAGCTTTTTCTTGTAACACTTTGAACTGTATTAATATTAGATCATAAATTATTTTTAATTATGACATTTCATTGTGTACAGCTGTAATTACATCACTGTTGTGCTGCTTTTTAACATGCACCAAAATGTTATTTATCTTTTTCATATAACACTTTCAATTGGCCTAATTACATCATATTTTCAATTATGTATAGCTCTGGTAATTACATCTGCATGTTCATTGTTCTGCAGCCTTTTTGCATGCAGTAGAAAATGTTATTTCTTTGCCATAGTCAAAGACAATGTTTGATGCTGTACATTTATTCAACCTGTTTGTTGAAATGAATGTTTTTAGTCTTCCAAATTTGGTTACAATTTTGACATAGTCATTTTCAACTTCAGTTATTTTTCCAATCAGAACATTAGGATGAAGAGGAGAAGTTTTGTCTACTTTATCAATTTTAATAGACACGTATTCATCCGTGTGAAATGTTGGTCCTTTTCTTCTACTCGCTTTCATTTTGTCATTATATTTGCACTGTTTTTCATTTATAACTGTTTTTAGTTTTTTTCTTTGTGTGTCATTTTCTTCATGCTTCCTTTTACTTTGAATTGGAGGATCAAGAACTGGATCTCCAAGCTTGTCTTCATCTTCATTGGCAGCATCTCCTTCAGTTGCATTCGCACTGTGCACTTCTTTTCTTGGCAGAATTCCAAATACCACTTAATTCATATGGTGTTTTACCTATGGCACTGTGTACTACAATATTTTTCTTATAGGCCGTTTCAGGTAATATTGTACACCAGTTGTGCTTTTCTTCATTTTTTTCTTTAAGAATATTCGCCATATTTTCTTTGATTGTGCGATTATTGCGCTCTACAAGTCCCTGTGTTGTGGGGGTTCTAGGGGAACCATGAACTTGTTTTATTTTGTGTGTGTTAGAAAATTCAGACATCTTTTTGCTTTTAAACTCCTTGCCATTGTCAGAATGGAGAACACTTGGAAAACCAAACAAATAAAACTGTTGTTCAAGGGCCTTCACAACTGGTTCAGTTTGCTTTGAATGCAATGGATAGAGCCATGAAAATTTGCTGAAGTGATCTACGATGTGAAGAACCCAGTTGTGAGTAGGACTGCAAGCACATGGTAGGTTTCTAAAGTCAATTAGATCAATTTCCACGTGTTTCAAAAATTCGTCGGCCATTAGTGGTTTAATTACAGGTTTTTTTACGTGATCTGTGACACTTCGTTGTTGTTGATGCAGTTTACAGAGAGATACGAATAGCGTTACTACATCTTGTGATATTTCTTGTTGAAAATGTCACGCTTTGGAACAACGTACTTCCCATCTTGAGTTGCAATTTTTCCATGCTGTAGGGTCCACTTTTTTCTCTTAATTGTTGCCACATCGTTCTTCGCAAGGCCTTCAATCTCTTTGGAATCAACTGTGGTAAGCCATTCTTTCGCTCTATCGTAGAATTCGTCGTTCAGAAATACGGTTAGGTCACTTTGTTTTCCTTTTCTAGATGCTTTTAGCGATTCAAGTTTTTCATAAAACAGGCTTTCTTCAACGCAACTAGCCGTTTTTTCTGCCATTCTAAGTATTCCTTGTGCTAAAATGCATCTTTGTTTATTTCAAAGTGATTGTGAAAAAAAATCTAAGTCTCGATTGCACTCAAATGCGCATGTACGAATAATTTAATAAATTAAAATTTGGCCGAGGTGACCTGGGACTAATAAGTAATCATACTAAGAAATATGTGGGAATTTTCCAACTGATATCCTGGTGGTCAAGTGGAGATGAAGATGGACTGCTGATCGAGAGGTTGGTGGTTCAAAGCTCGGTAAGTACCACGTTTAAAGAATAAAAAGGAAAGTCAGGGGGGCCAGGGATAATAGATGGAAGTTGCAGGGGGGGTTAGAAGAGTGAGAAGGGGGACATAAGAGTGAGAAGGGTGGTAGAGAAAGGAGAAGTGGTCAGGGGGGGTGTACATAGGAGGGAAGGCTACATAATTTTTATTTGTTTTTTGGCACTATTCTTTTTAGACCCCCCAAAAAAACCAAGCCCCTATTTTTCAGACCACACCCCATAAATAAAATCCCTTTTTAGACAGTTGACACCCTGGATAAAAAGAACCTAGGTTGAGTAAAATATAACCTAGTTTGAAAAAAAAAAACCTAGTTTGAAAAAAATCACCTGAAGATAATTTTGACCTGTAACATAAATCCTGATCAGAACAGCTGCATGGAGGTTACTTTACACTTTACATGTATGTATTATACAGAATACTTATAGGAATACTAAATAAGCTTCATCACTATTGTTCTTTAAGATAAAATATTGCAGCAGATTTAAAATCACAAGCCAAAGTGGAGTGATTTTAGATCTGTAGACTACTTATGAAATGAAAATGAAATGCTACATGTTCATCCACTAGTTGTTGTAACTAATTAGCATTTCATAGTTGTTCTGTATTAGGATTACAAGCCTTCATTAAACTATCATTTCTTTTGTATTTTCCTTATTAATGAATTTTATAAGAATATTTACAACGGCTTGCACACAGTTTGCCATAATAATTATGATTGTAAATATCCCTACAGATGTACTGCTTATCTACATGACTGTATTTCTACAATATTTTTTTATAAAATTATTTATTTTGTCTAAAAAATAAATTGAATATACAAAACTTGTTACTTTCAAAGAATAACATGTACTGTACCTCCTTTCTAGCCAGCTTGGCAGCCAGTGTCAAAGGCGTGAAACCTGCTTTGTTCACAACATCTGTGAGTGGCTTCCTACACTGGCATTCACAGCAACAGCAAATATCTAGAATAAGGTCATACATGTCCTAAAAATAAAAAAATAAAAAAACAGCACTAATTCTTTTACTTTGATTTATTAACTCCAAAGCTGCTACAAACTTATCAGAAGTTTGTGAATTGTTAACAAAGCACTTAGTATTACTCTCGAAGAACATAAAAAAAGAAAAATTAGGGGTTTCAGAGCAATCACCCCTCTTCCTTTCTTGCATTGCCCCCTTGAATGCACATCCTTGAAATTGTGCCCTATAAATAAACAGGTGCGTGTTACACAAGCTCAGTACTAAGATTGTGGGGGTAGTGGCCCATGAGAGAGTTAAAAACCCAGTATTAATCCATTATGCTTCATGCACCTCTGATAATTTATTGTTTTGGTTTGCACGGGAGCAAAGCTTCTATTTTTTTTCCAGGCTTTTGCTTCTCTTGCGGTAAAAATCAATCACATGGAAAGGAATTATATCAACTCGTGCTTCTGTTCTCTTCAAGCTTGTTATATTAAAATACATTCTTAGGTGCTGCCTGATAAATAAGGTACTTGAATAAGCATTCAAATAACAGTTAACTGACAATTGGCCGATTCAAACGGATTACAAAGAGTTACACACTGTATAAGACCTAACAGATTTTTCAACATGAACAAAATGGCCATCGATACTCTCAGCATGCAATGCATAATAGACAACACTGGGTCTTTAACATTAGTATGATATTTCACGTAATGAAAAAATTTATGATAATGAATCAAATAATAATATGATGCAACTGTCAAAATAATACGCATTTCAAAAAATTAATTGATTACCCAGTGACTTTAATCATAATAATCGTTTATTTTAATTATATTTATTTATTTGTTCACCGTGTTGTGAATTTCTCTTCTCAACAAGTGACAAAAGAGAATATTTGTATGGGGAACTGAAAGTATGGCTTTGTATCCGACATGGACAAGGAGAGTGAAGGCCAAACTTCTTTCACTCTCTTTTCAGTACAAGAATTTGGCACTAAATAAAGCCATATACACTTATAAAATTGCCTTTTCATTGATTGCTTCAACAGACCATTTCTCAGAGAGGAAAAGTGCCACCAGTCTCAAACTTTGGCATTGATGGTTTCTCATCAATAGCTAACTCATGCACCAAAAATAAGCTAAATCAGATGAATTACCGGTAATTTTTTTTCCAATTTTTCCATACATTCCTTCTAAAATTTAGAAGAAATGTACAGTGTATGGAAAAAATGAAAATTAGTTTCTCCGATTTTGTTCATTTTTAATGGAGAGTTAGGTAAGCTCATAACTGGAAAATAAGTCTGGCAAAGTTTGAAGTCCATCGAATGAAAGGTCTAAGAGAAATCACTGGAATAAATTTTTGAAAAAATAATAATCAGTAGTTGTAGACATAAACTTACAGTCTTTTGCAATGTGCCATGAATAACTTACCAACATGTTATGTATAACCATCATGTGTAAGACAGTGTTGCCATTTGTGTCCTGTTTATTGGGACACGCGCCTCGAGCTAATAAATATCGCACTGTATCTTCCAACCCAAGACCAGCGGCAAATGACAAAGGGTACTCCCCCCAGTAGGTATTGCTGGAAAAAAATAATTAAAACAATATTAAAATGTTTTCTTACTTAATTTCAATATCTATCTTATGTTTCCTCCAGTTACCCCCTAAATGGTCAGTTGACTGGTACCTACATGTACACTGTACATGTAATACATGCACACCAGGGTAGAGAAATTAAAGACAATGAGAAACAAGTGTCTTGTCTAATCAGGGCTTGAAAAAAGTCTTGTCTGGTTATCCAGGGCAAGTGGATTTTTGTGTAGGGCAAGTAGAGGTCATCTCCCTTTAGTTAATATTTAAATGATTTCATATGATTTTGGCATCATGCTAGCTAAAAAAGTCACACTGAACAGTAGGGGTGTAACAATACATCGGACTATCGATGTATCGTGATTGTTGGTGCTGCAATAGCAAACTATCAAATATAGTAAAATCAACTGTCAACAACAATCGCAATAGTTTGGCCTGACTATCAAAGTTTCAATAGTGGGCAGAAAAACAAACACATTTTGGCTGCATTTTTCTTATTGTACACGTGTATCCTTTATTGAAATATATAATGAATAAAATTAAATAAAATTGTCTGTTTGTGTCGTACATTGCTACATGTATAAGGCAAGGACAACACATATATATAATACATGTAATCCATCAGCGACTCCATCAATACCATTTTTACGTCATACAACATAAATTCCCTAGAGGGGGGGGGGGGGGTCATGGCGGACGAAAAAGTGAGTCTCCATAAGTATGGTTTTTACTTTAACCCATTCACACCTGAGGATTTTTACGTTTTTGAGTGATTTTCTGCATACACACGCCCCATAGGATTTCGTGACTTCATATTTGGAGTTACCATTGAAAGTGCTGCTGTTCTAAAACACTGAAGGCTCGAGTTTACTGGAAACGTCATTGTGACGATCTCATTTTGCTTGGTTGATTTGCAATAAAGGGTCCAATATGAATTATCTACGATTTTTGGTAAGTTCACAGCCATTTTTCATCTTTAGTAGCTGCCTGGTGAGCATCATTAAGCTTGGAGGTAGTTCTGAGTCCACTTCTCAATGAAGCGAGTTAGGTGTTGTACTTCGTTTACGAATTTGGCTCGTTGCTCGTTGAACTGGAAAAATGGCCGCCTGGAAACGAAGTGGCTTTGGGACTCGACTCTGGATGAATTTCTCGACCTACCGCGGCATATTTTGGGAGTTGCGACCACAGGAGAATACAACAAGCGCGAAATTTCGGCGGTGGGTCGGAGTGGCTGTGGACTTAGTATAAATATGAAATGTGTGGGGAAAGAATGGAACGCTGTCAAAATTTTTGGCTTTTTCCCAGCATGCAGTGCGGTGGTGATGTTGAAAATCGAGGCAAGGTGAGTATGCACTAGTATAAGAAGCTGTAGTTAGGCCCGAGCAACGAATAAGAGCAAAAAAATTCACTGCTAAGCTAGGACTAGGACTGAATTTTGCTGTAAATGTTGACTTTTGGGTTTGCCACGATGATTTGAATAAAAAAAACTAAAGGCAAAAACGTGATTTTTGTTGTTTTTCTATGACGTTAAAAACGGTAATTTTTGTTATCGTCCAAATTCAAACGCTGATATTCTGCAAAAATCGCTGACTTTTTTGTGTTTATTGGGTATCTCAATTTGAAAGACTTTCTAGTCAATGCTCACAACTGCTAGTTAAGGCAATGTTCGCACGATTGAGAAAGTTACAATTTTTTAAAGCAGTGGAGTCTTGTACGGGCGGTTACGGGCGGTTCAGGTGTCAATGGGTTAATACTATGGCAATAATATTGCAATACTAATCCAACTATTGCCATAATATCGCAATAGTGCCCAACTATCACAGGTATTGCAAGTGTAAAATTTTACTCAATAGTCACCCCTACTTAACAGTCACAAACAAATTGCACACCTTTCATAATTGGTCTCATCGCTGAGAACAATTTCCTCCCGAGTAAAGACATCTCTTCTTGATTTTCTCTGATCTTCTGGGCAGAAGAAGGCTCCATAAGCTCGCTCATGAATGTCTGCACCATGCTTACAAAGATAATGTACCATTTCTTGATTCTCATTGACAATTGCCATATGTAGGCAACTCTCTCCTGAAAACAATAAAAGATCATACCTTGATAGTTAAATTACAGGAAATTACATTCAAACTTAATTATTTATCACAGAAGGACAAATTATCAGAAATTTTCATTAAAATGCTGTATAGGGAAACACATAATTTATTTAGAATAATTTACACTGTACCAAAGAAATTGAAAAAATAGAATCATACATGCATAAAAAATCAAAAGTATTCTTAGATCGTTAGTTATTAAGACAACAAAACCTGCATAAGCATTACATATTGATTAATTATTGTTATTAATTCATTGTCATTTATAGGGAAAATCTTGACAGAACTTGCTAAGATCTCCAGCCATTATTACTTATACAATGTACATGTACTGTATTTTATAATGGAGCAGAGATACGTATAAATTAAATTTATCTGTGTTAACAGAAATAAGGAATCAAAGGCTCCTAAGAGCCAACCCGTGAATAAGAAATCCTAATGCATAACGCAATATTGCAGCAAGCTTATGTTTTCACACTGACACGGTTCAATATATTTTTAAAATTAAACCTAAGGATTTTTGACAAATGCAAAAAGAAAAATACAGCACATCACTTTCATAATGTCCAGTCCAAAGAAGAAAGAAAGAAAAAAAAAGAGGTCCTGAGCGAGACTTGAACCTTGGGCCTTCCAACTGTCATTCCACGCACTAAACCACTTGGCCATCGTGATCACTGGCTTAGAAGAGAGTACATTTAATTACTTCAAGGTAGAATTTTACGCATCAAAACGCGCGTCTCGGTTGAAAATCCTTTTAGATCAATTTTAATGTTGCATTAAAGACTCCAAATGTGAAACATCTTTAGGCTTATTGTTGTTTATATTAATTTTGTTTACAACAAATTAGTTATTATTATCACTGGATTCATGCTGTTCTTGTTAAGAAACGCATTTGTAACAAAGCATTACGTCACTAAGTTTACAGCTGATGGAAGGAGCGAGTGAGTGAGTGAATTAGCCCCCATCACCGATAACCCGTTCATTACGCATGTGCATATTTACGGGTTAAAAACAAAATAATAGTAAGGACACCCTTAAAGGGACACTGTCCTGCGAAATAACAAAATTATACTGTGTTTACTTTAGTTTCTACATTAATGTACATGTATGTTATATCGTCAAATGCCACCAAATAATTATACAACTACATGTACATTGGGTAAAAAGATTCTATCAAGCAAATCAGAAGCAGTAGTTTGGAGAAAAATTGTAGACAATGTAGGATTGATTTTGACAGGTGGTCAAGAAATCAAAGTTTCCATTCCGGTGGTATTTTGAGTTTTTTAGTCGTTATTTTGTCTCTTACAGTAGTTCATACAGCTCATCAATTTTGGGTATTTTTTCTTATTATTTTAAAATGATAAAGCAAGCTTAAAGCACGCTCCTGGCCATAATCATGAAAACGGGATATTTCAGCTTGGACAGTGTCATTTTAAAGGGAATGGAATATAAGATAAAACAATAAATTATGTCACACTCAGGTTACATGGTCAGAGCTGAGTGATGAAAGTGTGGTTTCCAATAGCATGAACTACAACATAAATTACTACTATTCCTTGGATGAGGCCCTGCCACAGTAACTTCGACAAGCAACATGAGGGGAAAAAGTGGTATAGTTGCATCATAACAAAATAAACCTTTAGGAAATACATACTACAATACTGCTCAAATGTAAGTTGACAGTCTCCATTCAATCCTCGAAACTTGATCCTTACGTCTCGAAATTGGAGTGACTCAAGTTTCAAGGATCGGGAATCAAGGATCGAGAATTGAGGAACGAGAATTGAGAAACTAGGAGTTCTCAAATATACAAACTCGAAAAGGATTCCAAGAAAACAATTTATTCCTCAAAGAAAGAATAATAGCCATTAGTGCGCTGTGTACAAGAATCTCACATCAACCCTGACAGTGCATGAAAAACAAACGATATGATCTTAAATGATTTGCATTTGTGTTAGGGTACCAACTGTGAAATACCCATCTAGGCCTAGAATGAATCAAGTAAAGTTAAAAAAGAAACATGAGAAATTTTGAAATAGAGACAAGTGACACAGGATCTCCAGTTCCTTATGGAGAGAGACAAGACGACTTCTCATAATCAACCACACTTCATTACACTTACCATAGAACTCATCACTGAGATAAATATCATTCACAAGACAGGTATACTTCTTTATGATTAACTTGGCTAGATCGTAGTGCACACGAGTGGCATTCAGGAAACACATATGAAGGATGGTTTCACCCACAGCAGCTCGCTGGTTGATGTCCCAGTAAACAGGTCGTGTTGTATTGCCTAAGTAGAAGGAGAATCGAGAAGAGGAAATACGTCAGTATTTGCAATGAGGATCATAACTTATTTAGTCTTTAAGGAGGCTCGAAAGGGTTTTCAGCTGCGTGCGCGCGCGACATGCACTCGTCATGTTTTGACGCATACGTCAGTTGATTTTCCTATCAAAAAGTAGCGCGAGCAGCTCACCGGAAATAAAAATACTGCGTAAAATCGCGCGAACCGGAAATAAATCGTGCATAAAATATTCCTCTTTATCTCAAAACTTTGCTCGGTGACCTATGTTGAAATTTTTCATGCAAGTAGCATTCAACTTTATCTAACATTTGAGACATTTTGGAAAAAAAACTGTACAGTGGAATTTTTTTAAATCTTTAAAAAGCCTTTTTCGATTTATCTCGATTTCCACAAAACAGATTTTTTTCAAATTTACACAGGAGGTGAGGAATATTGCAAACTTTTAAAAACGCTTATAAAAAACATAGGTCACCAAGTTAGTTTTAAAGATAGATTTAAAAAACTGACTTTTGAGGGGTATCTCTTTGGAGGGTTATAGTTACCATGACAACAGATATGACGTCATAAACGGTCTTGAAGGAAACTTTAACAACCATGTCATAAGCTTTTCTAGAATTTGTTTCAGAGACTAAAACCATAAAATTTTAATGTGTAATTGTTCTGACATGTACATAAGCTGTAAGAAACCCTTTCGAGCCTCCTTAAATAGTTTTATAGGCGGATTTCAGCAGATACTGTATGTTTATCAACAAGCCTTTAATAGAACTGAGGATAGAGTTCTAATGTAAAGTGAAAAAAATGACAGGCTTCTTTGCAATTAATTATTTTTAAGCAATTGCAAAGAAGCCTGAAAAAAAAAATCATGGCTTCAATGGGATCAATTCTTCAAATTATGATTCATTTATGTTACTAAAGAATTGCTGTCACACCTGTGCGTGACGTAGCAAGTTAATAAGAAACTAAAAGCTCCTATCAAATATTAATATTCTGTGGGGAATAATACCGAAAAATTATGCTCAGTAACAAAACAAAATATACCGGGAAATTAGTAATAAAAATCCTCTTACCACCGTTTTCAGTCAGCGCATAATTATCTGTACCGACACCCTCGATTGTATCCTCGACTCGATTCGTGCACTTTGTGAAGAAAGAAGCGAAGACGTTTTGTTCGTTCGGTTTTTGCACTTCACGGCTTTGGTTTCTCCACTGTACAAGCTCTCTTACTTCAATGTCTTTTCCAACACCTTCATTATACAAAAATTTGTCTCGAAATCCTTCGATAAGCTTCTCTACCTCCGTGTAGTCTTTGGTAGCTTGAGCCTTCCTAAAAGCTTCCAACAGGTTACCGCCTCCGTTTAAATCGATGTACTCGTATAACTCGTTTGAACTTTTCTTCGTCTGTTGAATAACGTCTTTTCCAGCTCCTTTTGGATTTTGAGCGGATGCCTTGTTTCCCATGATATAAAGCTAGCAGCACTAACGGTGCATTGCAACGTGCTTAGAATGCGCAGAATTATTCCACAAAACACAACAACAACGACGTGGTGGTTGTCAAGTTCCTCGCCTTGACACAAACAGTTCTCTCCAGTTAACAAGATAACCAGTGTGAGTGAAAAACTCTAAAACATTAAACCAAACACTGATCACTGATTTTTCCTGTGTGTTAGTTAGAGGTTATCCATAGTTCCGGTTTAAATGCACTCTACGCTGTACATGTAGATTACACGAGAAGTGAAATTCCTGTTCTTCGAAGCCTTCCCGCCGCCGCTGGAAGAAAGGGCCTAGTAACGGGTCTACATATACCTCTCCCCCATCGGGCCCTCCATCGGCTGCTCCATCGTCACACTGTCGTCACATCTTGACGTCACATCAGGTCTAGGTCACAGCGAGCCCAACTTCAAAGATTACTAAATCGAGATATCGCCTGTAGCAAAAGTATTTGTAATCTGTTAACAGAAACAATTTATTCCAGCTGAAAGCCCAAGGTAAGCTACTGCATCAAACAACCGTCGTAGACTTTTGAATACGATAGTCGCCGTCTCCGTCGCCGCCGCCGCCTGGTTTAATAGCAGTCATCTGGTTGGAAGAGCACCAATCAGCATAGCGGAAGGTCGCGGGTTTGAAATGGCGTCATTGGGTGGTGGCGTCAAGCGGTTGGCCTTGTCTCCCACACTCTCACACAAAAGTAGTAGGGGACATTAAAGAACCCGAGGGGGGGGCGGGGGAGGCGTACTCCCTATAATGGACTATACGAGAAGGCTCCGCCCGATAGGGGTGCCCTTTTTAGGCTGGATCGAGGCTAAGCATCTTTCTGTCATTGTGCGCTAAGGGACGGACCATTATTTTTCTGGAGGGGGCGGGGGGATGAGAAATATTGAAAAAAAAATGTTTGCAGGGCCTGAAAAGACAAAACAATTGTTTGCAAACACGATATGTGTAAAACAAAGTGTTTGCAGAGAAGTCAGATAAACTATTAAAAAATATTTGTTCCAAAACTGAAATATTGATCAGTGATGCGAAAGCAAATACAGCTGAAAATAGCTCCAAGATGTCTATTCCCATTTGGCTGCACAAGATAACTCCTTCGCCTTGCCTTCGCAAAAAGCAGCCATAAATATGGACAGCCGATCGGCCAAATTAAAGAAACAAATTCAGCTTCAAGGCCAACAAAGTTTCTTTCAAGGCCAACAAAGTTTCTTTTAAGGCCAACAAAGTTTCTTTCAAGGCCAACAAATTTCTTTCAAGGCCAACAAAGTTCCTTTCAAGGCCAACAAAGTTTCTTTCAAGGCCAACAAAGTTTCTTTCAAGGCCAACAAAGTTTCTTTCAAGGCCAAGGGGAAAAAAAGATTCAAACTCAACAAAGGTTTCTTTTAAGATCAAGACTGATATCCATCCAAGCTCAACAAAAAGAAATTCACAAGCAAGCACCTTTTGGTACATTTTAAGATAAATTCAGAAACATTCGTTATTAGTAGTTAATACAGAAATGGCTGCCGCACTCGGCAATGTGCTTGGTTTTCAAAACCATAGTTTTGTCTTATCGGAGTAATAACACACTTTTAAAATATTCAAAATGGAAAGAGAAGGCTTTAAAGAATACTCAGAAGCCGTCGTAGTGGAGAAAAAGGAGAGCTTTAAGCGACGAAAACTTCATTCATTTTTTTATTCAATGCGGGGCTGTTTCTTTCGAAGAAGAGGAGTTTTAAAGAATTTTCAAGCAACCGAGTCAAGCCGAGGTACTTTACCATAAAAGAAGTTAGATTTGTCGATGGGAATTTATGTTGATATCAATTTGTGATTGACTTTTTGTTTGCGTTCCCGTTAGGTTTGGAGAAATGTTTATAAAACGTCAGGCCGAAACGTGCTCAAATTCAGTCGTAATAATATCTGATATTATGTAAACAAAACAAGACCTAATTAACTTCACGCGCGTCACCTCGCTAAAATTAAAAAAATAGCCCGGTCATTTACTGATTTCATTGCTTCTAAAAGTAGTGTTTTTAAATGTAACGTAAAGAAGTCATGGTTTGGGAAATAAAAAGACGAGTGTAATTCATCGGGAATCAATAAATTAAATATTCAAAGCGAGTACAGTTGTCAACAGACGGTCGCGTAATAATAAGTCTTACTGTTTTTGAGAATTGCTAAAATTGAAAAATAGCCAGTCGTTTACTGATTTCTGCTTTTAAAAGTAGTCTTTTCAAATGTAACAGAAAGAAGTCACTGTTTTGGAAATATTTATAGACGAGTGTGGATTTGATCAAGAATCAATGAATTAAATATTCACGGCGAGTTCTTTAGTGTATCACGCAAAATTCGTTGAGAGGGAAGGGGTGCGTGACCCATTTAAAATAAACCGTAAAACTTTCTTATGCAAGCGCATGAGTATAGGATACCAGTGTAGCCTCTTGTTCTATTTACTAACGTCTGTGTCGAGTTCCGTTCCCTTGAATTAACTAGTTCCTCGCGCACACATCTTCGTACCATTTCCTCCAGCCGGCATTCCTCCGCCATGTTGTTTCACACGCGGACGACAATAGCGCATTGCATTATGGGATATTTCTTGTTGACAGCATTTGGAGGGATTGTTGACAATGCATTTCGATTGTTGATCATCATTTTGACTGTCTTGAGCGTGATAGCAATTTGTAGAAAGCTACCAAAAGGTGCTTGCTTGTGAATTTCTTTTTGTTGAGCTTGGATGGATATCAGTCTTGATCTTAAAAAAAAAACTTTGTTGAACGGGAATTGATTTTATTGAGTTTGAATCTTTTTTCCCCTTGGCCTTGAAAGAAACTTTGTTGGCCTTAAAAGAAAATTTGTTGGCCTTGAAAGTAACTTTGGTGTTCGCCTTGAAAGAAACTTTGGTGTTGGCCTTGAAAGAAAGTTTGTTGGACTTGAAAGAAACTTTGTTGGCTTGAAAGAAACTTTGTTGGCCTTGAATGAAACTTTGTTGGCCTTGAATGAAACTTTGTTGGCCTTGAAAGAAACTTTGTTGGCCTTGAAAGAAACTTTGTTGGTCTTGAAAGAAACTTAGTTGGCCTTGAAGCTGAATTTGTTTCTTGAATTTTGCACCAATCGGCTTTCCATAGCCAGAAAGCTCTTCGTTGTTCCAGGGCTTAAGTCAGAATCTCAACGGGTTTTCATTCAAGGAATGCCGCTTGCCTTGCTATTTAACATTGACATTCTGTCAAGAAATGGGCGAGTTTCAGAAGTCTGTCATCTTCCTGACGATATCACCATCAAAGCTAATAGGTCTCTAACTGTTTACAAGTTATTTGGTGCCTGCCTTCACCGCTGGTACATGGCTGGTACAGGCCGGGTGGTACGAGTATGATGGCCAGGCTGTGGGAACAACTTCAAAGAGAATCAGGAATTTGGTACTGTGGAATCGCGAAAAAGCCTCCTACTTCCTTTGCATATTTTCTGTCGTATGCCCTTTATTTGCGCCAGTAGCTGCGTAGGAATTAAAATGGTGAGTGATGTATAAAGGAACATCAAACTATAAATTACAAGGAGCAGGGGCGGATCCAGGGGGGTGGATTGGGTGGCTAGCCACCCCCTTTTAGACCATCGGCAGGGGTTTCATTAAGGGCCGGGCAGTCGGGCACCGGGCAAATTGACCGGCTGTGAACACAATTTTGCCCGGCTGCTTTGAACATCTAAACCTTATTTTTGTCACCAACAAGAAAAATAATTTACTAACTTGGTCTTTTTGATGTGTGTTCTAAAAAAAAGCATATTTCAACTTACAAAACAACGAGGTTATTGCTTATTTACCTCCCGTTGCTCCCTGTACAGAAGAAACGTGACAAACAACTGAAATCGCCCCACAGTGCATTGCCACCTTAGTGCTCTGCACTATGTTCTGCATGATGTCACTGAGTTGCAAACAAGTTCCACGTGTGTTATGGCAACCGGAAAAAGGTCAGAACGGTCGATTAAACAATATTTTTGTACTCAACTTGATAACTTGATGTCCATGACTACAGATATCTGTATTCAGTTGATTGAACAAACAAAATACAATGTTTCAAGCAACAGTAAGATGCTTAAGTTCGTGCTTCAAAATGCAGGAAAATGCATCCCCGGGAGACTAAAATTTAAAAATTTCTTCTGGGGGGCATGCTCCCGGACCCCCTACAGGGGATGGGCCTTCGGCCCTTCCAATCATGTGTCCACCTGCTCAAACTCATTGCCCTCCTGTTCAAAATGGACCTTAATGAAATCCCTGCATCGATTTTAAAAGTTTTCTTTTTAATTGCAACAATTAAAAAAAAAAACAATTATAGACTTGGGCATATACCGGTAGCCACCCCCCATAAAAAAATCCTGGATCCGCCCCTGAAGGAGCGTATGTAGCCAAAATAATTGGCTATAGCACTATTGATTTTTTTTTTTCGAAAAATAGCTTATTAGCTCAAATATTTTTAGCACCAGAGAAGATAGCACTGTAAAAAAATGAAAAATAAAAATGTTTGCAGCAAAAAATCCTCTGATGGGTGATATTCTAAGGGGTGATCCTCTGACGTGTGATCTTTTGGTGGGTGATCCTCTGACGGGTAATCTTTTGGCGGGTGATCCTCTGTCAGGTGATACTTTGGCGGGTGATCCTCTGACGGATTATTTTTTTGGCGGGTGATCTTTTAGCGGGTGATCCTTTGACTTGCGATTTATTGGCGGGTGATCTTTGGGCAGGTGATCCTCTGACGGGTGATCTTTTCGCGGGTGATCTTATGGCGGGTGATCCTATGACGGTTGATGTTTTGGTGTCTGGTCTTCTGACATGTGATCTTTTAGCGGATGATCCTCTGACGGGTGATGTTTTGGCGGGTTTTCCTCTGACGGGTGATCTTTTGGCGGGGGATCCTCTGACGAGTGATCTTTTGGCAGGTGATCCTCTGACGGATGATCTTCTAAGGGGTGATCCTCTGACGGGTGATGTTTTGACTGGTTTTTCTCTGACGCGTGATCTTTTTGCGGGTGATAATCTGACGGTTGATCTTTTGGCGGGTGATCCTCTGAAGGTTTATCTTTTGTCGGGTGATCCTCTGATGGGTGATCTTCTAAGGGGTGTACCTCTGACGGGTGATCTTTTGGTGGGTGATCCTCTGACGGGTAATGTTTTGTCGGGTGATCCTCTGTCAAGTGATATTTTGGGGGGTGATCCTCTCACGGGTTATTTTTTTGGCGGGTGATCCTCTGACGGGTGATCTTTTGGCGGGTGATCTTTTAGCGGATGATCCTCTGACGGGTTATCTTTTGTCGGGTTTTCCTCTGACGAGTGAACTTTTAGCGGGGGATCCTCTGACGAGTGATCTTTTTGCAGGTGATCCTCTGACAGATGATCTTCTAAGGGGTGATCCTCTGACGGGTGATGTTTTGACTGGATTTTCTCAGACGGGTGATCTTTTTGCGGGTGATACTCTGACGGTTGATCTTTTGGAGGAAGATTCTCTGACGGTTGATCTTCTAAGGGGAGATATTTTGGTGGGTGGTCATCCTCTGACGGGTGATCGTTTGGCCGGTGATCCTGTGACAGGTGATCTTTTAACGGGTTTTTCTCTGACGGGTGGTGCTTTGGCGGATGATCCTCTGAGGGGTGATCTTTTGGCGGGTGATCCTCTGACGGGTGATCTTTTGGCGGGTGATCCTCTGACGGGTGATCTTTTGGCGGTTGATCCTATGACGGGTTATCTTTTATCGGGTGATCCTCTGACGGGTGATCTTTCGGCGGGTGATCCTCTGAATGGTGATCTTTTGGTGGGGGGTCCTCTGACGGGGGATCTTTTGGCGGGTGATCCTCTGACCGGTGATCTTTTGGCGGGTGATCCTCTGACGGGTGATCTTTTGGCGGGTGATCCTATGACGGGTTATCTTTTATCGGGTGATCCTCTCACGGGTGATCTTTCGGGGGGTGATTCTCTGAATGGTGATCTTTTGGTGGGTGATCCTCTGAAGGGTGATCTTTTGGTGGGTGGTCCTCTGACGGGTGATCTTTTGGCGGGTGATCCTCTGACGGGTAATCTTTTGGCGTGTTTTAATCTGCCGGGTGATCTTTTAGCGGATGATCCTCTGACGGTTGATCTTTTAGCGGGTGATCCTCTGACGGGTGATCTTTTGGCGGGTGATCTTTTGACGGGTTATCTTTTAGGGGGTGATCCTCTGACGGGTGATCTTTTAGCGTGATCCTCTGACGGGTGATCTTTTGGTGGGTGGTCCTCTGACGGTTCATCTTTTGACGGGTGATACTTTTGACGGGTGATCCTCTGACCGGTGATCCTTTAGTGGGTGGTCCTCTGACGGTTCATCTTTTGGCGGGTGATACTCTGACGGGTGATCATTTGACGGGTTATCTTTTAGGGGGTGATCCTGTGACGGGCGATCTTTTGGCGTGATCCTCTGACGGGTGATCGTTTGGTGGGTGGTCCTCTGACGGGTGATCGTTTGGCGGGTGATCCTCTGACGGGTGATCTTTTGGCGGGTTTTCCTCTTCCGGGTGATCTTTTAGCGGATGTTCCTCTGACGGTTGATCTTTTAGCGGGTGATCCTCTGACGGGTGATATTTTGGCGGGTGATCCTCTGACGGGCGATCTTTTGGTGGGTGGTCCTCTGATGGTTCATCGTTTGACGGGTGATCCTTTTGACGGGTGATCCTCTGACGGGTGATCTTTTGGCTGGTAATCTCTTGGCGGGTGATCCTTTGACGGGTGATCGTTTGGCGGGTGATCCTATGACGGGTGATCTTTTAGTGGGTGTACTTCTAAGGTGTGATCCTCTGACAGATGATCGTTTGGCAAGTGATGCTCTGACGGGCGATCTTTAGACGGGTGATACTCTGACAGGTGATCTTTCGGCCGGTGATCCTCTGACCCGCCAAAGGCCTCGGGTCTGACGTTCATTAGCCTACGTGTAGGTACTCCATGTAAGCTTTTGATCCACTGTATTCAAACTTAACACAAAACATGGCAAGGTTTTAGTAATTACCGAGTCGGTAACTTAAGTGTAATTTAGTCGTACAGTCGTGTATAGTATCTAGATCTATCTAATTTCATAGATTGTGCGCCACTTTATTTCTCTCCAGCTGCAAGCACTAAATGTATGTCGCCCTATTAACCAAACGCTTTTGCATTGATCAAAATATCTTACCTCAGATCACACGTGAAAGGAGTGATCTTTTGGCGGGTTTTCCTCTGACGGGTGATCTTTTTGTGGGTGATCCTCGGAAGGTTGATCTTTTAACGGGTGATCCTCTCACGGGTGATCTTCTAAGGGGTGATCCTCTGACGGGTGATCCTCTGACGGGTAATCTTTTGGCGGGTGCTCCTCTGATGCGTGATCTTTTGGCGGGTGATCCTTTGACGGGTGATTTTTTGGCGGGTGAGCTTTTGGCGGGTGATCCACTGACGGGTGGCTTTTTGGCGGGTGATCCTATGGCGGGTGATCTTTTGGTGGCTGATCTTCTGTTGGGTGGTCCTCCTCTGACGGTTGATCTTTTGGCGGGTGATCCTCTGACGGGTGATCTTTTGACGGGTTTTTCTCTGACGGGTGATCT
>JAJLRJ010000001.1:12624084-12642785 GCA_024195265.1 Dendrophyllia cribrosa
ACCCGTCAGAGGATCACCCCATAGAAGATCACCCGTCAGAGGATCACCCGTTAGAAGATCACCCGTCAGAGGATCTACCACCAAAAGATAACCCTTCAAAGGATCACCCGTCAACATATTATCCGTGAGAGGATCACCCGCCAAAACATTACCCGTATGAGAACCACCCACCAAAAGATCACCCGTCAGAGGATCACCCGCCAAAAGATCACTCGTCAGAGGACCACCCACCAAAAGATCACCCGTCAAAGGATCACCAGCCAAAAGATCACCCGCCAAAACATCACCCATCAGAGGAAAACCTGCTAAAAGATTAACCGTCAGATGATCACCCACCAAAAAATCACCCGTCAGATGATCACCCACCAAAAAATCACCCGTCGGAGGATCACCCCTTAGAAGATCACCCGTCAGAGGATCACCCGTTAGATGATCACCCGTCATAGGATCACCCGCCACACGATCACCCGCCAAAAGATCATCCGTCAGAGGATCACCCGCCAAAAGATCACCCGCCAAAAGATCACCCGTCAGAGGATCACCCGCCAAAAGGTCACCCGTCAGAGGACCACTCACCAAAGGATCACCGGTCAGAGGATCACCCGCCAAAGGATCACTCCTTTTTCGTCTGATATCTGGATATCGTTTGGATGATAGGGCGACATACATTTAGTGCTTGCAGCCGGGGAGAAATAAAGTGGCGCGCAATCTATGAAATTAGATAGATCTAGATACTATATACGACTGCACGACTAAATTACACTAAAATTAACGACTCAGTAATTACTCAAGCCTTGCCATGTATTGTGTTAAGTATAGTTTAATAAACGAGCAGTAGTGTATTATCAGGTTTAAAAACTCGAGGTGAAGCCGAGAGTTTTTACACTTGATAATACGCGTGCTGCGAGTTTTTTGAACGGCTTCAAAAACATTCTTTCAAAAGCGTGTCCCTTCGGAATTAAAACAATTGCGCTTTTGTGGAAAGAGGAAATTAGCATACGAGAAAAACAAGTAGACTAGACTGATTAGCATACAACACATGTTCCACGTCTTCGACGAAGTGACCATTAGTAGTTAGTGACGTTGGTGATTCGGGACCACAAAAAATAAGCCCCCAAAGACCCCTATGGAGCCTTAATTTAATGATTGACATCGCCACCCACAGGTCCTCCTGCCAGTCGGCCCAGTGGGTGGCGATGTCAATCATTAAATTAAGGCTCCATAGGGGTCTTTGGGGGCTTATTTTTTGTGGTCCCGAATGCACCAACGTCACTAACTACTCACTGTGAACGTTGGTCCGGTACGAGACCAAGCTGTGAATGCTGGTCCGGTACGAGACCAAGCTGTGAATGCTGGTCCGGTACGAGACCACCACCCCAGAGAGGTATAGCCAATTGAAGAAACCCCACCCCTGTGCATACCAACCCACATGGCAATGGCACAGGGTCCCGGCACGAGACCACCAATTGAAGAAAATAAAACCCCTGTATATAACATGGCGGCTCAACGTCTTGACTTCAATCCAAGGAACCACGATTACTTCGGTAATTGGTTGCATGGTTATAAGATGAACGTCCCTGGTGATTATCCCATCAAGGACCTCAATTCATTCTTTATAACTAATCGGGCTGCTTTTCTCCAGACAATTGCACGCGAAGTCACAGAACTTGGCGGGGTGAAGGTCACTTTGTCATTCGGTGTAGACTTTTCAATGGAAGGCGATGATGGACGACGAGAAATTAATCACTTCTTTTCTAACACCAATCCACTGATTGTAACACATCTCTATCAGCTTCGAGAGGAGGGCACCCTGGAAGACATTGTCAATGACTTTGAGGAAGAGATTGCCAGATGGCAGCAGTTGGGCTCTGGTTGGGTGATTGAGAACATCAAAACTGTTTACCTTGAGTTCGGGACATACCATCCTCTACGAGGTGGCACATTTATCCCAACCCCATCAAAACTTAGGCCAAAGCAGGCTATCATCAATGTGAAGAACAGAGATAACATGTGTCTGCGCTGGGCACTACGATCGGCATTGTTTCCTGCAAATGTTCACTCAGACAGGCCAGGCAGTTATCCAACTGATGATGGTCTAGACTTAACTGGAATTGATTTTCCAACACCATTGAGTCAGGTTTCTAAGGTTGAACGTCAAAACAATCTTCCAATCAACATCTATGGATACAAGAACAATAAGGTGGTTGTGATCAGAGTCAGTGAGCTAGAAGATCCCAATCTGCGAAGGATTAATCTGATGTTGCTCACAAACACTCGCACCTCACATTATTGTTTCATCAAGAGCATGAGCAGGCTTCTGCACAGCGAGTTCAACGCTGGCCGCCGCATGCGTCACTGTGACAGGTGCCTCCAAGCCTTTTCTTCAGAACGGGTTCTCACCGGTCATCTATTTTATTGCAGAGGAGTCAAAGGCAGGCCGGCACGAGCTGAAATGCCAAAAGAAGGCGAAAACTTCCTCCACTTCAAGAACTTCCAAAACCAGATGAAGAAGCCTTGGGTCATATATGCTGACTTCGAAAGCAGTGTCGAAAAGGTCCACGGCTGTATACCAGATCCACAAAAGAGCAGCACCACTGAAACATCAGTGCATAAGCCCTGTGGGTTCTGCATGTTAGCTGTTCGCTCTGATGGAGAGACAAAGGGTCCTTATCTTTACAGAGGGGAGGACGCCGTGCCAGTCTTTCTTGACACTCTTCAACAGTTGGAAGGAGTGATTAGAGACGAGTTGAAACACAAGGCACCACTCTCCATGAGAAGAGCAGACTGGGCAGAGTTCAACCATGCAACAGATTGCCACATCTGTGACAAGCCTCTCATCAAGGATAACTTCAGGGATGCCATTGCGATCTATGACCCAAACACCGGAGAATACGAGGGCTTCATTCATCGGTTCACCAACAAATGCTACAAAGACTCATTCAAAGTCTTTCTCAGCAGCTATGATAGCGAACCGGAAGTGTACCCATTCATCGGGCCATGGAACCAAAGGAAGGCAATTCCGGAAGACCTACCAGAGCAGGTCGATTGCCTCTACTGCCATGAGCCCCTTATCCAAGACTCTGTTCGTGACGCAGTCAAAGATCATTGCAACATCACAGGCAAGTATCGAGGCGCGGCTCACAGTTCTTGTAACATCAACTATTTCCGAACCAACCCGAAAACGGAAATAATCCCGGTTGTCTTTCACAACTTGAAGGGTTATGATGCACACCACATCATGAGTGGAATTGCGGATGTGCATTCCGATTTGAAATGCATCCCAAACAACATGGAGAAATACATCTCTTTCTCCCTCGGCAAGCTGAGATTCATTGACAGCTTGCAGTTCATGCAGTCAAGCCTCAGTGCCCTGGTTGATGCAAACAAGCCAGAGTCCTTCACAATCACGGCAAGCCACGAGAAGAACCAAGCCAGACGCGGCCTTCTTCTGCAAAAAGGGATTTACCCATACGAATACATGGACTCTTGGGCTCGATTCGATGAGGTTTCTCTACCGCCGAAGGATGCCTTCTACAGCGAGCTCAAGAAGGAAGGCATCTCAGACAAAGAATACGCCCACGCGCAAAAAGTGTGGGAGGTATTTGGATGCAAGACGCTGGGGGATTACCACGACCTCTACCTTGAGACAGATGTGCTTCTTCTGGCTGATGTTTTCGATAACTTCAGAAAGACATGTCTGCAACATGACAAGCTTGACCCGGCACATTATTATACAAGCCCTGGTCTCTCATGGAACGCTCTTCTCAGGTATACGAAAATCAACCTGGAGCTTCTCACAGACGTCAACATGCACCTCTTTGTTGAAAGAGGCTTGCGAGGTGGCATATCCATGGAGAGCAGGCGGCACTGTAACGCCAACAACCCCTATCTTAGTGACCACAACCCCAACGAAAAGTCAAGTTACATCATGTATCTCGATGCCAACAATCTCTATGGATGGGCCATGAGTCAGCCTCTCCCAGTTGGCAACTTCGCATGGTGCCCTGTCTTTCCAACACAACACCAGATCAGGAGATGGAGGCCAAACAGAAAGATTGGTTACATTCTCGAGGTTGATCTTGAGTATCCCGAGGAGCTGCATGATGAGCACAACGCTTATCCCCTTGCCCCAGAAAGTCATGTCGTTCCAAAGGAATGGATGTCGCCATACCAAAGGGCCTTGGCAGAGGGCAGCCAAAAGACAAGACGCAGAAGTTGCTCCTTACCCTGAACAACAAATCCCGGTACGTGCTGCATTACAAAAATCTCCAGCAGTACCTGGATCTTGGGATGAAGTTGACGAAAATCCACAAAATGCTCAAGTTGAAGCAGAGTGCTTGGATGGAGCCATACATCTCCCTGAACACCGAGCTCAGGAAGAAGGCCACTTCCGACTTTAAGAAGAACTTCTTCAAGCTCATGAACAACTCAGTCTTCGGTAGGACAATGGAGAACCTCAGAAACCGAATTGACATGAAGCTTGTACGGGCGCACGAGCAGGACAAGCTGAGAAAGCTTATCGCAAGCCCGCTGTTTTCCAGAGCAACTATCTTTGGACCCAAACTAGCGGGTCTCCAGATGCACAAGGAGAAAATCAAATTCAACCGCCCAGTTTACACAGGCATGTGCATCCTTGATCTATCCAAAACACTGATGTATGACTTTTATTACAAGCATCTCAAGCTAAAATATGGTCAGTGTGTAGATCTACTCTACACAGACACAGACTCTCTGCTCCTCGAGATCAAGACGGATGATGTCTACAAAGACATGGAGAACCTTCTGGATGAACTCTACGACACAAGTGATTATCCAAAGGACCATCCACTCCACAGCCAGAAGAACAAGAAGGTCATCGGCAAGACGAAGGACGAGTGCGCAGGTAAGCCGATCTCGGAGACTGTGTGTCTTCGCTCGAAGATGTACTCAATCCTTCTTGATGACGACAAAAACATCAAGAAAGCAAAGGGCACCACCAAGGTTGTCACAAAGAAAGAGATCACCCACCAGAATTGCAAGGACGCCCTCTTCGACCGGCGAACCTTCAAGCACGGGATGGACAGGATCCGAAGCAAAGGCCACCAAATCTTCGGCGAGCACATCACCAAGACAACGCTCTCTCCCTTTGACTCTAAGCGCTGGATCAAGGATGATGGCATCCACACGCTGGCATATGGTCACAAAGATATCGGTGGCAACTGAGTGCCCGGCGGCACAACCATCAGCTCCTCACGAACGAAGCCTCGCTTAGGCCCGTCGTAGAGATAATAAACCACTGGCTCATTCGGCTTGGTTACAATCCTTTGTATTTGATAGACCTTCAAAGACCAGATCGGGTCGGTCGCACGCCTCCCACCCCCTTCCAGCTCGCCAGGCTGATACAAATATCTCACACTCACCCTGGGAGGGAGCTTCTTCTCATTCACCCCAACAGGCCTAGCATATGGAGTCGCAGGCTTGGATGATATTGCTTTCTCTTTGATTGCATCCTTTGGCTTCTTGCCAGTGAGTCTTGTTACTTCATTGTTCAAGGCCGAGACAACATCTGGCAGTCTTTTGACCCAAGCAGTCGACCGGCCAGAGGGCATATTCATTTCAACGGCATACTGATAACCAAACAGCCTTTCAGCCAGGTTTCGGTTGAATCTCTCCACAATTGCTTGGTCTCTGTGGATATCAACCCGTCCGCGACGAATGGTCGTTTTGTTGTTTTCCATTGTCTTAGTCACAGCCCCCATAAACTCTTTCCCAGGGTCAACTTGCAAGAGTTGCGGCCATTTCAAAGGCCCACGTCTGTAAATCTTCTGAAATGCCCTTGAGACTTCTTCAGACTCTTTCGAAGTTAGAGGCTCTGCTGCTTTGTAACGGCTAGCCACATCCACAAGGGTTAATGCGTATTTGTAAACCTTTCTCCCACGAGGAAGTTTGTCGTGTGGCAGGAAGAGAAGATCTGCTTGATGCACTGTATTGGGTGCTGAGACATCAAACTTGGGTCGAGGGATATGGCGTGGCGCTGGGAGGTAAACTTGCCAGAGGGCTTGTTTGACCAGCCATTTCTTTGCGACATCGTCAGAGACCTTAGCTGCTGCAGCTAGCTTTTTGACAGCGGCAAGTCCTTTCCAATACCCTTTCGGACTGTAATAGATCTTTGAGAGTTTGGTCTCCATAGGGGTGCGCGTGGTATACTTATGTATTGTGTTGTTTTGTTTACAGAAAGCGATAAGCCACATACCCACCCGCAAGCAGGGTGCCTCCAATGAACGCAAGTTCACCATTCTGCTGTTGTGGGCCGGGCTTGTAGAAGTCCGAGAAGACAGGCTCTTTGTAGTCTTTGATTTGTTTATCTGGTTGTGTTTGGTGCATCTGGTTATACAAGACCAGGGCTTGGTCAGTGGTTTGGAAGTTTTTGCTAGCTTGGTGTTCCTTCCGATCGTTGGCTGCAATCCAGTCGAGGAGCTTGGTGCGGTCCTTCTGGTATTTGGCGTTAGCCGCTTGGTATTGTTCCAGGGCGCGGTCATGCCGGATTTTCTCATCCATTGCTGCCTTCCCGTCATCACCAGACAGATATTTTGCGAGATAATTACCGCCCGTGAAAGCTGCAGCATTGAGAACAGCGCCAAGGGCCATTATTGCAATCGAGGCCATTGTGTATACATATGGTTTTTACATGTTGTCTGGGAGGAGTTTCTGGTCCTCGAGATATTTCTTCAGCGCGATGCTGCCAGCCATGACGGCTGTGAACTTGACGTAGTTCATCAAGCTTGCACTGGGGTCGGCAGTGAAGTTTTCTTTGATGGTCTTTTTCCCAATCCAACCAATACCGGCGACAAGGCCAGTGATTGTTGCGGCGTCGAGGATAGACTTCACAAGCTTGTTGTCAGCCATGGTTTGTGTCCAGTATACATATGATTTTTTATTTTTCTGACTCAGACCCGACCTCGGCCTCGGCCTCTGCCTCGACCTCGGGCTCGGGCTCAGGCTCGGGCTCAGGCTCGTTGTGTCTGTCTCTTAACACGAGGTAAATTGATTTAAAGGAGTACACGGTATTTCCATACCAAAGAACAATCAGGCTTCCGATTACAAAAGCATCCACCACATTCCGGAAAAAACCCATGGTGCAGTATATATATATGATTTTTTTTTATTCCATGTATTTAATTCCTTGTCTTACCGGAATTCGAGATGGTGGCGGCGTTGCAGCGGGTGTGTCTGCTGGTGGTGTGTTTGATTTGCGCCCAAGCCTTTGCATTATGGCTTCGCGTTGGTAATAAACACCAGCAGCAGATACAACCAACCCTGCAACCCCCAGAATATAAATGATTGAGTTGCTGTTGCTGTCACTTGTTGCACCCCCCGTTGTGTCACTTGTTGCCCCACTTGTTGATGGTGCAGGCTTTTGTTCTTCGGCCTTTTTCTTTGCTTCACGGGCCAGGCGGTTGCGTTCTGCTAGCCTTTTGCCAGAAGCAATGCGGCCAGGGTTCTTTTCTGTTGCGGGCTTTGTTTTCGGGGTCTCAGAGGTAACCCGCGCAGGTGCAGGTGTTGGTGTTGGAGTTGGAGTTTGAGTTTCTTCAGGTATCGTCTCGAGTTGTGTGGCCATCGCGGGTATATATATGATTTTTAATTTATCTTGTGATAAGTGTGCTGCCAGGTTCCAGTCAGGTTCCAGTCAGGTTCCTTCAAGGTTCCTGCGAGGTCAACACAGGTCCCAGCCCAACTTCATCAAAGCCCTCAAGTGGATAATCTTCACTGTCTCTGGTTGGATGTGTGGGTTGGGGCTGGGGTTCTAATTCTATCAAATCAGGCTTGTGATCAGGATCTCGTTCAAACTTGATGTGTTTTGTTGTGATGAGAGCAGCAATGGCAAGCGCCAGCCATCGTCCGCATCGAAGGGCAAGATCCCCAGCAAGATTTGCCAGCTCATGGTTGATGATGTAGTTGTTCTTGATTTCTTGCTGCAACTCATTGGCATCATCAATCGTGGCCACCAGGCCAATGCCTTTAGTCGCGAGCGTGATAGTTGAATCAATTAGGGATTCGGTCGTCTTGCTGCCGACGTAGGCCTCGTACCTTTTGCAGTACTTCTCAACGTCCTTGTCTGACAGCCGCGCCACACGATCGTGTGTGAGCTGTAAGCCGATAGCGTCTTTGGCCTTGCCAGTTGAAACAAGGATTGCAAGCTTCTCACGTTTGGCAGGAATGCCATTGTCACCAATTATCCCTGTGGGAGGTTCGGCACCAGGGGTGGCCTCCAGCATCTGCATTACTTCGTTCAAGACGGCCTGGTCTTCAGCTGCTTCTGCCATCAGGGGGTATACATATGTGTTTTGTTTTTTATTTTTCAATAATTCTCTTGATGTCTGGCAAAAGAGTTTCAAGCTCTCGTATAATCCCCGCCATGGTGTCTGGCATAGAATTCAACCGCAAGGGATATCTGGCCAGAAGCATGAGGCGCAGATCTTCCTCACCAGCGGCTTTGATAATTTTGTTTTGCGCATCAATTGTGTGTTTGTGCAATTCATCCAAAAGCTGTGAAAGCACACACAGTTTGTGTAGGCTGGTTGGCGCATTCATGGTATATATGTGTGTGTTTAAACTTTGTACTCAATTCCATACGGGTGCCTAAGAGAGAAAACCAGGTGGGAGAACTTGCGGGATTTGAGCCTTGCAATAAGCTCTTTGTACTCCTCATGGGAGAGCTCGCCGGCATAATCTTCGAATATGGCTTTGGTTGTCTTGCTGGATGGCGTGTAAAAGAGCACGATCGCTGCAATGTTGTCACGATATGGCTTGGCAATGCTGGCGATCTGCTGGGTCAAGACCCACACGGATATGCCGTCATGCCTTGCGCTGAACCCCAGATTGACCAGCTGACTCGTTCGACCTTTGACATCTTTGGAGGCGGCGCAGTCATCGAGAATGAATAAAGTGTTGGTGCATGTGAAAAAGAAGCTCGCCAGCGTCAACCAGTATTCAATTTCATGCTGTTGGCAGACAATCACGAAGATGCGCGGATCGCGGTCCACGAAGCCATCGTATGTCTTGTTCTTAACAAATGTGGGGCAGAATAAAACGATGTAATCAAAACAACCCCTAAAGGGGCCTCGCAGTTGGGAGAGAAGATAATGTGTCTTGCCAGAGTTAGTGGGGCCCACGATTAGTGCATTGAATGGCAGCTTTCTTGGGTCCATAACCAACACCTATATTAGTTGGTTTGTTAACTGGCTGGGAGGGGGCCTTTGCCAGAAGTCTTTGTATTTCATTGTGTGGAAGATATCCGGTGGATGGCAGAGGATGTTTCTTGTGGCCATGGTATATTTATGCGTTTAGTACTGTACAGATTGCAGCTGCCTGTCCATGATGCTCATCTGTGCGTCTGAGAGGGTGAAGATGTGGCAGAGTGCGTTTCCCGAGCCTTTGCCGTCTCGTTCGATCTCGAGTTGCACGCCATCCTGTGTGTTGACGAGCCTTTGGCCACCGCCATGCAGGGCTGTGTCAGCCATGGTCCGCAGGTCAATCCAGAGACCAAACTTGTTGCCTGTGAGATATTTGGTCAGGTTCATGTTAGGCCTGCCTCGCGTGTGTGGGGTAAAATGCCGGGTTATCTCTCTCCACATGTCTGTACCACTGATGCCCTCGTTGTAAAGCCTGTTTGGAACACCGTTGACTGTGACCTTAACTTTGGTGATGTCTGGGTTGAAATAGTTCTCAGAGTCCCTGGCACCCGCCGTGTAGGGGGTGATGAACAGCAAGAGGATGCCCTTGAGAGACCGGCGCTGTAGGTTAACCCGAAGATTCAGCCGAGTGTCACCACTTTTTGAGAATGGATGCACCCGATCTCGCATTACCAGGTCATAAGCGAACTCCTTGCCGCTAGTGTAAGTGCTTGTTGCCTCGTCGGCCAGCTCCTTACTTCTGATGGTCTCGTACTCCAGCTGGATGTTTTCTAACTTGTACACGAGCTTGCTTGTGTCTGAGCCTCGGACAACTTGGTTTGCGGGGGCGAGGGTTAGTTCGAAGACCAGATCGTGATACCGTGCTTGAGGATATATAACACCGTGGTCAGTTAATATTTGGTGATCCAGTTTGATGCGATACTTATTCTTGTATATTGTCTCCAGCTTGTTCTCTGCATCCACGCCTGAGGACGGCTTGTCGCCAGCACCAGAGCGGATCTTGCACAAACCCACACTCTGGATGCCCTCCATAAGCATATTTTCCCGCTCATCGATTGATTTGAATAGGTCTTCGAAGATCTTGTAAATGTCGTACCCAACCGTGTCCTGGACAGTGGTGGCGGCAAACTTTACAACGAACCTGTCCACCAGGGCCCGAGAAACATTTTGTACGAGAAAGTTGTTTGCATGGCCGCCGGAGAGATTGATGTTAAGCACAAGAGCAAGTGAGCCGGACACAATGACATCGTGCTCGCCCAGCTTAGGCACAGAGACGTACAGTGTCTCACCGGGATTGGCCTCAGATGGGTTGAATGTGATGCGCTTGACGGTTCGCTCTGCTTTCATGGCTTTCAGTGTCTTTTCACTGTGAGATGGAAGTAGATTCGGTTGCACAGCCATGGTATATATTTGTGTTTTTAAAATTCATATATATATATCATCATGGCAGAAGGCGGTTTTGATCCAGGAGATATGCCCAATAATCCTTGGGTTGACCATGGAATTGACCACGATGATGACGACGATGACGAACAAGAAGTTGACACAACAACACCCTTTCAACCAGGCGGCACATCCACTTCATACCATGTCGGCGAGCAGCATGAAATGCATACATTGCCTCGCAAAGAAAGCGGGCTGCCAGGTGACTCTGAAACCGTCCCTCTTCTTAGTGACTTCTCAGACGCAACTGATAAAGCAGAGATGGTCGATAAAGCCATGGACTGGATCAAAAAGACGTTTCCAAAAGTAAACATCCCTAAATTAGGCCCAATTGGTTTCGGTAAAAAACCAGGAAATTCTGACAAAATAGTTTCCTTTGGACCAAAAGGCGGGGAAACTCTCATTTTCAAGCAAGAAATCATTCACAGACAAGTTCAAAACATCCCTTGGCCCAAGCGCTGAAGAGCTTGTCTCTGAAGCGGATGCCTCAATAAGGGAAGAAAGACAAAGATTGAAGGAGGCAGAAAAACAACTGAAGGAGAATGAAAGGGCTGCTGTGGAACAACAACGAGCAGCAAATGAGGTGCAAAACCTCAGAGACAGAATTGGGCAAACTCAAGCGAAGATTGACAATCTGGAGCAGGAACACGGTTCAAGCGTTGAAAATCAAGCCGAGATAGACCGCCTAAAACAGGTGAAAAAGAATCTTCAACGAGATCTTGAAAACCAGAAAAAAGAAGTAGGTGCCCTTCAAAAAATACAACAACAACGAGACCAAGAACAGGCAAAGGTTGACAAACTCAGAACACGCCTTTCTGCTAAAGAGAAGGAAAGAAATGAAGTTGAAGCAAGGCTAAACTCAACTAAACCTCTTGATGAGTTAAACGAAAGAGAAACCGAGCTTAAACGACATAATGAGGAGGATAAACGCGTCATAGAGGATGAGAACACGTCTCCCTCTGAAAGAGAAGCCGCGGAGGCCCGGGTTGCTGAGCGAGAAGAAGAGCTTGCAAGGCTCCGACCACAGGTTGAGGTGCGTGAACAAGCCCTGTCTTTGAGAGAGAGGGTCGGAGAAATCTTCAAGAAATACGGATGGACCCTGCAAGCGATTGTTCTGGCAGCTGGCATCACCATCAGCGCTGTTGTGCTAGCCACCTTGAACGGCCTGGCAAAGGCCACCAAGGCTATTGGCAATGGGCTTAAAGAGCTTGGCAAAAAGGCAGCCAGCGCACTGCCAGGCCTAATTGGTTCAATTGTGAGCTTCATCTTCAAAGCGGCTGGGTCTGTCATCTCCTTTCTTGGTGAACATGCCTGGTTACTCATCCTTGCCGTGGTTGCCTTCCTTGTTGAAAGGATAACCAAGCGTTCGAAGTCTTAACTCTCTTGGGAGCACACACTCAGTGGAGCGAAAAAAATTGTAAGGCTACATTGATTTTCGACTACCTCAACCAAACGAAAAGCCCTCCCAAAGCAATCGCACCCACAGCAACGAGTGCCTTGTTTACGTGATGCGGGTCTGGCTGCGGTTCGGGTGTTGGTGCGGGGGTTGGTTGTGGTGTGGGTGTGGGTTGTGGTGTGGCCTTCGGTTTGAGTGCGATGCCCTGTGCCTGTGTGGCCTGTTTGTGTATCGGGTTTGATGGGTGGCTGTTTGGTGGATTAATCTTTGTCGGGCCGCCGTCCATGTGGTGAAGAGAGGCTTTTTTCGTGCCCAGATTAACACCACTGTTCACGCCCAGCTTCATCCCTTGTGTTGCCTCCTGTAGATTGTTGTTATACCCGATCACGCTCTCTGTGTTGATAATCATGCGCGAGGGCATGAGCCAGCTTCCGGGTGCTGTCGCAAAGTCTAAGCGAACTTTCGTTGCTTGGATGGCAAGCTGGTAACGCTGTACGCTTGTTGAGATGTCGTTCAGGATTATGGCCTCCTCTAGATGGGTGAGGAAGACTCTCTGCGTTTCGAAGGCCCTGCCTCCTTTTCCAATGATGCTGCTGCGGGTTTTGGCTTGTGAACCAAGAATGCAGTACACAAAGGCCTCGATTGATTGGTTCATACGCGCGAGCCCTGGCTGTGTTAGCCCCTGTGCGTAATTTGGCACAAAGTGCTCGAACTGGGTGTCCGCCCCTTGGTCGTTGCGGACGTAAGATATTCCATTGGCTTTATAATTGGGGTCTTTTCTGTCAGTGACGCGCTCATCATCGAACAGAGCTAGATCAGAGTCTGGATAAGTGTAATCAGTAAATGTTGGGCCATCTCCATAAACCCAAATGTAGACATTCCCAAGTCCGTGGTTCTTGCCGTATGTGTAACGGAAGTCAGAACTGGGGTCGATACCAAACTCAATGCAAAGCTTCTTGTATGCGTCGATGTTATACTTGTTGTTTTTCTGGTTAAATGGGGGGTCGTCTGGCAAAGCACTCACGCTTTGTTCCCCGCCCATCTGGTAGAGTATTCTCCTTGTTGTGAAATAAACGTGAAACCGGTAAAACGACCGGAGCTGTGGGGTTAGGGACAGACTGGAGTTCTTATCGAAGAGAATGTCGCGCGAGATTCCACAGCCGGTTGTTGCACACCACAGTGCGAAGGAGAGTTGTTGTGGCCAAAAACTCATATGAGGCCCACCCATCCACTTTCGGCCGTATTTTGCGGTTGTGAATGAAATCTGTGTGTCCCTGAATATGTTTCTGTATTTCGTTGTGAAATACTCAGTTGGAGTGACATAAATCTTTTGCTCTTTGTCATTCAAGATTGCCCCAATCATCATGTCTTTGTCTATTGTGGTGTCGAACGCAACAGCCGGGATTGACTTTTCTGGTTGCCCCAGCGATAACTGATAAGGGAACCCGCCATCATAATGGAGTCCAAGGGCGTCTCTTTCGGCGCCAGTCCAATCTTTGTGGGCTATTTCTGTGATAAGTGCCAATGAGCCTTGACCCTCTTTGTAAAGCACTTCCCCTGTGGCTGTTTTGTGGTCGTCGCCAAACTCTACTTGCACTTCAAAGTGAGACATATCGGCGCGAGGGAAACGCTTTTTGAAGTCTGAGATCGCCTTGGCCCTGGCCGCAGCATAGAGCTTTGCTGCCTCCGGCGATCTAATCCAAGCAATTTGAGGATCAGGGGGTGGTTGCTTTGGCGCCACATGAGTATAGGCGTTTGGAGGCGAATAAAAGGGGGGTGGGGGTCCGTAATTGTGGCCGCCGATGGAGACACCAAGATTTGAATTAGGATTAAATCCACCAGGCCGTCTGCCAAACATGATTGTATACATTTGTATTTTAAAATGTCCTTATATACACAATAATGGTTGTGTTAACAATTGTCACGTCTTCGAACCCTCACACGATCTATTTCGACCACCCACTGCCGAAACCGAGTTATATCCGGCTTGTCTCTTGCTCAATTTTCAACTCGTGGCATACTTTGAAAGAAGAAGCAAAGATTTCACCAACAGACCCTCCCCCTAATGGTTCATCACGTGGCGCAACCTTACTTCCAGGTCATCACACTATTGAGAGTTTAGCGAAAGACTTTGAAAGCCTAAAAGACCATAACAGTCGTTTAAATCTAACAATTGAAACAAACGGGTCATATGGGGCCATGATCATTCAGAATAACAGCAGCAGTGTGACGCTTAGTGACAATCTGGCAGAATTGCTTGGCATAAGACCTATATTGATGCTAATAACCTTCGTCAAGCGTTTAAGGGCACCAAGCACTTACTTCATCTCCTGTGATCTGGTTGATAAAGAACAAAACCTCCTCAATGGCAAGCCTTCGACAGTTTTGGCTCGGTTTGATATTCGGGGAAAGCCCTTTGAAAAGGTGTTTTACGAGGCAACACAGCAGAACGTCTTGCGTGACGTCTCGTCTAGTGATTATGTAAACAGCATAACACTGTCTGTGCGGGATGAGAACAATGACCTCTTCAACTTCAATGGCGCGCCTTTGGAATTTGAAATCGAGATAAATTAAAAAATCATATATATACCCACACCATGAGTTCTGCCAATGTGCTTCCATCTGCCCCCGAATACAGCGAAACACAACAGCTATACCCTATGCGTGAGATCACTCAAATCAATGCAGAAGACTTCCGACTCAAAAAGATCTCTGACTTGCTTAAAGAGTTGTCTGAAGAAGCCGAGCATTACAGACAAGTCGCAAAGAAATACAAACGAACCCAATCATTGGTTCATTACTCGGCGGTTGGGCTTGGGTCGCTTTCTGTTGGGCTGTCATCAGGGGCCCTTGCTACTGCATTGACCGGATTAGGAATTGTTATAAGTCCAGCACTTGCGGGCATCGCCACGCATTGCGGGCTGTCCTCTGTTGGCTTTACAACTGCTAACGAGCGATTAGAGCGAAAAGTGACCAAACACGAGAAAATCTATACACTGGCCCTGGCTAAACGCAACTCTGTCAATGAACCGGTCTCAAAGGCTCTGGAAGACAAGAGGATCAGTGATGCAGAATTCACCATAATTACTCGTGAGGTGGAAAAATATCACGAACTCAAAGCTGCAATCAGGGATGGTGTTAAGGCTAAAAAAAATGTTGGCACTCAAACACAAGCGCCAGACCTCGAGAAACTCAAAAAGGAACTTCGCAAGGAAGTCAAAGAAGAGTTGCAAAAAAAGATAATTCTCGCCGCAGCCTCCAAATCCGATTTGAGAGATTAAACTCTGGCTTTAATCTACAAATCTTGAGGGAAAAATCCCCCCCATAAATTTCGAAGCGCCCCCAAAAAACTTTTTCAAAAAATAAATTCCGAAGCGCCCCAGAAAAACTTTTTTCAACAAAGTTGGGGCGCTTCGGTATGCCCGAGAAGCTTCGAAAAGTTGTAATTTTCTAAATACGGCCTTTACACAACAATACCGGAAGTCACGGGAAACCCCCCCCAATTGAAAAATTGTAATCTCTAAATATAGACATGACTGAGTTTGGCGCACGGCTCAATGAACTTGACAAAGAACACAAATTTGCCATCCTCCGCTCGCTATACGGCAGCGATTACACAAAAGAAATACACCGCTTGTGCCTGCCGGAAAAACTTTATCAGTTATGCGAAGATTGGGCAGCAATATCTACAAAAACATTACAATGACATGGAGATTGAACGCCGTGAACGCCGTAAACGCAGTGAACGCCGTGACCGAAGACTCCTGTCTTGTTGTTATGACTGTGGTGGCTCGTTTTTGCAATCAATCAATTCTTGTGAACTTTATTGTAAAAGATGCAGCCGTGTGGAAGTGCTCGATGATGCTCCGGCATGTACGCAGCAAAACAATTTCCACAAACCAAGTCATCGGTCGGGACGAAGTTATGCGTTTGGTTATGCCTTGGACAGGCTTATAAAAAAGCTCAAATATCTGCCTGTACAGTTGACTCTCGATCAAATCCATGAAACGAAACTTGTCTTCAAAGAAATAGAAGCTCGGCTTCCGAGAATATCTTATACGTTTCTGATCTACAAAATCCTGAACATTATAACACCGCTTGAAGCCCCGCAACGAGTGATTATAAATTACCTGAGACAACAATTGATGTCTGATGCGATGATAATTAAAAACGAATTTTTATGGAATAATGCATTCAGAACTCTGGAGTAAGCATTGCCGCTTGCTTCATTAAAAAGGCTTCCAAAAAGGCCTTGTCGTCGCCTGTGTTTGGAGTTGTGGCAGAGTCATCGGTGTAAGTATAATTTCTGATTCTTCCTTTCAGTTTTGATAAATTCTCATGAAAACATTCGATATGTCTTTGAATGTCCCTCAAGAAATATGGTTTTTTAAACTCCCAAATTTCAGTGAGATCGAGCAATTTCCAAGCGAACATTGCAACAGGTTTTGGTCCTTCTCTACGCGGGTTAGAGAACGCTTCTTTCATCGCGTTTAAACGTAGAAATTCAGCACTTTCGTCACGTTCTGTGAACGTCATTCTTATTTTACCATATGAAACCCAAATCTCTTTAGTGGCAATTAAACCCATGACATGTTCAAACAAAGCAATTGATTGTGTTGCCCCAAGATCAATAAGTCCGACTTGATTGTTCTTGATGTTTTGTTTACTGAATAGATAACAGACCCCCCAGGCAAGAGTTGATTTGTTTTTTGTCTTGTATATTTTCCCGGCGTTGAGAAAAGAATTGTGAGCTAAACTTGGTTCAAGCTGATTTAAAGAACACATTCTGAAATAGCCGTCAACAAACAAGCCTTTGGAGACCATGTCGCCACTCAAAGCAAGCCCTGTTTGTATCTGATCGCGATAATAGCTAGGAATTCTGTTCATCGCTATTTTTCGCTTGAACGGACACTTGAATTCTAACAAATTTAATGTGTTATCTTTATTCATGAAATAACCGTCTGGACTACAAGTGACCTTTCGATAAAGCGGATGCTCGCTTGACAGATTAAGAGAAATGCTGTGACCAAAAACGGAAACAGAATGTTTTTGCTCAAAATACTTGCGTATAATCGGCTCAAAAAGATTGCCCCAGGTACAACCCGCATTGTTATGCATAACCGGGGGTTGAATTTTCTTTAAGAGCAAGCTTTTTCGCGTTTCGAACGGCGAAGTAGCTGTTAAAGCAGAAACTTCAGAGGCCCCAATTGTATTTTGTCTGGCTGAGAGCCAGTCGGCGCTCTTTTGTTTCAGACCAGTATTCCTCGATTTGAGAAAGTTCATGAACTCTTGTGTTGTCACCATCATTGGTATACGAAGGGTGAATGTTTTTTCAATTGGTGATAACCGCTCAACTCAGTTTGAAAAGCTGTGAGTGATGACTTGCCTTCGATGAAATCAGAAACAAAGCTCAAATCTCGGATCCTGGGTAAGGGGTTGAGAGCCTCCAGGCTTTTGTTTTTAAATGGTTCTTGTTCTTGCTCGTCAAGCCAGGCATTAAGATCATGCGGGCTAATGTTTGCAAAAACATCTCGAACAACCTCTCGCTGTATAAAAACTCGAGGGTTGTTTTTCACGGGAGGGCAACCATTTCTTAAGTGGCTGTAAACCGTTGTTTTAGAAACTGCTCGATTGCAGCCGGGACAAATCTCTTTCGGGCGTGGTTCTGTTCGCAGTTTCTTTCAAGCATATTTTTGATGCTCAACAAGAGAATGGCCTTGGGTGAAGTTTAAACCACAATGTCTGCAAGGGTTGTATTCGAACGTCCCTTTGTTCTTTGCATATAAGTCATCACCTTCTTTCAAAGGGATTCCACGCATTTTCAAAAACGCAACGGCAGTCATTGGTTCATTGACGAGGGGCATTGTCACGTTTATATGGGGTAATGTGGTTTCTTCAATTGGCTATACCTCCCTGGGGTGGTGGTCTCGTACCGGACCAGCATTCACAGCTTGGTCTCGTACCGGACCAGCATTCACAGCTTGGTCTCGTACCGGACCAACGTTCACAGTGAGTAGTTAGTGACGTTGGTGCATTCGGGACCACAAAAAATAAGCCCCCAAAGACCCCTATGGAGCCTTAATTTAATGATTGACATCGCCACCCACTGGGCCGACTGGCAGGAGGACCTGTGGGTGGCGATGTCAATCATTAAATTAAGGCTCCATAGGGGTCTTTGGGGGCTTATTTTTTGTGGTCCCGAATCACCAACGTCACTAACTACTCCATTGCTTCCCGGCTCTTGTCGAAAGTTTTGGGATTTTATAGTTCTGAGGGAAAACATCAACTGAAAAATGCTATACCAAAGTTGTCAGGTACGGTAGATAAAACGGCTGACAATTTTTTTTCAGAGTTGAGAACGAGTAGAAATAAGCAGCTTGCATCTCCGAACCAGTCGCTTACATGGCAATTTACACGAGGGCGCTGGCGTCATTCAAATAACGGCTCACTTTTTAAACTGTTGGTTCTTTATTTTGTTGAGAAGATTCCAAATAGAATGGCGAAAGACCAGATTTCGTAAAACAGTACTGCACAAAAATATTAAAGTCACCATTTCTTGCACTAAGAAACCTGAACAATTACTACCCATATCAGTAATCTTTATATAAAGATCACGAGTGATCTTTATATAAAGATCACGAGTGATGTTTATAGAAATATCGTTTTCATTAAAAATTCAGCGATAATTG